>VZTE01000639.1:0-166445 GCA_013397775.1 Eulacestoma nigropectus | reverse complement strand
TAAATATATATAAAATGAATAGATAAAGATATGGCATTTTTTGCAGCGTGTGGTCAGAGCTCTTTGTGTTCCTGCTGCTGCAGCTGAGTTTCTGTAGCTGTGGTGGAAATGGATCTCTAAGAAATGGGGTAGGGGTTCTGCTGCTGCAGCTTTTGAGGGGAAAGGGAGAGAGCAGGTGGGCTCCTGGCTCTGCTTGCCAAGGGTTCTTTACCTGGAAAGAGAGAAATTAGGTGACAAAGGATTTTGGTTATCCTTTGCAAAAAAGCATCAAGCTATCTTCCCTCCAGTTCTGTTCTGTGTTTGGGTGAAAACATAATGACAGTTAAATGAACTTTGCTGGATCTTTCATAAACCACGATAGCTGTGGAGAAAGCAGAGGAGTTAAAATAAAGTCTAGCATTTTCCCTGCAGACTTTCTTGCAGAGACTCTTTCAGATACCGAGGTCTGCAAGCCTATGACTCCTAAATGCAGTTGCTCACTTTTGCACTCAAAAATTCCTGCAAGTGGCTCTTCTCAGAGAAATCTCACAGATCTGAGTTTTCCTCTGTTCCATCTGCAGTCATTTTCACCCAAAGCAGTTCCATCTGAAATTCATTTTGTTAAATTTTCTCCATCTTTAAAAAAATGTGGGGATTTTTGTGTAAATGTGACAGTGTTTTTAGGTGCACAATTTTTTTCATGAAGGATCAGCTAGCTGTTTTAAAAGGAGCCATACAATGAGAAGAAGCAGGCTTTTGGATGCAGCTATAAATTTCTTAAGTGTTCCCATTTCCTGGGTATGAGTGGTTTGATAAACTACCCCTGGATATAAAACCCTGTATGAGAGCAATCCAGGTCTGTGTTTTACAGAGATTTTGCAAAAAAGCAAAGGCTGTATGTACTCAAATGCTAATGTAAGTAAGTTATATCACAGGTGACAGACTACTGCATTTCCAATTTTATGGGTTTCACAGTGCTGCTTGGATTTGTTTTGTACTAATTAAATTTTATTACATCTGAAATTTCTGTTCTCTTTTAATTATATTAATATCTAAATTCATATTGAAAAGAGTGGCTTATCAGCCTACACAATACCTTTCACAAAACTGAATTAAGTGTCTTGAAAAAAAAAAATCTTAATTCACGTTTATTGAGATGAATGACAAAAGAGCTTATCTCCTCTCTCTCTGCTTTTTCTTATTTATATTCCTAGTTGCTTATCTTATCTGGCTTTCAGGTCCCCAGTCTAGTGGATTTTTCCTATTTAAAATAAAGCAATCCCTTTGCAGGCAAACAAATGTGCTTCCAAAGGTAAGCATTTAACTTTTGTACCTTACTCACCAGAGCTGGTGCTGTGAGGAGGTTGGGCTGTTTTTGTGTTGATCCTGGCAGTGTTGGTGTGTTCAGTAACTGGGCATTTCTGCTGTGACTTATGGCAGTTCAGAGTATCAAATATTATCCCTAACTTCATTTTCTGCAGAATAACTGTCACGAAGCGATGCAGCTTTTTGTGTGCCTCCTTGTTTAACCAGGGCTATAATTTTTGCAGCGTGTGTTTGGTGTGGGAAGACAACTTAATGGAGACATATTTCCTCCCATTTACAAATCAAACCCTCCCGATAAACAATGAGTCAAATCTCAGGAAGCTTAGGGAGATGCCTCATCTCTTATATCCTTTTTTTCTTTGCTGGGTCATGGGTGATTTGAGGCAGCAGCTATGTTTTCCTGTCTCTGTCAGATGGAGCTCAGTGGAATGTTGACCTGAATGTCTCACAGAGTGATACAGAATGAGCGTAGAAGTGGTTTGTATAAAAAGCATCATCTACTTTTACCTTTGCTTTTCATGCTTACTGTATTTTTAGTATAGTTTGGGGCAGTGATCTTAATGAAGATGCCAAACTTGTGCTGTGAAATCACTTCATCCTGCAATCAGACTGTGTATTTGGTGTTTGGAGAAGGATGGAATAGTGTATCCATATTCAAGCTCCTTTCAGCCCTTGGTTTGGGTTTAAAACTCTTGATTAAACTCCTAGGACCAAAATGCTCTTGTGCATTCTTTGAACTTCCAGTAGGGAGAAAATGCTGCCACGAAGAGAACTTGGACCCACGTTTCAGCCAGATCTGTGCAGGTGATTAAAAATCACCATCACCAACTGAGAGAACAAAATAATGCAGGGTGTGAATGAACAGGAGTCTGGTTATTACAATTAACCCTCTTAAGGCTCAGGGTCCCTTGGGGCAGGTTTTGGGTAATGCAAAGCAGAGGGGCAGTCTCTAACTCACCTTGATCGTGCTGTCCATGGATCACAGCCTGGGTTGACTGTCCCTTGCTGGCATCTCCAAGGGCTTCAGAAGGGCCCTGCTGAAATTCCTGCCTTGGGGGCACACTGGTGCTCCTGGCATCTCTACATGCTTCTGCTGTCTTCTGCAGCTCAGTATGGTGCTCTGAGCTGCCTCATTCATTCTCTAAAGTTGGAGTTGAGTGCTCTGGGCTCAATCTGTGTGACCTTACCCACCTCTTGTTTTCTTGAACTCATTTTTTGTTTCCAGTTTGTCATTTTGTAAATCAGTTTTATACTTGAGTGATATGAAAGTGATGCGAAAAGCCAAGTCAGTGGAGAGAAGGCCGTGCTTTAAGGTCTATTTATAGGGCAGTGCACTTACTGAAGCAGACCTTGTTTGCTGAGTTTTTTAAGTTTTTTGGGGCAGGAACTATTCCTCTGCATAGGTCTGAATAGGTGTTAAGATGGTGGCACCTGAATTTTGAGTGAGGTCTTTAAGGAGTTGTCACTCTTGCTAAAACTGAGACAATCTCAAGCACTTAGCAGTTGCTGAGGCTGTTCAGAGAGATGTAAAATATTTGTGTTTGGCCAACAGCAGCATCTCTCTGAGAAAGAGGTTTGTGTGACCGAGGAAAAAGGTATGAAGTTCAAACATGGAGCCAGGAGGTACCCACCAGGGGCAAGGCTGTTGAGATCCACAAGGGTGACTGCTGGGTGATGTTTGCCAGCCTTGCCATCTCCTCTGTGCCCTGATAAGGAAAGTGGGTTCTCAAGAGTCAGAGAAACCACCATCCTGCCTTTGCATATTCCATTCTGAAGTTTCACCTGAAGTCCTAACTGTGTAAATACACATTTGACAAAAGCACAAGGAAAATTCTCGTAACAGTGGCAGGGAAATAACAAGATACTTCCTCAAATTTAGCTCCTTGTTCAGTATTGACTCACCTGGTCCAAACACACAGTGTACAGGGGTGTTGACACGCCAACCAATTTGGCAGAACTCCATGTTATAGCCCAGTTTTATATTTGTGCCTGGCCTACCATTTGATATCTACTATGCCTAAATAATTTATAATAATTGTGTCAAATTCTCTAATCTCTTAAGACCGATTTGCATGATATGTGGGAACATTAAAAACTGCAGACCACTTGGAATGGAGTGCCCCAACAGATAAGATTCGGAGGTATTCCTTGATTTCTCAGCCTGTAGGTGGTTTTGGTGGACATGTGAATGGGTTTTACTTTGCAGCCAAATCATGCTAGAGGTGGAGAGAAGTATTTAAGAAAAGGCTGAGATTCTCAGGTGATATTCCAGCAGCTCAGGCTATTTAAAAAAAACCCAAACCCTAACACAATAAAAAATGCAAAAGGAGACTACAGGTCTTTGTTAGACCTGGAATGATAAAATAATTACAAAATCAAGATAAACCTAGTCATGGAACTACTTGTGAAAAATGTGTAGCATTGTTCCTGTCCATGTAATGACCTTGTGCCCTGCCCACTTTCAACTTGTTGCTTTGATATCAGGAAATGTGACATTTGTTTGTAGTTGAACGGAATTAAGCTAGTACTGACTGAGTGGTTTGCAAGAACTAATGAGAGCTAAACACCATCTGGGATGCCTGAATCAGGGCCAGGTTATCAGATATGTGGAAGTGCCAGTGTGGCTATCTGTGAAGGTGTTAGCAATGCCCAAAAGTTAACACAATCATTTGGAAAGCTTGTTTGGTGAGATGCTCAAGAGTCAGAGTTGGTGTTTCCTGGCCCAGGACAGTCAGTACATGGGCAGAGCTCTTCATGGAGGGACCTTTGTCTCCTTATAAAATCAAATGAGGGGGAGAGTGGCACCTCATATTGGTAAGTGAGGCCACACCTGAGAAGTCTTTATCAACAGTATCGGGAAATATTTTTGTGGTTCTGAGTTACAGTGTTTGGGTGACCGGGCATTTTAGAGATTGTAGTGCCTGTACTGGAGGCTGCTCTTCAGATAGTCCTTGTCCGCAGATGGCCCTCTGCTGTATTTTGCTTTCTGGAGCTGGTCTGCAAGGATTCAGGAAGAGAGACTGCTGCCTGTTGCTGCTGTGATCTCTTGTTTAAGACCTGCATGCAGCTTTGAAGCAGAGCCATGTGAAGACATCACCATTCTGGTCTCATCCTGGTTTGAGACATCACAGAAGAAAATTAAATAAGGAGATAATATGAAAACTGCTTTACAAATTATACCACTAGTATTTTGAAGGCAAAGCAATGCAGATAAAATATACGGAGCAATTCCAAATCCATTAGCAGTGGATGTGCTTAGACACCCCATGTCTATTATGGAAATTTGTGGGCAGGTGTCCATAAATTGATAAAAATGCATTCTCCAAGCAATGCTCACAAAGCTGAGGCTGGAACAGTAATGAGGGAGCTGTGCAAGGCATCGGCAATAGCTATTCTCCACAGCTATACACAAAGAGAAAAAAATACAAAGATGGTGAAATCAGAATTTATGGCAATTGAACTTTACAAGGAGAAGTGAACGTCTCAGAAGTGCCTATAGAAGAAATTAAATCTGTTTAATGCAGAAATTGGGAAATAAAAAAAATCATGTGATACAATCAGAGGCTTGGTCTGAATCACACCCAAGTGAAAAGCATTTCAAAGGTATAGCTGTCTTTGCCTTATCAAGCCTATGCTATACAATAAGGTCTAAACAAAATAAAGCATGTAATGTTATGGATGCAGTAACTACTTGGTCTTGCAGAAGGGGAGAAGGTATTCAAATAATTCTGTGGACAATGTTAGCTTTAAAGTAACTTGCTTGTAGAAAATTAGGTTCAGGGTCAGTAGAGAACAGTAACATGATAAATTTTGGAAAGGGGAATGGAAGATTATTGTGGGTAATGCTGTGTGAGGTTTTAAAACACAGAACACACTCTGATGCATATGACCAAGCCAATGAGGCTTGGAAGCTTGCCTAAAGGTGGGATTTGAATTATGGACACTGCTGAGAAAATTCTGTATAAAGTTGTTTCTGTCAAAGTGAAAAAAACAATCCCAAAAAGACATGTGCCGACATATGGGCGTGAAAATGTCACCCACAGGATTTCAGATTACATTTAAATGAGTAAGCTTGTTGTGGATTAAATAAACCAACAGAGCATATCTGTATGAAATACTAAGAAGTGCATATATGAAAAAAATATTCTTTCCTTTTTTTAATGTGACACATCTGAGGAAAGAAGCAAACCAACTTTACCACGTTTTTAATTATGGTTGTGAACACACAACTGTTTGAATGGTTTATACAGAATTGTGTCACAGAGGGAACCCAAAACATCTATAACCGAGCTGCATGGGAAGCTCTAAGTATATAAATGAGGAGAATTTTATTTGATTCACATGGGAAAAATCTGTGTAAATTCCAGTTTCTTTATACTATATATAAAAGTGAGAAAGGGATGCATATGAAGCAAAGATGTCTTTTTATATGTTACCTTCAAACCAATAGGAAGTGCTCATTTAAAGCATTGGGGGATCCAGGTACAAGCCTTTGTAAGCTGCTTTTGATTTTGTTAAGTAAGACTAAGTGAAGGACATGGCTGAAGCTTTGCCTGTGGAGCAGGCAGACAAGGTGTCAGTGATCACACTGCAGGACAGGTCAGTCTGGTGTGTATTTGTGTGATGTCCTTTCTACTTGATACCAGAATCAAAAACATTGCTTAGTGCTTGGGAAGTGCCAGCTAATATGGTGTGGGGACCTCGTTGGTAGTAAGACTAGGGTGGCCTGATGTTTTGAGATTGAGGAGGGTGTTGAACAGGAGCTACTCCTTTCATGGTATTAGTTACTAGCTATGTCTTTTTGTTATGTCATTGAGTGTAATCTCAGTACCACACGACTGGGAAGGACTTTGGGTCTTTTGTTCCACCCTCTTTCCTGGGCCATGGCTGCAAATGTTAAACCTGAACCTGACAGGAGAACTCAGGGGGTTCCCTTGCTGGATTTCCACACCTGCATGAGTTCTTTAGAGTGTCTTAGGTTGGATAAGTCTCGAAATGTTTCTTTACTTCCACTGACCAAGAGGTTCTAGGTGACTGTTTCACATGTCAACATTTAATCTGCAGACATGTGGAGTTAGGAGAGATTAATCTCACTCTGTCATCCACGTTAGCTGGATTATGACCGAGTAAACTGTGTGACTTCCAGCACAACTCCCTTCTGAGAGGAAAGAGGAGAGGAAACAGCAGAAGAAAAGTAAGAAATTTAACAGCAGGTTCAAGTTCCTCCTTTTATGATAGAGTTGGCTTGTGCCTGACTGTCTTCATTTTGCACCTTTTTTATTAGGTTAGTGGGTAAGAGGGGAAATGGATTGTTTTAAGATGGGGTAAGCTGATAAATGAAGTAAAATGAAAGAGAGACTCCTCCTAATTCAGGTGCTACAGACCAAGAAAATCCATCCCTGGGGGTGTTTGGCCCCCTTATCAGGGTTTCTCAGGAGTGTGTCCTGCCTCCATTTCCCAGCAGATATCCTCTTGCTGCTGTCTTTACTGACTAATTCAGAGAAAAGCAGGGAAAGCTTGGACCTCCAGGAGGCCTCATGCCTGAGCAACTTCCAGCACAAGCTATTCCAGGAGAGGATGTCACAGGCTTACGCTTTGTCCAGGCTGTGACTGGTCAGGGATGGGCTGCAGCCTCCTAGGTGTGCTCCAGACTTCACACCAGCTTTGGTTAGGCAGCATAAAATTTTATCTTTGTGCCTTGGGGGGGTTCCTGTTCTGAAAGCAGAGAAGAAAGGGCCATCAAACTTTTATGGCAGCTTGTAGTTAATTTACATGAGAACTCTTCTTCCATTTCAGAGCATGGAATATATTTTTATAGTAGCTATGCATGATGTCTATTCCAATTCTTCTACATCAATAACTATATTTTCAGGACTGGATTTATTCATGAAAACTCAGCAAATTTTTCCAAGAAGCATGAACTGCTAGAGAAGCCAAAGATGATGATCTATTAGTTGTGAATTTAAAAAACCCCTTTCTTTAAAAACTGACTGTATTTGAGAACCTTGTGCTCTGTGTTCTGAATGGAGTAGCTTTACCCTTAGTTTCTTCTGATATCTCAATCTTACATGGTCATGTGCTAAGTAGCAGCAGCTGAAAGGCTTCATCTGTTCCACACTGTAGCAATGCATCTTATACAAAACGCTTCTTCAGTGATAAACCGTGAACAAGTGTTTCCTGCTCATCTTTGCCATTCCACTAATTTTAGAGGCCCTAATGTATCCCACCCATTTGCTTTTTTCAAGCATCAGTGTCCAAGCTGTAATTTGTCTGGAAGGCACCGCATGCCCTTGGTGACCTCAGTCACTCTCCTCTGTCCCCTGACAGGTTTTATTCTCTTCTTTTGGGAGAACTGCACAGAATGTTAGACTGCACAGAGTGTAAAACTAGGTGTGTATAGTGGCATAATCCTTTTTGTCACAAAATGAAGAAATGATAGATGCTTCGTCCACAAAAGGGACTCTTGGACATGGCCACTGCATAAATAAAATGTCCTTGTAATTAAATCCCCAAGCGAATATTCACAATGAACCTCTTAATTTCTGTTTCTTTCTCCTTTCTTTCTGAAGGGTATGAGACCTCTGCCAGCTTTGCATCTGCCTGGGTGGAGCCCTTTTCCTCACTGCCTGTCTTCCCATTTCTGTCCAGCAATGTGCTTTACCCAGACTGATTCTCCTCAGCATTTTAATGCACTACATTGCACTACCCATACCCTCCCTTGCAGGTATAATGGCACTGTTCAAACTGATAATGATAAGCATGTAATGACAACCAGCCACACCTTGTGGCTGCTCTCAGCTAAACTATCAACCAAATTGCCTTGTCAGAGGTGGGGATATTGGTGGGTAAACATTTATGAGTCACAGTGTTTCTAGAAGACAGCTGCCTGGGAAGCAGGAAAGTGCCCAGGCTTATGTAAACCCTGAGCCAAGGAGGTCTCTCCAGAGAGCAGTGCATTGCTGGAGATGGGTCCAGACAGATCTGATTTCACTTTTCCCCCACTACTGAAACATGGCAAAGTTTTCCATGTTTAATCATTGGATAGCTGTTGGGGAAGAAAAAGTTCATGTGTTCTTCTTGAGTTATTAGTGTCAATTAATACCAACCCAAATCCCACTGTCTGAAGACAGCAGGAGCCCAACTCTGGATTTGCAATGGCATGAATCGCTATCTCTCATTGCAAAGACTGTGCTACAAGATACCCTGCTATTTCTGTGAGGATGTATTAACCCTAAGATATCAGCAGACTAAAAGCCTGGTATTGACACATTTTTCCTCTTCCTTTCCTTCCTGCAGACAAGAAGCCTTCACTACTGTTAAAAATGGTAACAACTCTTTATTTTAATAAAAAAAATTTGTTTATTACAAAAAAATAATTTAGAAAATAACAGCATCTGAATTCTTAAAACCATAAAAAAAACCACCCCGGGAATGCAGGATTAGAGACCCTTGGAGCCAAATTGGCTATGTACCCACGGCAGAAATCTTCATGCACTGGCTTTACCTCAGCTAATCTGAGATAAGGTTCGCTTAAAATGAAAAACAAGAGAAAGAGAGAGAAAAAAAATTTGCCGCGAGGTCCCTGAACAGAGATAGGCCCTTCCCCCCCTTCCGCAATGCTTTTCAGCTACAGGGAGATCTTCACCAGCTGGGCCCGTGGGGGGGAAGGGCTCTGGGATCTTACTTTTATACCCTCTTAGCTCTTCCCAGAACCCACCACTGTCCTGCCCCACAGCACAAGATGATTGGTGAATTCCAAAGTCCATCACAAGTCCCTTTCACCAATGGATCATTTGCTGGGGAGGGACATTGGTTTACAGAGGGGGGTTTTAACAATTTAACTATCTTAACAACTTTAACAACTATTAACTTGGTTATAAGATGATTTTTATATGCAAAAGCCAATTACCTAATTTCATATATGACAACTACAGTTAACTGCTTTTCAGCTCGCAGTTATGTTTTGCAGCCTCCTCTGCCCCCATGGTGTTCAAGCAGATCAGACAGACCTCACTGCACTTCTGGGTGACCTCCTCCAGAGCACTGAAGGGTCCCTCATTTCACTTTCATTTATTTCATTTCCACACTTAAGGAAACTAAATTAAATTACTGTCATAGTAGTTCTGAGCGTGTGTCTCTACACGGAGATGAATGCAGTTGAATTTGTCCACTTTAAATATTAATTCAGAGTAACTCCCCTGTGCCCCCTGTGCAGTAGGGCCATCAGTGGTCTCCCACAGAGCCAAGAGACTGGAATCTTTCAGGTAATTAGAGAAATAAAAATACCTAGGATGAGATTAATGTCACTTAACCTCATAAAGGGCCTTTCCAGTTCATGTAGAGCAGTGAGGCAAAGCTCTGCTGGCCTGCTCTGGACAGGCACATTAGAAAGCTCCCTGGAGTGCTGAATTGAGGATAGCTGATACCTGATGGATGTCTGTCAACATGAGAGAGGATTCTCTCACCTAAAAGTATCCTAAAAGTGAAGGAAACTACATCAATTCTGTAAAGTAATGGTCAGTGGCAGCTATAATATGCACTGAACTAACTGTGCCCCAGAAAAATGCCAGAAATAATTATGAAGTGAAGGAGCTCTGCACCATGAAAGAAACTTTCTTGAATGTGGGATCTGGACTGATTGAGATCACTCAGTATAGCTTGGAATTACTTTCAAAAAAATTCAGTTTCCATATTTTGTTTTATTTTATGCAGTTTTCAAAACTGAGCCCTGCAGCATTACTTACCAAAACCTAGTGGGTCACACTCAGTCCTCCTAAAATGCTGTATCACAAGCCAAATTGGAACTGTATAAACACAGGCATCTTGTGCCATTAGAGATGCCATGGAGGCCAGCCACTCACAAGGGTTGGTAAGTATAACATAGGATCCATAGGACACCCACCTATTTCTGGAGCAGTGAAGGGAGACCAAGCAGGATGTCCTGAAGCACCGCAGATAACACTGGTTGCCCCTGTTGAGCTGCACTGCTTCCTTTGCATCCTCATTTTGAAGACTGGGTCCTCTCCTGTTTCCAGTTGCTGTCCTGATGAGCATTCACCTAGACTTACCTAGCGCCTTTCTCAGAAAGCTGCTAGAACTACTTTGTCAGGATAAACATGTACTTGGGTGAAGGAACGAAGAAACTGCTCACCTGACACCTTCATAGGCCACACAAGGGAACGTGTGAGTGGAGAAAAAGTGCTTAAGATTGTGGTTTCACCAGGATCTGAGCCACCCTGATGGCTCTTATCGTCCCTGCTATCCTTTCTCCTATTCCCAAACGCATGATGGGAATATCCTTTCTCCCTCCTTTCCTCCTGGGCTCCAGACTTTCTGGTTATTCCTGGAAGACAGTTCCAAACTGTCCATTCCTTTCTGGTTGATAAACTGTCTCAGAGGAGTGTTGCTATAGTTGGCATAACATATGCATCAGAAAGATGGCTGAGAGCAAAAAGGAGACTGGTAAATGGAAGTGATGCCCCCATCCCTTCTCAACAGCACAGAGCTGTTAAATTGACTCAGATTGCCATGTGAAAACTCATCAATGGCAGATGTCTACACTACAGGGTATGAACGTGTCCCTGTGAGTTTGCCTTAGCATTCAGAGCATCTGTGTGAGTAGCCAAGTGCTAAAACAGCCATAAGCCCTAAAAAATCAATTTAGAAAATACTAATAAGTGTTGATGCCCTTTACTGTTTCCCTATATCATAATCTGTTTTTAACTAAGATAGAGAGCAGTTCATGTTTAGAAAGACCTGAATTAACCTTCAGGGTGTAAGACATTCCTCTTGCCAAGTAGTCAGGCTTTTCTTTTCTTCCTCATTTACTCTTCAACACCACTGTTTGGCAACACTTAGAAATGAATTATCAAGCTACTGCACTGAGTAGCAAAATGGCTGCATATGCAATGGACTGCTCAGTGAGACAGGTCCCCTCTTTTTGTGCTAATTTTATTAATTACAGCAGCTTCTTTATTCTTTATTCATTTCATGCATTTTTTAATACATGGAAGAGGCAGAACCATGGAGCACAGTGTAGCATATATATGTTTTTTATATGAGACATGAAATGATGAGCTAGTTAACACCCTCTATATTTGATCAGCAGGTTGATGTTCAGTTAGTTCAATTAGGTTAAGCGAGACATTGCCTAAACCATGCCTGTGCTTTGTCCCAAAGTCTACACTTGTATCACTTCAAGGACTAATGGAAATGTTGCATTGGTTGTACTGCTGTGAGACTGTAGAACATCATTTGCTATATGAATTATTTTAAAATGTTATACTATGCCTGCAAATGCCCCAGGGAAATAAGAAACTAGAGTGATTCTCATACAGCAGTTGCATAAGCTGTAATTCAGAGAAGGTATGTATGACCAACATCTCTATGGGAAGTAGATTTCATCCTCAACCCATGCTGTAAATCCTGATATGCCTGTTCACACCATCCCAGTGTCAGAATACAGGATCATAGGACAGGATCACAGGAGAACTGAGCAAGGGCCCTTAGGTGGGCTCTAGTTCAACCTCCTGCTCAGAGGAGAGTGATCCATGAGTGCAGACCAGGTTGCTCAGGGCTTTGTCCAACCAGGTTTTGAAAATCTGCCAGGACAGAGATTGCACAGACTCTCTGAGCAGGTTGTTACTGTCCTCATAACTGAGAAATTTTTTTTATATCTGGGGCATACAGGGAGCAATAACTCTGAACTCTGGGAGGAACTAAACTAAACAAATGTTTCTTGTGCCTATCCCACTCTACTGGCCTCTAATATCTTGGCCAAACTCCCATTGATTTTGTTGGGATATTTGTACACTGGGGAGAAAAGTCTGGACTGGTAAGTCTGGAGAGAGGGTCTATGCATGTGGAGAAGGAGCAGAAACTGTGTTAGTGCAGTAAATACCTGGACCACATGAAGCCCTGTGAAAGGACATATAGCCCATAACCCAAAAAACCCCAGCATACCACATTTTGGCATCATTGCACCCCAGAACATCAGGCTATTGTGCCTCTGGAGCTGTTTTACGAGCCAAAACATTGGCTGAGCTATAAGCTGATCCCACCCAACTGCAGCAGCATGGTAGGAGGAGGAAAAAATGTGTCTGTAAATGAGCACTATGAGCCAAAATCACAGACTTTTGCTAGGCTTCAGTAAGCAGCTAACTGCACTTGTACACTTCAGTGCTTTGGGAAACCTTATCTACAATACCCATCATGAATATAATTAAGTGTTTAAACAGCCTCACCCTACTGTGGCGGATCTCTCGGTAGGTTAATCATAAACACAAGCAGAATCCCTATGGCAGCCAAAGGAATAAGACTGGTGTGTCTGGCATGTGTAGGATGAGTTGCTGAAGGCTAGCTTGACACCAGACAACAGGAAGGTGTAGGAGATGGAGGAAAAAAAGCCCAGGTAATGTCTCTTCTATTTTTTTTTTTTTTGGCAGTGAAAATGTAAGACATCTGCAGTTAGAAAAAATGTGGTTTAGGAATACTTAGAGACTTAGAACTTTAACACTAAGGTGCTTGCATGAGAGTTGCATTTAAATCAGCAGGTTTTGTATTATTACTTTTTTGCTTTAAAAGTCTTCAAGGGAAGATCGTGTATTCTGCTGAACTGCAAATGGGAGGAGCTGAATGTCTCTGGCAAGCATATTTTCTCGTGTCTTTAGGTCTTTCATTTCCTGTCTGCCGTTTTCTCAAAGTTTAGTGTCTTCAGGATCACTCTGGTTGGTGTGCATTGACCCAGCAGTGCAAGTTGAGAGAACAGAAATCCCTTGGAGCATCCTGGTCCAGGGCTGTGGGGCTTGAATATACAAGAGTGGTTTCTGTGGCTGCATCAGTTGGTCCAACATAACTGGTATCTCTCCCTGTAATTTTGTGATTCTGACCTGAAGAAGTACTTAGAAACAGCATTGCTATATTTCATAGGTAGATGTGTAGGTAGGTACACATATGCATCAGTTTATCCATTTAGAACATCTTTTGATTTCAATAGGATGCATCTAAAGGCAAAATTTGACACTTAAATCTTTTATTGCTCAGGTGCAGCAGCTGGAAATAATCGTACTTTCCTGAAATTGACCCAAGTCATGAGCTGGGGATTAGGTCTAATTTATGAAGTGCTTGTTTTTCATAAGAAAAGGTCACTGGCTTTTTGCTGAAAGAGAGCAGAGGAATATGTGGGTGTTTGTGTCTTTGAGCATATGCATATATATATATGCATAGATCCATGTTTAGCCATATGTTTCTGTATTTCTGTTAACAGTAAGATTATTTATATAGGATGTCCTGCTTGTAGCATATATTCTTGTTTCTACCTCCTTTTGCAGTAGAGCTTAACATGGATCTAGAAAACAAACTTTGCCTTGGCTGTAGGAGAACAAACCCAGAACTTTTTCATTGATTTTGTAGCACCTCTACAGACTCAGAGATGTGGAACTGAGACCAAAGCTTGGCCAAAGTTGTTAGAAAATTTGCCTTAGAGTTTTATATAGTTTATATGAATAGTAAATAAATGGTAGTGGTTAAATAAATTCAGTGTAGCAACAAATTTTAATTTGTGCCTCGCCCTAAATTCTAGGACAACTGCACAAGGTTTTTTTGTGTGTGAATAGAAAGCCATGTTTTGTTTTAATGGTTTGCTTCCTTCATTGAAACAATATAAGAATATCTACCTAAAACTAAACTAGCATTAGTTCTGGTAAGATTTATATCAACTTTTTCAATATCTTCTGCTGAAATGGATTTGTTCTGCTGAGATATATTTATATGTGATTTTGGAGTCAAAGTCATTTACTGTTCTGTGGGACTGATCCTGCAGACAAGGGATATCTCTATTAAAGAAGAAAGATTTTCTAGTTGTTATCACATAAATATTTATTCTGCATTACTGAGGAATACCTTTAAAGTTATCAAAAGCAAGTGTTTTCTGAAAAGGGTTTATCGCAGAAGATGGGCAATAGGAGGCTGTGTGGGATTATTCGGATTAATTTTAGGTATTATGTTATATCCAGGCTGCTTGATGTCCTTGAGGGAATTATTCGTCCTGAAAACAATTCACATAATACCAGATAAGCCTTTGTGGCTAAATGCTCTCTGGAAGAGCCTGTCTGTCTCCACTGGTCTTCTAGGAGGATCCTGCCTGCTAATGTACTGTGGGACCAAACTCTGGCTCCCTCCCTCAGTCCCAGCCTGGTGAACGTAGTGGGGACCTTTATTTCAAGTTTGGAGCTATATTCCTGTTCACTACAGCTCAGCAGCTCTGTCAAGGACTGCAGCACAAGGAAAAGCAAAACAGTTGTGCTAGGGATGAAACGTTTTTGAAATAGTGGATATGGAAAATTACTTCAGGGACATAATTGCTTTCCTCTTTGAGTCGTATGAATGCCCTCAGCAAGTTTGCAGAAGACACAAAGCTGAGTGCTGCAGCTGATTCACGTGAGGGAAGGGATGTCAACCAGAGGGGCACGCTTGAGGAGTGGGTCTATGTGAACTTCATGAAGTTCAACAAGGCCAAGTACAAGGTCCTGTACATGGATTGGGGCAATTCCCAGTATCAGTGTTGCAGAATGGGTGGATTGAGAGCAGCCCTGAGGAGAAAGATGTAGGGATCCTGGTGGATGAAACATGAGCTGGCAATGTGCACTTGCAGTTCAGAAAGCCAACCATGTCCAGGGCTGCATCAAAAGGAACATGGCCAGCAGGTGATTCTTCCCCTCTAGTGTGCTCCCTTGCCCCCACTGTGTCCAGCTCTGAGGTCTTCAACATAAGAAAGACTCTTGGAGTGGGTCCAGAGGAGGCCACAACAATGACTGGGGGCTGGAGCACCTCTACTGTGAAGAAAAGCTGAGAGAGTTGAGATTATTCAGCCTGGAGAAGAGAAGGGTCAAGGGAGACCTTATTGCAGCTTCTCAATATATAGAGGGCACTTACGGAATAACAGAGAAAGACTTTTTACCAGAGCCTGTAGTGGCAGGACAAGGAGCAATGGTTTTTAACTGAAAGTCAGTAGGTTTAAATTGGACATAAGGAAGAATTCTTTTGATGAGGGCAATGAGACACTGGAACAGGTTGTCCAGAGGAGTTGTAGATATCCCAGCCTGGGAAGTGCTCAAGACCGGTTTGGATATGGCTTGGAGCAACCTGGTCTGGTGAAAGATGTCCCTGTCTGTGGTGGGGGGTTGGGCTGAATCATTTTCAAAGGTCCCTTTCAACCCAAACCAATCTACTATTCTGTGATTCTGTGAATAGAAGATCAATTATATTTCTGTATGTTTATATAAAAAGGGGCATATTAGTCATTTGTCCAGCACTTTTTCTTCATATAATCATCTATATCTTCTTTCATGTTTGTTTGCTTTTCTTCTTTATTAATTAGTCCTGGTAAAATATGAATGAAATTTGATGCAGACCTGATCCCTCACAAGAGGACCAATTTTTATGTGGAGACAGGCTCCTTGCCAGACTGCACAGACAGGTATTTTTGACCAGCCATTTCTGTCTCTGACACTAACAGAGCTTGTGGCAATTGCAGTAACTTGGCTGCTTCCAAACATCTTGAGAAATACTGCAATAACCAAAAGAACTTGGTTCAACCAAATGTGCTTATTGTTGACAAAGTGTGAATCATACCCCCAAAGAGCAAACTCCTGTGAGTTCCACCCTGTAAAGGGAAGATGCTCTCAAGGACATTGATGAGACACAAATATTGAGACATAAAGATGTTTACTGTAGACATTAGTAGTGTTCTAGACATTTTATACAGCCTTTATTTGAGCAGCTTCCCTCTAGCAACAGTAAAATGAAGGAGCAATATTGATAAACGATGTTATATGGATGGCTGTGATAAAAAGTGAGAGAGAAGATATTTGTCCAGAACTTTCAGGCCCTCTCCTTTGAAAGATAAAACTGTCTTTGAATTAAGGTGTGATTTTGTGGACAGTCTGGATTGGTCACACACTTTCTTTTACAGGTTTGGATTTTCCGGTAGCAAATGGAAACTGAGTTGCTGCAGCACCAGAGGAGACTGATTACCAGTCCAGTTTAAAGGCATTTTGCAGCATCAGTGTGAAGCACATAGTCCTGGTTTCAGCTGGGATACAGTTAGTTTTTTTCCTAGTAGCTTACAGTGCTGTAGGATTAGGATTTAGGATTGAGAATAATGTTGGTAGCACACTAAAATTTTCATTGTTGCCGAGTAGTGCTTACACTCTGTCAAGGACTTTTCAGCTTCTCACACTGCTTTGCCAGTGAGGAGTCTGGAGGTGCACAAAAAGTTGTGATTGGACACAGCTGGGACAGCTGACCCCAAATGATCCAGGGCATATTCCATGCATATGGCATCATGCTGAACAATAAACTGGGGGAATTGACTGTGGGTGGTGACCTGCTGCTTGGAGAATGGCTGGGCATCAGTCAGTGAGTGGTGAGCAAACTGCATTGTGCATAATTTGTTTTGTATATTCTCTCATCATCATTACTATTACTATTATTATTATTTATTATTCTTATTACTATTATTTATTGTTATAATTAGTGGTATTAGTATTAGCATTAGCATTAGTATTGGTATTATTTCCCCTTTCATTTTTGTCCTATTAAACTTCTTTATCTCAACAAAAGAGTTTTCCCCTTTTTTTCCTATTCTCTCCCACTCTCCGCTGAGCAGGAGTGAGTGAATGGATGTGTGTTGTTTAGCTGCCTGCCAGGGTAAACCAGGACACGTGTATTGTGGCACTGATCAGCACTTCCAGAGGGTCACCTGGTGCTGAGTGGCAGCAGCCCCGCATCCCACTCGTAGCCTTTGGAGGCTCCCTGGGATTTGGCTCAGGCAATTATCCTCACACTCTACAAGTAATTGTTCAAGGTGTTATTATTTTTCTCTCTCTCTTATGACTGGTCCAGGACTGGAGAATAAAGGAGTTTATTTGGCCTGGCAGGGTACAGGCTATCCATAGTGAAAATCAAGTCACTTTGAAATGATTGCTGTCTGGACCAGAACAGAATTACTGCAGCAGCTATTCCATAAAATACTCCCTTTAAACTTGATACCTATAGAAGTGCTGAAGGCAGCATCTGCTCTTCTGGTTTTCAAAAGATATGTCTATTATGAAGATAATCCTCTAAAATCATACTGAAGATTAATTTGAAAGTTTTGCATAACAGGAGGTTATTCTGGAGTATGTGACTGGAAAGCTCTAGCATTTCACAGCCCCGCTGAGCCAGAATAAATTAGTCCTTTGCAGTTTAAGATAAGTGGGATATTCATCCTGTTTCAAGAAATGTCAGAATCACAAACTGCTTGCCTCTTCATCTAGGAGCGTCTTTTACATTGGTCAGTTATGGTCTTTTCTCTTATTTGGACTGGGACTGAAGTCGGGACAGTAAGAACAGATTTATACTGTAAGGATAGATCTAAAAAGGAAAGAGATCTAATGTTGGCCGTGTGGGATCACAGGGACACACGAAGTGAAAAAGTGTTGTCAGTCCATGGGCAATGCAAAAATCATAACCTTAATCTCATACGTAGGCATTTGTAAATGGAGAACTATATTAGGTGCTCAAGAATTATCAGTAGCTTTTGGTAAAATTCTAGGAGGGCAATATACATCCCTTATCCTCCACATTTGCTCACCAGGACCCTTTCTACTGCATTTCTCTACTTATTTTGGTGAAGCTAGAATAAAAACCTAGAAAAAGCTAGAATAAAAAAGCATCTCTCTGCCAGGTGTAGTGACTTCTGAGCTGCTTTGTTCTCACACCTTTTTGTTTATGGAAACCAACCTGCTTGTCCTCCTGAGCCATGTTTGAACTTTACGTCTACTTGGTAGAGAATCGCACTTTGTGTGTGTGACAAACTGAGATGGTGAGCACTTCCCTCAGCAAATAGTCTGGTTTTGTTCCTGTGTCAGAAAGGATTTATTTGGGATTAATACTTCCGTGCCCACCAGCCAATGGTTACATTCCAGTGCAAACAATCTACTGATAAAACAGAAGCATCTTTGCAAATGTCACTGCTTAATTGACATTCACAGTATATTTTGTGTCATCATCATCATGGGAGGATGGTGACCCAGCCAGCAGTTTAAGGGTTATATTGGTGGGCTGTATTTTTGGGTCATGAATCTTGATAGCCATACTGGGCAGAAAGCAGAGCCTTGTTTCCCCATCAGAGCACGTGAGAGCTCGCGGTGCTGCTGTTGGCACTGAAAGGGTTTGGTACAAAGTATGGCAGCCCTAAGTGTGTTTCATATCCATGGCCCAGGCAGCCTTCCATGACCAGGAGTGTAAGGGAGGAAGAGGAGTTAAACCACCGTGACTTAACTCATACCTTGACAAGAGACTAATCTCTGATTTGGGATTGACAACCATGTCCAAAGCAATATTGTGGGCCAAGTCCACCCAGATGGGATTGATTATTCCTCTCCTTTTCTAGCTCCACAATAATTTGCTGACAAATCTTGCTAATGGACTTTGGAAAGTCAAAGACTAAGTATATTGTGAGTATTGTAAAATAACAAGCCCCTTGAGGAGAGGTAGTTTGTACAGCTGAACAGCAAAGCATGGGCTGAATACTGAGACCTGGCATGGCCTGTGAAGGGTTGAACCACTGCCTGTGAGAAATGGCTCAGCAAGGGATGCTTGTCTGCCTGGCTTCTCAGAACAAGGCTTGGTCAGGAACAAGCCCCTGGTTTGTTTTAACACTCACAGGGCACTAAGTCAGGTAACATCACTGCTTATAAGCAGATTACAGGCCCCTCCTGGCTGACCTGGCAGTGAGACTGCTCTGTGACTTGGCAGCTGAGCAGATTTCTTTTGCAGACCAGCACAACCCCTCGTCTGTCATTGACGCTTCATTGCTTCTGCAGATACAGTATTATGACTGCAGAATTAGAACCAAAGGCATTAACAGGAGTCTGAGTCACTTTGTGCTGCCTGAGCCACATAGCAACACCTGCTGTACAAGCAGGGAGGTGGAAGGGGAAGCAGGGGCATAGCCAGCAGCTGTTCACCTGCCTTGAGCAAAGGTGGGATTACAACTCAGGGCTCTTGAGTACCACCCCCTCTGTCCTTTTGTACGCCTTTATCTTCCTGAAATAAAAATTTTTAGTGATGCAAGTGCTAAAGATTGAGTTAGGGATGGTATCAGAACACTGAGGTCTCCCTGGGCAGGGCATCGAATGTAATACTTACTTCTACAAGCACTTACTATATTTCTCAAATTTGAAATATTTTCCTTCACATCAAAGCATCCACCTGTTCAATACTCAGGAAGAAATACACTTACTGAGGGTAATCCAACAGCACTGCCCCACACCAGCCAGGTCTTGCAGAGGCTGGCAGATTCTGACTCTCCATCGCTGTGTGACCACCTTGCAACCTGCTCCACAAAGCTGTAGGAAGCATTGGAAAAATGCTCTTGCTATGGGCCTGTACAGCCACTTCCATATCTGCACTTCATCTGGACCTTGGTAAGCTTTGTAGCACCACTTACAAAAGCCAAATTCTGCTCTTTATACTTGGCTCTGTCAAACCTCTTTACTTATTTTCAGCTGGATCATTAGCTAGATGCTTCTGCATGGTTTTTGACACATGTATTCTTCCCTGAAAAATTAGAGGAATCCCATTTATAGGGCCACCCAGTCACTGAGAGGACACACCAATTTATACCTGCTCTTTAATGTCTCAGTTTTTCTAACCAAGTATCACTTTCTCCAAAAGAGGTCGTTCCAATGCTTTGAGGACTCCCTGTCAGCAGATGATTTGTGCTTCATATTCTCTGACTTGCCACAAAATGAAGTCACGACTGTTTATAACTGCTTGCATTTGGCAGCAACACGCCCAATTTGATTTGGAATCATAGAATGGTTTGAGTTGAAAGAGATCTTTAATGGTCATCTGCTCCCAACCCCTGCCATAGGCAGGGACATCTTCAACTAAATCTGGTTGCTCAGGGACCTGTCCAGCCTGTCCTTGAATATAGAGATGGGGCATCTACCACCTGTCTCAGTGGAACAAATGGCACTAGGTCCCTCAGGGTCTCCAAGGTGATCGAGAACAATATTCTGCACCCATTAAAGAAACTGAACACAAAACGTGTGGATCACTAAGTGCCCAGAGTAATTGTGAGGAACCATTTTGTCCTCAGGTGTACCAGCCCGTCTCTATAAATGCTATGGTTTTGGTCCGAGAGCATTTCAAACCACTGAAGTCTGATGCTCTTCCTATGGGACAGGTAAATGTTTTAAATCCATTAACTGAAGAGACCACTCAAAGCTACAGAACTTTATTGATATGACAGGAATGAGGCTGGAAATAGACTCTGTATCTTGACTTTCTTCTTATCCCTTGTCTTCCACTGGAGGTTGGGCTTAGCCCAGGTCTAGTCTACTTTTTTATGACAGGAGAGGGGCTGAGTCACCTTTTTAACTTATTGACTGTTGAAAACCTCCCCTTATGTAAGCTTTCCATTTCTTGACACTCCTAAGTATCCTATTACTTGGTACTGGGCACAGCCACCACCTTGATTTATCAAGCAGCTCAGAGAAACACCCACTCTGTAAATACAGGGGAGTTTCTGTTCAGCCTCAGATTCATAAAATGAACATGCCAGCACTTTGTGTCCTTCTGTTCCTGTGGCACAGAGCAATCCATTGGGCAGAGGGACTACTGCCCTGTGGTGCCTGCCAGTGGGTTGAGGCTCACAGCTGGTGCAGGGGTGTTCCTGCTGGGTGAGAGTGGGAGATGGAAAGCTGAACTTTGAGCATGGCAGGGAAAAAAATGAATTTAACGAATGTTGCTGAAGTTGGGTTTACTAAGGGAGGGGAGAAAAGGGGCAAGGCTTGGGAAAGTGATCCCCCTAGGCAGTGATTTGTGATGTGTTTCGTGATCTGTGATGGACGTCTAGTGAAGGCAGGGTACCTGTGGGGCTCCTTGCTGCTGCTTTCCTGTATTAACACCACAGCTGGAACCAGCCCCCTTTGTTTTACACTGGTTTTAATAAGATGCTGTTAATCACCTGCTGACGAAAGTTTCACTTTTGGCTACCAAGGCCCTGAAGCCTGTTCTTCCAACCATGGGGACTGTGGCCCTCACCCAGCACTGTGCCACAGCAATCTCCAGGATTATTATGGTAACATTTTTCACTGTCTTTGATACAATGGTAGGTTAAGGCCAGGACCACACTGCATTTGTGTCCAGGTATGTTCACAGAAAGTCTCTGCCTTGAAGAGTTTTTAGTTTTCATGAGCAAAGGGTGAGAGGAATGGAATTGTCACTACTGTGGTCATACAGATAGGAAGTATCACACGGTCTGATTTCACTAATTCAATGTCTAGCTTCTGTATGGAACCCATGGCTTTTCTAGTGAGTAGTAATAAATGGAAAGGGTAGTTCCTGGAAGAAGAGTCTCCATTGTACCATGTGCTCTGCAAACATGCCTTGATTTCAGAGTGTGTATAGACACACACATGGAGTCTGCTTTTGCTCTATTTGTTGCACAGCAGTTCTGGAAGCATAAGCTTCAGAAAACATGGGCTGAAGTTGCACCTGGAACGTGGTCCTTTACAGCAACAAGAACAGGAGACACCACCCTCACAGCCTTTCCTTGCTGTTACAGCACTTAGTTATAAAACAGCCTGTGAGACTTCTTGCCAGCCTTGCCAGTCTGGAGGCACATGGACTGAGGAGCAGTGTACATGTTTACATCCACTTAAAAAAGCCCTGTTGGCAGCTCAAGGCAGGCTTCCCATATGGCCCGAAGGCTGATTTACAGCTCTTTACACATTGAATCTTAACTCTTAAATTTCCTAAGTCGGAAAACATTTCCTTTAGAAAATGAAGCAGTCAAGACAAACATACTCTCTATTTTCTCTTTCTTCTCAACAAAATGTCTCCCCTTTTAATCAAGATTTGAGTTTGTTAGCTTCTAAGAAAGCAAGAAAGAGTCCCAATTAGCAATTAGGTCAGGGCAGCTGCTGAATGGTCACCTCAGCTTTTGCTACTCAAGTGCTAACTGAGTCTTCAACGCAGAGCCACCATTTCCAGCTGAGCAAAGGGGATGTTATTGGATTGTTTCAGGTCTTATGGGAAGCCTTGCGCATTTGGAAAATAAGCTGTTTGGGACCTGGATAGTGTAGGGGGCTTGCAGCCTGACAGAGAAGCTCTCTGGAGAGGTAAGCAGAGTTTGGTTGCCTGACAGGATGTTGGTAAACAAAACTGATGTATACTTGGGTGCCCAGGACTCTCTTTCCCTGTCAGCTTTTTCCTGCAGAGCTGCCAGTTCTGCTTACTTGGTTGCAATGCTAGGGCAAGGTAGTGAAACCATTCTGTACAGGTCATGAATAATTTTTCAGTTCAGCCCTGCAAGAAAGAATTTTTTTTTTAAGTTTTAGCAGGCTGCAAGCAACCCCTCCACTGACAGGGCGACTGACTGCTCCCAGTGTTTAGGATTTCATCTAGGAACAGGGTGTTTTAAAACCTCACTTTGGTGAAAGTGTTTTGGAATGACCATGCTGTGTGGAGTGTCCCAGGGGATCACACTGTTCTGCTGCCAGCTCAGTCTGCCTGGACTAGGTGTGCTATTATCCATGTTCCAATTCCCTTCCTTAGTGTAGCTCATGCTGTTTAATGAGAAAGTTATTAAGCCTTTTCAGGGACTTAGATAGGTAAAGCAACAATAACTGCCTGTGGCATAGGCACGTCATTACCCAAAACTGGGAAACACAAGGAAGACGGGAAAAAGAAAAGAAATTGAAGAGTATCCCCAGTATAAGCTAGCACAAGAACTTGGGGCTAATTGCAAAATTCAGAAGGATGAATGAAAAAAAAAGCATTAATTTTCTTCTCCAGTGGAGAAAAGGGAATTTTGCATATACTTTTTAAAGATACAGGAGCATATGAGGTATTTGATTTAATTACCATTTCCCCTCTGAGCAGAGCTGTGCTCAATCACTCCAGTCAAATAAGAGTGTGATGGATGCTGGTGAAAGGCAGGGCAGCTTCTGGATAGCTAGGCTGGAATCTTCTTGAACAGAGGAGCAAGTAAACCTGCAAAGGCAGCCATCTCCCTAAATTCTGCTGAAAGAAACAAAAGGATGGAGAATTTTGACCATGGTTGATCGCTTGGGTTAAGCTGCCTATTGTAGTTTAATTTCTCTGCATTTTTCACTCCAGCAAAATTACTGATACCTCACATGCTATGGGTACTTCATCATGGCAGAGAACTTAATTATGTATTTTAGGAGTAATTAATCCTTCTGCTGAGGTTCAAATATTCAATTCCAAAGGTGTCCTTAACGAGATGTTCCACCTCACAGTAATATACTGTCCTCTTTAAAGGCCAACTCCCCTCAGACAAGGTTAAGAACACTGTGAAAATGGCCTTGGGGAAGTGCAGAATAAAAGTGGTCTTGTGCCTCTGTAATTTGTTCTCAGCATGGACTGGAGTATGTCCAAGAGGAAATGTCAAGGAAGTAGCTGTACTTAAAAGACTGGAGGCAAGAGTTGTGGCTGATATGATGGTTTGTTAACTAAAAATAATAGATATTAAGCCTTTGAACTGGGGAGGTGGGAGGAGTAGAAGGGGGAACCACAATCCAGAGCCATGTACGTTGGTCTGCAATAGAGAGAAGTCAGGCAAGCTATGGGTGGAAAAAGAAATGTTCTTATTAAAAAGAAGTGAGTGCAAATACAAGAATACTTTATGTAGGCCTATTTTTCCAGAGAGTGGTTGCTAAGGCTGTCTGAAATCTAAACTTTTTCAAGGTGTCTTGGTGGGTGTGAAAATCCTGGTGGCCTTTTAGCTTGGAGCTGTTGTTCAACACCAGTGCATGGCTTCCACAACTGACTGGCTCCTGCAGATCTCTGCAGAGCAAGGAGTTAATGTTTGCACTGAAATAAATCTTTGTTCTTGTTCAGTGTTTACCAGATTGACTAACCAGGCACCACATTTGCTACCAGCAAGAGGCAAACTTAAATGCAGTCTTAAACGCAAATAGAATAAGAGGACTGCCTCAAATGCAGCCAGGGGAGGTTTTAGATTGGATTTTGCAAAAATTTTCTTCAGTGAAAGGGTTATCAACCAATGAAACAGGCTGCCCAGGAAAGTGGCTGAGTCACCATCCCTGGAGGTATTTAAAAGACATGTTGATGTGGCACTCAGGGACATGGTTTAGTGGTGAGCTTGGCAGTCTCAGGTTAATGGTTGGACTTGATGATCTTAGAGGTCTTTTCCAACCTAAATGGTTCTATAAGCTTGTAGAGCGTGTTCACAATGTAAAAGGTGGAGACTGAAAGAAAAACAGCAGGATGGAGCCCTCATCAGTGGCACCTCAGGCCCACAGGTATGTCTCATACCCTCAGGAAATTCCTCCACGGTTTGAATAAATTCAGCTAATTATATTTAAAGACTTTTTCTTGAAGGAAAAGAAAATCAACGAGTCCTTTAATGCTTGTTTTAACTGTTCTTGGAGGTGTGATTATTATTTCTGGTATAGATCTAGGCTATAATGCCTTGTGCTGTCTAATAATTTCTAACTGCACAAAGTCATGGAAAGTCCTTCAGAGTTCAGCAGGTAATGGCTCAAGATCCCTGTACAGGGAGGAGAGAACTCTAAGAGGCACAGGAACAAAAGAAACAACCTCCCTGCATATAATAACTGCATTCTTTGTTTTGTAGGCATATGTTAGTATTTAGTAGAACTGTTACCCAGCTCTTGTGCATTGATGTGAGAAAAGTTGTTGAATATGACCATTAATTTGCATCTGTTCAGGATGTGGCTTCCTTGCTGTCATGACTCATGATGCATAAGGATGTGTCACTAAAAAGTCATTGGTTTTCTGCAGAAGGGACAGGCTGTATATACCAGGGTAAATGGCCAGTGTTTGCAGAGGTGCTGTGCTGTGGTGCTGCTGTTTCTGAAACCTTTTCCGAGTTTGGAGTTTTAGATCATTTGAGGCAGAGCTGTGCACAATGCAAAAGTTCAAATTATAGGTTTTTCAGCGTGTTTATCAGTATACCTGGTATTTCTTCTTCTGCATCTAGAGAAATTTTTTTTTTTTAAATTAAAATACTGAAAAACATGGAAGGAATTGTGTCAAACCAGTTTGTGCCTCTCAAGAGGGGCCAAAGGTGGATAATTAGAAATACAGTTTGTGAAACAGGTATGAGTGAGGCCTTCAGCAGTTTCACGCACTTAAAAAGTTTATAAGCTGGATGGGTACTAGACTGTCTGTCCACAAACTCCATTAATATGCCCGAAATCTCTTTGAATTCTTTATCTCAACGACCTTCCTTGGAATGTGTCTTATGATTTATGTGTCTCACTGAAGAACACCTCATTTGTTCACACCCTCATTTGTTTTAAACTTGTTGCCTGATAATGTCATTGAGCTCTGTGGTTTTGTGGTCTGGGGAGTGAAACTGAGACACTCCTTTTCTCTCCGTCTTTCCATGTCACTCATTATTTTATAGCTCACTTCCAAAGACCACTTCAGGTGTGGTTAAACAATACAGTAAATGCAGGTACCTCTCAAGAACACAGTGATCACATGAGGCCATGCTAATTGGGGATGAACTCAGCTTCCTGTTCAAGAGTGCTCCACTTTTAGTTTTTTCACTATCAGGCTTTATGCTGCATTAGGTATAATTTTGACAAAAGCTTGTGCTATGTGCTTTGATCATTCAGACAGAAACGTGATCATGAACCCATACCTGATTCAAATCCAGCATGACTGCCAGGTGACCCAGCTGTGCACAGATTTGGTATTTATGATCAGGGAATGACCAGAATAGGAGAAATATCCTATGAGGTCAGATCCCGTATCCATCTGGCACTGTGCTCTTCTCCAGCAGTGGCAAAAGGATAGGCTATTCAGGGAGAGCACATGTGCCTGGGCACTTTCTGTGGTCCATTCTACTTAGCATCCAGAACATTTTTATTATGAGCGTTAATGGATACATCCACGTCCGGGCCTTTTAGTATTTTCAGTCTTGTTTCATCAAGTGCATCCTCATTCTAGTGCTGTGAATTATGCTGAGTAACAAGCAGCTCTGCTTTCACCTTATTAGCCAGTTTAAATTTATGAAATTTCATCCTATTCCCACTCAGTTATCTCCTCTGCAAATGAAGAGTTACAGCTGTTTCAGTCTGTCATAAACTGACTTTTCCCACCCTTTTTCTGTGCCTTCTCTAACTGTGTTACATTATTGGAGATGCGGAGACCAAAGCTGCACACAGAATGTGAGATGTTAACCTGATTTATTCTGTGATCCTGTGTAATGACCTTGTGTAGGTTCACCAGTGCTTTAGAGGCAAAAGGACACTCACTCCTTTCTTTCTGATACCCCTCCTGACAACGCTCAGCACAGTGTGGATGCTTTTAACTGACGCTGCACCCTGAGCTGCCGACTTCAGAGACCACCAGGGTTGACTCCAGGACCATCTTCTAGTGTTTGGTGGCCAGTTCAGCACTTCTCAGACATGCTTCATTGTTTTTACCTCACTGCACCACCTGAAAAACAGGCTATCATCTCTTTCTCAGGCTGAATAGACTCTGCCAGGACCCTCTTTTGATCACACTTCACAGTGTTTTCTTTGCATTGCTGAGTCTTGGGTTCCTTTTGAGAGGAGAAGATGAAGCAGCAAGCTGTAGCCAAAATGCAGTAATTTAGTGGCATAAGATGTTCCCTGACATATTTTTATCTCATTTCTTATGCTTCCTAATGGCTGATTTCAGGTTTTGACTGCTGCAGTGCAAGAAACTGAAGTTTTACACAGAATTATCCTCAAAGACAGCAGAATTTCTCCTGAGTAGCTATTTTAGAGCCTGTTCTTGAATGCACAGAGCCCGTGTGTAACTAATCCTGACCACTCTATTGTCAACTTGCAATTTTATTTTCTAATTGTTCAGATATTAATAGTTGAGATAAGGCATGAAAAGTCACAGTGTCACATAGACATGAAAAACCCCAAGATTCAGAACTGATACTTGTGTGCCACAGCTTTTTTTTAAATTGCAGCTTGTCATATGGGATTCTGTTTTCACTTTCTTGAAGAGCTGAAGCTTTCCTATTGCAAAGCCTTGAACCTGTCAAAACAGCAGAACCAGGGGGAAATCAGGAAAAGTGTAAATGAGTTAAGGCAGCTTGTAAGAGCTCCAAGCTTTGTAAGAACCACAGCAGAAATAATGGATGTCGGGATAAAGGGAAGTTCTTTACTGAAGCAGAATGAAGGATCTGACAGTATACTGAATGAAGCAACCCTGCACTGGGAAACAGAGTAAATTAAATGAATAAACAGGCAAAGTCTTCCTTTAACTTCTATAATCCTAAGAAAAGAAGGCATGAAATGACTGCATCAGTACACAGTGCCTGTGTTTAGACAGCTCAGTTTATTCTTCTGACTCTATAGGTGACCGAGAAGAGTTCTCTGCCATCCTGCAGTGAGTGCCTAGAGTGAGGTAGGTAACCTGCACCCTAGGAGTTATTATTTGTCTCTGGATGGTGTGTAACCATTCCCAAAGCAAGAAGCCAATCTCCTCTCACATGCATTCTCCAAGCACACAGACTTCTGAAAAGATTTTGCTGGAGGAAAATACTAAGTTTAAACAATGTGGAGGAACTCTGAGGTTCAGTATTAATAAGGTCATTTGAACTCTCATGCTGACAACTCTGAAGTCAATGTTTTTTGCCAACTTTCCTTTAAATTAGACTGCAAATTGCAATTATTGGATATCTGAGAGAACATTATGCTGTGCAAGAAGTGATCACGAAGCCTCTGTGATGATGGAACAGCTTAAATGAAAAGAAAGGGCATGAAAGCAATTTTTTGAAAGCTGGAACCTGCCATGGATGAACCTTGACAAGAGGAGAATGAAAGCTGAGAGTCTTTCTTTTGAAGTATGAAAATTAATTCAGAGGCCCAGTGGACCTGTGGCACTGAAAACAGGAAATGAACCCTTGTATTTACGGAGTTATAATGCAAATTCAATATTGTCTGAGTATAGTCAAATGGTATGGTATGGTACGGTACGGTATGGTTGATGTCCCATGCTTATTTATTATTTGTATCAGGGAAACCTCAATGAATCACAGTCATAAACTAAGGTCCACGCTGTACTGTGCATATGCAGAAAAGAAAAAGTTCTCCTAACTTCAGATTTTTTACAATCCCCATGTGAAAGGAGCTGGGACTCTCAGTCCTCTTTGAACTAAGCAATGTTCTTGATTAGCTGAGATGGCTGATTTTTAATTGCTTCTAATCAAAGCATTTAAGACAGGAAACCTCTTGGTAGCCTGTAAGAATTCTTTCATCTGCCTTCTCTTTGGACATGAAATTGCTTTATTGTATCTCAAATTAGCTTGGAGGACCCAGGAAGGAGCAAAACCTCTATTTGTGCATCATGTAGCATATGGGCGTTAAATCTTCACTGATGTTTGTGAGTGATACCACAACACTAACAACCTCCAACCTCCCCACGAGTCCATGACAGGTGAATAAGTTTTTCTGCACCACAAGTCTCTCCTGATTTCCCATGTTTGTGCCATGCTGATAGCCAGGAGGTCCTGGGGGAACATGGGAGTCATTTCCTCATGATACCTTTGGGGTTTACCTAGAGGTGGCACACTGTTTTATTCCTGGCTTAGGGAGACAGATGGGCATGAATAACTTTGGGGCGATTTTCAAATCTGGTGAAGCTGCATAAAAGGCTGAAACTTTCTCTTGTTAAAATTTGCACCATCTTGGGGAAGAAGACGGGATGGAATAATTTTCACGTTTCAGCAGTTGATTGAATTTATGTCAAAACTGCAGTGAAAAACATTTTGTGGAAATTTGAAGGAAGTTTACTTTTTTTATTCCTTCCATGAGAACAAACTGTCTACCAAAAGAAAAGTATCCACAGAACACTTTCAAGAAGCCTAACTGGTTTTATGAAGCAGTGTGGATGTTACCCATGTGCACAGTTTTGGAGTATGCACACTGACACTGGCCGACAAGAAGTTTACATATCAAAATGATGAAGCCTGTTTTGAAGGATTGATTCATTCAGTTCCCTGAAGACTTCATTTACTTAGTTTAGACACTTACAGAGAAGATTCTTTCTGGCAAATCCCATGTACAGAGAACACCACCCTGCCCTCTTGTTGAATAAACCCACACTCGTCTTTCCCTTAGCTGAGCCTTGCAAGTGCCCTGTGCTTGCTGCCTCTCCAGTGCTGTCAAGGGACACTTCTCTGCATGGTTACCTTGGCTAAGGTAGCCTCTGGGGTCAGGGGTGCAGGAGAGCTCAGGTGCAGCCTGATGCCTATTTGTGCCCAAACCTCTGGCAAACTAAAAACCTGAAACTGAAATCTGGTTTACTTCAAAGATGGATTTTGCTCTTGGCACCACATAGTTATCAAAAGCTTGGCTAGTTCTCTTTCTATCACCCTGTGGCAACTTCTGCAGTTCTGTCTTTAAAAAGTTACAAGTGTTATGTAAGCATAAGCATAAGACTCATGGAAGACAACCCAGTTAACACATCAGGCTTCATTAATGACCATTCCCTCCAGTCACAGTCTGACTCTTGCTTTGCTTGAGGCATGTTTTTGTCTGGGTACTACATTTCCACTCATACTGATGAGATTTTAGCATTCTTTGGCACACAGAACTTGTGCATTTTCTGCTATTGTGCCCTAAGTTGCTGACATTCCACTTGGGCTGGCCAGTAAACTTAACTTAATTTGCTTGCTCTGAATACAACCTTTAAACATTACCAACTTCCCTTTCCAGTTTGCAGTATCTTTTCCTCTGCAGCTTGAGTTCACAGATGATTTCAGATGTTTGAGCACTGGTTGCTATCAGGTTTACTCAGCTTGTAGGTGCCTGCTGTTTTGGCTAGTTAGCCTGTGTGCTTCTCCAGGTAAATTTTTATACCTACAGTTATTTAGGCAAATAAATCCTCTAATGAAGGGAAAAAAAAATTCCTGAATGTTTGTCACTGCATGCTTGTGGCCAACAAAGAACCTGAAAAATGCTGCTATTATACTAAATCCTCTGTGTTTGACTCTCACTACCTGGCTTGTTTGTCAGTAGAGTTAATAACACAAAATTTGCAAGCAGCATAGATTGTTTCTCCCTCTGAAACGTGGGATATTTATTTTCTTGGAAGAACTGATGTTAGGCAGAAGCATCTCTCTAACATAGCTTGAGGAGAAGCCCTTGTCCAGGCTTGTTCATTGCTTTGCTGCTGAAGGGGAGTGAGAACAACCTAAATTATGAGGTGTATGTGCCACTGATACCTTGGGTGTCATCACCAAGGAATTTACACAAATGACTTTATCTTAATTCAGTGGAAAACTGCTTTTGATCTGGATCCTGTAATCTGCCTTTTATCTCTGGTCTTGTCACAGGCATAAGGAATGAACTACATGTGTGGAAAGTTGGTAGATTGGAAATTTATCATTGATTTCCTTTCTTTGCATCTTGCTGTCTTGGTTTGAACAGAAGTTCTGGCTCTTGTCACATTATGTTTGCCTGTACAGGGCCAAACTTTAAAAAGAAACTAAATCAGATGAAGCAAAAAGTCAGAGCTTTCTCTTTTTTGCTGTCAATAAAAGGAAATCCAGAATATAATGATCTTGCTTGGAAATCAAACCTCCCTCTTAACAACACCATGAGTTAAATTAGAGTCCAGTACAGAAAGAGGTTTGAAGATATTGCGCTGATCAATTTTCTTTACTTTTTCAGAAAGGGGCTATTTGCTGGCATGAAACTGAAGAAGAAGAAAAAAGGCGAGAAAGGGCTGACTATTGCAAACAAAGATGCATTGGGTAAGGCCTCATAAATCAATATTGCAACAGGGAAGAGCGGGTGGTGGGGGATTATATCAGATCTGATTTCATGTGAACTCATTTGAATTGTGTCTCAAGGCTTAGCATTGATAAAACAGCCAGTAAACTCCTTATCGCTCCCAAATAAACAGAAAGCTAATTCTTTTTGCATTAACTGTTTCATTAAGTCCACGTTCAGATGCTGTGAGTTTATGCTGCTTTATTTGGTAGAGTAAACTAAAAATGTCAGCCTGCCTCTTACCATAGAGAGATAGCACATTTTTGAGGTTTTTTTCCTACTTTACCAGTAGATAATTTATTACAAGTGTTGAATTCCCCAGAAGTTCTGCGTCTTTTAGAAACCGTAAATACACAGCTGCACAGGCTCTGATGGCTGGATGGGCTGGCTCAAGAAAGCTGGCAGCTTTACTCAGGGGTGTGCGTGTGCCTGTTGTGGGTGCACACGGGATGAGGAGAGTGGCTACAGCCACACAGATATGAGAAATGATTTTGCACAGGAGGGGAGCTGTTGCTGTAATCAATGCTGCTCGTTACAGACCACGAGACTATCTCTAACTGGGACACCCAAATAAATAAAATATTCAGTTCATGATGATAGATTCACTGGTCTGCTTCAAATGAGCTTTTTGTTACTAGAAATCAGACATAGGTTTTACTTCTTTGTTTTCTTCATCAGGTGATCATGATGAAGGTGCAAATTTTCTCCACGACACTCTTGGAAGACAAGAAGAGGGAGAGGAAGACATAAGGAACAGTGATGCTCTGCCCAGTGCTTTTGGATTCTTAAGCCCAAATAGGAAAAGGTGCTCCTTCATGTATCTTACCTAACATCCCCCTAAACACCTTTTCCACCCTTCCCGGGAAGGGCATTATCCTAGAACAAAATGTCTGACAGAAAATCCATTTGCTGACAGCAGTGATCTCTTCACTCCTGCTTTCCCACATGACAGAGTGGAATGCGCTTGTCAGCTCAGTGATATCACCAGATGCTATCCAGTGCAGGGAGAGATTGAAATGGATCCTGAGAGTGCCTCAACTGTGCTAAGGAGCTCTGCTAAAGAAAACGCGCCGAAGGGAACAGCAATCTCTACAGCGAAAACCTTGTGTAGTTGTGTTTTTCATACAGGAGAGGAATGCAGTCCAGGGAGGAATGGAGTCAGGTTTGATGGGATCAACAAGTGAAATCATTGCCAAGCATGATAGGTAGCTGCACTGGTTTGTGTGGATGCAAAACATTTCCCTATTAAAAATTATATGAGAAAGAGATGGTCTCTGCTGATGAAATCAAGCCTAACAGTTCACAACAAAGCTGTCTGCCATGAATAATACTTGTTTACAGTTGAGAAGTCTTTCCAATGTGTGTCCAAGTACCAGCTCTTGCCTAGAGATGTCTAATGACTTCTTTTGTCATTTAAACAGGGCAAAGCTGGTGACCAGAATTCATGAAGAGGAGATGAAATCCCAGAACTACCAGGTGAGCAGGGGTTGACAGCCCTTATGTGCCTGTGAATTCCCCGGGCAGGCTAGACCTGAGCACAGGAGTGTCCATGGTGTCCTTGTGCCCCACAGATTGCCATCACCATTATCGAGGCCAGGCAACTGGTGGGTGAGAACATCGATCCTGTGGTGATCATCGAGATAGGTGATGAGAAGAAGCAAACTACAGTAAAGGAAGGCACAAATGCCCCTTTCTACAATGAAGTAGGTGCTTTCTCTTAAAGAAGACACTTTCTTCAGTGGCTCTGGGTCAGCTCTGCCATTTGGTAGCTCATAAGAAGATGAATTAAATTTGCAGTACTTCCACATCTGAGCAGGGAGGTCTCTCCAGGAGACCAAGCACCAGCAATAGCTCCCTTGGGTTTAGATCTGTTTGCTCTTTCTCTTCTGTCCAACCTGTTCCCCACCCTCTCCACCATGTTCTGCCTTACCCCCACTGCTGTGGCAGTTTTCCAAATCATCCGTTTGGGAGCTTTGTCTATACTGCACCCCCCACCACCTCCATTCCCTTTTCTACTATTTCATGGTTTCAGCCTTTCCTTGATAGATGTTTGTTCCAATTGGTGACAAAAAAGGCCGAAACAACCCCCAAAACCAACAGGTCCTTTGCGTTTCCTTGTGCCTCCTGTCCCTTTTGGCAATACCTTCTGATTCACACTGAGGCTCATGGGCATTTCTGAAGCAAGTATTGTGCAGCCATGTAAGGATAAGAGTAGAAAACAGGTCTGGGCCATGGCAGAAACATGTCAGGGGCAAGGAAAGAGTTTTGCTTTGTCCACCACTGCCCCCCAGCATCTCACCGAGGCTCTATGCAGTAACACAGAATGCTGAACCATGCAGCTGACAGCGCTGGCTACCTGCACAAGGATGATTCTGATCTGCTGTCCCCTCTTCCCACAGTACTTTATGTTTGATTTCGTTGGACCGCAGGTGTTGCTGTTTGACAAAATAATCAACATCTCTGTAAGTACCTAGGAAAGCTTAGCACAGTAAGTAAAGTTCATTGTTATTTGTGTGACTTCAACTCTAAATGATTCTTAATGTAGTTAAAAAGAAATAATTTTAGATACCAAGAGTGCTAGAAAGTCAGCATGAAGTATGGAAAGAGAAAGGATAGAAGAGAGGATAAGGAGGAGGGTCAGCCGGCAGAGATTTGAAGGAGCATAACCCAAGAGGAAGATTTAGTCTGCGTTTTCAGGGACACTCATTGCTGGCATGGCAAACTGCAAGGTAGAATGACAAAATTCAGCTTAGCTCCCTCTTCTCCTCACTGTCTTCATCCATCTAATTTTCAAGCTGCCACTTGATCCAAACGACCAAGTTGAAACTTCTGGTTTGTATCAGTTACTCAGATATAACTGTTTCTAACTAAACTAAACTAATGCAGATACCTTATCCTCAGAAGGGGCTCTGGGAGCTGTCTCCAAGAGTTCAGTGCTACTTCCACTGCTCACTGCAACTCAAGTCCCAGCAACTATCAGAGGACCTTATTAGTCTCTCCAAATACCTGGAACAAGGTTAGGTTTGGTCCTAAAAACAGGTGCGGGTTGGTCTCTTCTCCCCAGTAACAAGAGGCAGGACAAGAGGAAATGGCCTCAAGTTGCACCAGGAGAAATTTAGATTGGATATTAGGAAAAATTTCTTCACTGAAAGGGTAGACAGGCATTGGGAACAGACTGCCCAGTGAAGTGGTGGAATCACCATCCCTGGAGGAATTTAAAAGGCATGTGGATATAGCAGCTGGGGACATGGTTTAGTGGTGCACTTGACAGTGCTACGTTAAATGTTGGGCTCCATCTTAAAGATATTTTCCAACATAAATGACTCTATGATTCTGTGACATCTCAGAACAGTCCTGATGGAAGACGCACATGCTCTTGGACTTGGAGCATTAGATAATAATGTGGAGTTTGGAAGGCCAAGTCTATGAAGCCATGTTAATTATCTTGTCTGAAACTCATCACCACATTTAGCAAAGCTGCTAAGGAATTAAAGATCTCATGAGACTCTGGAGAGTCCTGTATTTGTATTATTTAGAAATATCACAAGCTGTGCTCTTCATTAACTCTTTTTTTTTTGCTAGAAGTCCATCCATTTTGTCAGAGACTTCTCTGGCAAATAAACAGTGTGTTGTTGCTCCAGGAAAAGTTCTTTTTCTCTGAAGTGCTTTGTCCATTTCAATAATGTACACCAGGAAAAGATCTGTGCTGGTTGAGCTTGAAAGAAACAAGCAGTGCTCTGGAGCTATAGGATACATCACTGTCTACTTCCTTTTCTGAGCTGCTAATACAGTGACCTTTCCCAGCTGCAGAATAAAATGTGTTCATTTACACATGAACAGCTGGACAACTAGGTTTTAAATGCTGGGAGTAAACTGACAGTCGGAATCCTAAAGTTCCATTCAAATCCACTGTATCACACACAGAGCTCAAATACATGAAGTTCATAACTACATAAGGGATCTGCAGATCTGATCTCACCTGTGAGGACAGAATTTAGTACAGGCTGACAATGGCATGGGAGTAGATATCACCTCACTGCTATGACATATCACACTGTGTGGCCCCACAGGTGCTTCAGACGTGGTTCATGTATCAGCACGATGCCAAGGCACCAACTCCTGTGTGCTGCTGCTGCTGTTGGGGGATGTATAGTTATTTTTTTCTGAGATATGGCCAGTCTTTCCAATCTCACATTCTTTTCATAAAGATTCCATATATCCAGGGGTGGGGGGGGGAAGTGCCAGCTTTCTGCCTGCATTGGGGATGTGGGAAAATGTGTCACCATTACCTGCTGTTTATCTGCACGGTTTCATCAGTCCCAGCAAACTTATTTATAGCTGATGAAAGTGCAACACTAAGAAATTAAAGATCTTCTAGGTAAAAATGACTTTAGGAAAAAACTCAGTAACAACAATGAACTAACCTTGGGCAGTGCTCATGTATGCTACTGAAAACAGGGATTCATTACCTTGCAACATAGCTTTGGAGAATGCAATCTATCGGGGGAACAGAAATAAAGAGAGGAAATATGTGTGCTTGGAGCGAGGGAAACCCTGAGGGATGGAAAGTTTCACAGCACTTGCTTAGCACAAATCTCACTTAAGAAGAAGCAAAGATTGGCCGCCTCCATTATCAGCAATAATTAATGCACCGAATTTGCTTAATCTGTAAAAATGAACTTATCTGCATATGGAAGCTCAAGGAAAACAAAATAGATTAGTGTCCTTGTCCATCAGTTTAGCAGTTAGTCTAACTGTATTCAAACCCTGCATTTGAGAGAAAAATGAGACTTTCAATTTCCCAGCACCTGCTAATTACTAGATTTTTTTCCTTCATTATTATCTTCCCGTACATTTCAGCAAACTTGTAGTAATATCGTAGTAAAACTAAGGCACCCCTTCTGTGCTAAACCTGTATTTCCCTTACTGAAATATTCCTCAGTGTAACACTATGCATGTTTGTGCTCATTCAGAAAATCTGAAGAAAATCCTTTGGTCATCTACAGTCAAGTGAAAAGACACAAATCTTTAATTAGATATGGTGTGGACATGATGCTCCCCCTCAGAGAAGACAAGAGGTGTTTGCTATAAACTTCACACTCGCTTGCTTTGTTGCATTAGAAGAAAACATGCTTGGAAAAAAAAGGATCAGGAAAGATGCAGAGTGTTTGATAGAAGCAGTGAGTTATTTCCTCAGCGTTAAAAGCAACATGTACTGCAGGGACTGGAAACTCGCATCATTTCAGTGGAACAGGAGCATTTACATTTCACAAAGCAAACCTCAAGGACAGAGAAATGAGTTTTACACATTTAATGTTTAACGCTCTCTGGAAAGGCTGTCATGGAGAGGAAATGAGCAAAGAGCAATGAGACAGCACCACTTTGGACTCACTGCATACCTTCATCTTGTTTTTGAGTCTTAAAGAAGCTCATAGGTTTTTTTGCTACAGAAAGGCTACATCCTTCTTCCCCTTTTAATCTATCCTGGTTGAATCCTGTTGATTTGGGCATTCCCATGTACTTCCTCCAAAGCTGTAATATTGCCTGGCTTCAGGGAGAAACCCAACAGTTTTCAAGGCTTCTTCCCAACCCTGGGTGTGCCCTAGTCCAACCTCATAGGAGGGAGGGTCCATTGCTGTGATGGGACCTGGCAGCACCAGGGATTGAGGAAAAGCAGTACTTGTGCATGAAGCATTGACTTGACACTGACTCCTCTTCCATATCAAGGTTGTTTAATTTTTAAGCTTTAATAGCAGAGCAAAATAAAACTGCTCCTTTGTCCACTCTTAATTTTTCAGCTCTGGAAACTGCTTCTATGTTGAAGTAAGGAATTAACAAGGGCAACTGAGTGTGTTTTCTAGGTCACAGTGGCACATTGGCCATAGGCCCTTAACGGGGAAGGACATTATATTGCAACTAGAAATTTCCTGAATTTTCTGGTGAGTCTTGATGAAGGTGTCAGTGATCTTGACTTAGAAATGCATGCCTCCTGCTCTTGAAAACTGTAGAAAATAAAGTCACATGACAAATCCAATGCAAAATTGCAGAGGTCTTCCTATCTAGAAGTATCCTTATCTCTGATATGTAGGTCCAAAGAGACGATGTGATGTATTCCAGACTCCTGAAATGCTGTCGGAGGCTTGATTGCTTACTTTCAATATTTGGATTTAGCTTCTGTGGAGTTGAATGAGCTTAGTTTCTCTTTGCAATTTGGGCAAGGTGTTCCAGAAAATTCAGCCTCTGTCAGAGGCTTTTCCACAAGCAAGGAATAGGTTTCAACCTTTTAAGCTATTCTGAAACCAGGTGAGACACATTTTGTGAGAAATACAGTTCTAGAGCAAATCTTCCCCTAGAAGATGTTGCTAGCCTCTGCCTTGTCTGTAAAGTGAACCACATGCAAGTATTTGAAAACCAGACATGGAAATACATACATCTGGGAATCATGGCAAATTATTAATTAAATTTGAATTAAATTAAATTAAATTCATTACTTGGTAGGAACAATACGGACATAGACTCGCTAAGGCCTGTTTGCCATCTAATTTACATCTATATCACTTCTCTGATTTCATTAATATTGTTGGGGGTAGATTAGAATTGAGTGTCTTGGTTTATGTGCACATCAAAATGTTGCCAAGAAACACTTAAATTCGTTCTCCTCTGAGTGTACTGAGTTTTTATGGCAATTCAGCTATTGCACAGAAAGTGAAAAGTTTTCTGCAGCATAGTGTGAAACCAGTTATGTCCCATGTGTTTATATTCATTATGATTTATTTAAAACTGCCAGGGTAAGTAATATAACTGCATCTGCTCTGAAGCAGCATCCATCTAATTCCTGCTCTCTATAACCCAGGGACATGGGATGAACATGTGTGATTCCACTCAGATGCAATGATATTGTTTTCTAAATTAGTACAATGTTGGGTAAAGAACGTCTTTCAAAAACTTGCTGCATCTGCTGTGGCTATGTGCCCCCAGTTTTGGATGGTGCTGGATGTTGCTGCCTATTGCGCCTGAACCAAATCTGATGTTTGTTTGGATGCTCTTTCTTATGCTAACTGGGAAGAGAGATAGTGACATTATTTAATCAGCCTTTTTCTAACAGGTTATGCACAATAAACTGATTGGGAGTGTGCTGATAGGCTCCTTTAAAGTGGATCTGGGGACAGTGTACCTTCAGCCAGGTGAGTCGTGCATTTTCTGCCCTTTTTGCCTGTTAAGTGGTTTGTGAGGCAGAGAAGGAGAGGAGAGGGAGACGTGCTGCTTTTCCACTGAGATGGTTGTGGTTTACACCAACTTAAAGCTTTTGGGAGGGTTGTTTTCCTGTTTGGATACCAGAGTACCCGCCAAACTGTTGGAAAGAAGTTCAGCACTGAAAACACCTTGGCAACCTGCCCATTGGTGGGTAGCACTTTTCAAGGATGGCATTGCTTTAAGTGGTCAGAGCAGGCAGCTGAATGTTCTACAAAACCCAACTGCACTCATTTGTTACAGAGCATCCAAAGCTCTGCCACCTGTGCTGGGGTAGAAGGAGCAGAGGGAGGGAGAGCAGCATGGAGAGTGGAAGGAATGGTGAGGAGAGCATAAGACAAGAGGAGGAACAGACCATAGCAGGAGAGAGAAGATGACAAAGAGGTGACCATGGGTCCACTTGACCTTTCTTCTCCAGAGATGTTCAGTGCTTTCTGAAATTTGAAGCTAAGAAAAAATCACCTACCTCTCTCGGTGGTTTTTTTTTTACAGCCATCCACAAATCATGTACCTTTTTCCCTTCCATAATTACTCAAGGACATGGTCTCTTCTTTGTCTTTTGGAAAGAACATGTTTAGGCCACTTGCCGTAGACATCACAGTTATAGGTAGAGTGTAGAGTCATTCAGGCCACACTCTCTGCAGGGTTCCTGTAAGAGTCAGTAGAGAGAAATGGCCTATCTGAAGTGAACAGTCTACATCTGTGCTCAGGCTGTGTTATTCTCTGAATTCTATCCCATACCTCCTGCTCGCACTTTAACAGGAGGATAGTGTCTGAGGGTTGATCTTGAGCTCATAGCCTTGGTATGCTGTGTTTTCTCCTTCCCACTCCTTTACCCACCCAAAGTGACGTTCAAGGACTTAACATATAATCTTAGGACCTTTCTCAGGGTTGTTGAATTAGGGTTACAGAAAGGGCTGTTTTGGGTGAATTGTCTTGTACTTTTTCCTCCTTGAAACATGGAGCTGAACCTCCTTCTGGCTAATTCTTCTTCCTCTGACAGCTGTCTACTCCTTCCTCCCTTTCTCAGCTGTCTTCCAGTGTTACAGTGGCCACAGAACCCAGCAAGGGTTTTGCTGCCACAGACTTCTGAGATCTTCAGACAGTTCTCATCAAAGAGGTGGCCTTTCCTCAGAAAGCCTTAGTTCAGCTGCTGAATCTTGCCCAGGCTTCCACTGGTCTTTAGTCATCAATCTCAGTAAACATTGATGAAAATGAGCTTGTTTCTCACAAGATCTGGATCAATCCTTTGCTTGCCTTTTTGACCACACAACATTTTGGACCCTCTAGAAGTGTCTGGTATACGAGTACATTTCAGCACAATCCTCCCAACAGCACAAACATTGTTTGATGTACCTTTTCTGGGAGTGAAGAGGAAAATATTTGCATTTTTTTTATATCCTGTATTTCAGTATTTAAGCATGTCCTTCTTACAGGTCATCAGTTTTGTGACAAATGGGCACTTCTCACAGACCCTGCTGACATTAGGACAGGAGCCAAGGGGTACCTGAAGTGTGACATCAGTGTGACTGGGAAAGGTGATGCAATACAAGCTACACAGAAAATAGCTGATACTGAGGAACAGATTGAAAAGTACTGCAATAATTTGTTTGGTTTTTTTTTTTTTTTTAACTGCTTTCTTCCTTACTAGGTGCCTCAATAGTCCTCTGTCCTCATTTCAGTCTTTTCCTTTTTAACTCGGGGTTAATAACAGGATAACACTGTACACCTGGCTGTTCTCACATGCTCAAAGAGAGTTTTTACCATCCTCTCATTTAAATTGAAGGGCATGTTAGGGTCACTTCTCTGCAGCTGATAGAATTGACCAAGTCCTGTTGGCTAAGTTACAAATTACTCCAGACAGAAGGCTCATTGATCTGAAACCAATTAATGATTTCTTAAAGCAGTGAAGCAAAAAGAAAAAATATGAAGAAAGCCTATTTCTTCTCCACTCTTGGATGCATGTTTCTGGATATTTCCATATCCTTAGATAAACTCAAGTGCATTATCATTCTCCTTGTAAAATACCAAAGTTCAAGATGGTAAATACGCTACCAGCATATTTTAAATTTTGCTGAAGCAATATTTCTGGTCAGTGCTGAGATCCTGGACCAAGTCTGTGGAAAGTCACCAAGTTGATGGAGGACTGGAGCACATGGTCTACAGGGAAAGGTGGTGGGTGTTGGTTTTTTGAGCCTAAAGAAGAGCACTCAAAGGGGTATAATACATGAAGAGGGCAGAGACAGGCTCTTTTCAGATGAGTGGCTCTTTTCAGTAGAAGGATGAGAGGCTTTGGAGGCAGGTAACAAAGGAATTTCAGAACAGATTTTTTTTACCATGGAGATGGTCAAATGAAACAGGGGCCCAAAGAGAGTGGGAAATCTCTGTCCTTTAAGATATTCAGAATTTACTGAACAAGGTCCTGAGAACCTCATCTGACTGGACCTGATTCTGTATGACATAGACAAAGTTTGCTGAGTAATGCCATATCATTTTCTTGTGGTAAAAATATTTTTTTTGGTTTAGATGAAAAAGCAAGTTCATACACCTTTGTGTGTCTTCTCAGGTGCATGCTAACCCAAGGTCACAATGCTGTTGCAAAAAATATTACTTCATTGTCCAAGTTTTCAATTATAAGAAAAAAGCTTCTCTTTTCCTTTCAGGAATCTCTTGATCCCCAAAGGCTTTCCATCTGAAAGACCATGGGCTAGATTTTATGTGAGAATTTTCAAAGCAGAAGGACTTCCGAAGATGAACTCTAGCATCATGGCCAATGTCACCAAAGCATTCATAGGCGACAGTAAGGACCTTGTGGATCCCTATGTGGTGGTCATGTTTGCAGGTCAAATGGTAATTAGGATCCTCTTGATCACAAAAGTAGGCCTTCTTTCCTATTAGCTGTGCTACAGGCAGGTGATTATACTGATGTCCTTTAACTTATAGTTACATAAATTAGGTAAAACAGTATCTTGTTCATCAGAAAATGTTCAGTTCTTTAATTATGCAGAAATAAAATCATGGAGGCACTTAATGCCAGCAGATCTAGTGTCAGCCTCTCAGCAGTAGGTTAGAGGCAGGCAGCAGGAGGGGAAAGAGAATTCTGTTGCACTGTTACTAAAACATCGAGTTACAAGACAGTGATTTACCCAGCAAGGTATTAGGTAAGTGCTATGTTCTGGTCTCCCTAGAGTGAAATACAGAAGCAGGGCTGAAATCAGTGAGGGTGGTTCAATCAGGGTTTCAGAGCTGTGTATTGATTTCTGAATTACTCTGAAATTCAGGACCCTCTCAGCTTTCCAGTGGGTAGAGTAAGCATTTTAGCAGAGTGGCACAGTGTTGCCTGGCTTCGTTGCTCCTAGAGCAACTTCAGCATCAAACATGGTGTGACAGATTACTGCTTAGAGGGGCTTCTGACTCTGGTGGAAGAGGAGTGTAGAGGAGGTCTGGGGCCTAGTTCCCCTGTCATGGGGTGCACCCATGAAATACTGTATCAGAGAGCCTGTCTTGATTATTGGTGTAAATAAACAAAGGATCAAAATGGAAACTATTTTAAGCCAGCAAGGCTTTCTGTGTGCGAGGAAGCCTTAGGGACAGCTCCAGTTAGTCCTTTCCAAATGTTTCAGGCATGAGAATGAGGCTCTAGGTGCTGATTGCATGTTTTGTCGTGGATCCAAATTGCAAAGTAATACTTCTTAGATTACTGTGGGTTAAAACAGGCAAACGCATGCAGCACCTTCAGGTTCAGTAGAGGGCTGACAAAGACATAGTAATGGGTCACTGATGTGAATTTGCACACTGGTGTGCAAAATATGGCTTTACAGGCAGTGTTGGTGGGTTTTCTGACTCAGTTCTCCCCAACTAATGTGAAAGTAGAAGTCATGCTATGGCCAGTGACTGCACATACTGTGATCCAGTCCTGCCATCGCCTTAGGTTTGGAGGAATAGCTCCAGGACCTACACCTCTTGCACACAGGTATATGTCCAGAACATGAACCATAATAATCATATATGCTAGATAAATTGCCTCATTTAAGGTAATCCCATTGGTACATGCAGCCTGGCATGTGTAATTAATTTAGTCTTTTATGAGAAAAACTGCGCTGCATCACCACTACCCAGATATTTCAAAAGACATTTGAAGATGTGCAGTTTGTAGCAGAAGTGCCAAAGTCTGGCTTTACAGATACATTTCATGGATAACAGTCCTGAAGAATTAGATTTTATTCCATGCTCTGCAGTTTGCCAGTGAGAATTCTTTAGCCATAATGTGGTCTTTTATTAGATACACAGGGCAAAATGAACAAGCTAATACAAAAGCCGAAGTACTTTCAAGATAGGATATTTGTGCTTTAAAAAATGGCCAGAGAGCTGTTGCTAAGCACAATTTCTGCTGTACTCATTGCCATTCTCCAGAGTTTGACCCCTCTGGAGTTAAGTTTGCTGACTTTCATTTCAGGGCCGGACAACAGTGAAAAAGAACTGCGCAGATCCAGTGTGGCATGAACAGATTATCTTCAAAGAAATGTTCCCTCCACTCTGTCGAAGAGTCAAAATTCAGGTCTGGGATGAAGGCAGCATGAATGATGTGGCCTTAGCCACCCACTTCATTGATTTGAAGAAAATATCAAATGAACAAGACGGTGACAAAGGTAAACGGGAAAATGTCTGTTCCAGGATATGTCCCTAAGGTAAAATCTACTTGCATGGGATCTTGGCACTGGCTCATCTTATTTTAGTAATGTCCAGACTTCAAGTGTTGTTTCTGAGACACCTTCTGTTGCTTAATTTCACATTATATTACATGGTGCTCAGTGCATGGAGAGTCTTACGCTGTTCTTGTTAAAGGGCTGCTGCATAATTTGGTACCATCTTTGTGACTGTGGCAATAGTCTACTCTAATCCATTGAGGATGACTGATGTAAGTTTATAGTTCATGTGAGTTTCTGCTAAGCAATGAAGCCACAAACTGAAAATCACTAAAAATCAAAGGCAGAGTGGGCTTGTGGTTTTGATCTACCACTGGAAGCAAAGTGTTTAGGTAAGACTCAGCTGGGTGCTATCACAGCCGAGGGAGGCACCATGGACTAGTGTTATCCTCTGTGTGAGAAGAGGATCACTACCTGGAGTCTTCTCACTGATGTTTGAGTCTACATGTATAGCCTTGTTTGTGTTCTGTGACCTATGTGTGGAACATGGTCAATTATCACACCTCAGTGAAGGCACAGTAACTCCTTAAACCTGCCAATTCAAATGTGTATCTGAGTCCTTAATCAGAAAATAAAAGAAAAATTCATATAAACTGAGTGACACAGACTTGGAAACAGTTTGACCTGAAGGAGAAACCCTCCATCCTCTCCCATCATGTCCCAGCCCTTAGCCTGCAGCAGCAAGCTCTTTTCTCAAGAGATGCAATAGACCTCCTGCCCCAGCACGTGTACTGCCATCACTTTCCGAGAAAGAGCTCCAAACCAGCAGAGTCACTTGGGTATTGGCAGAGGTTCCGTGATGTCTAAGAATTGCCCTGTGTGAAATTATCCCCAGCTGCACAGAAATGGGTCCACATTTGGCTTTTGGGGTGTTAGAGGCAAGATTTCTTGGAGCAGACAGTGAGGAGAACACACTAACACCTAACAGAAAAGCCACAAAAGGTACTTTACCTCCAGGGTTTTTGCCTACCTTTGGGCCTGCCTGGATCAATCTCTATGGCTCACCCAGGAACCATGGCCTCATTGATGACCACCAGGAGCTTAATGAAGGTTTTGGAGAAGGGGTCTCCTTCAGGGGACGTCTCTTCCTTGAGATTGCCATGGAGATACTTTCAGGAGGAGCCCGTGAGTCGAAGTTTTCAAGCATTATCAAGGATATCAAATTGTCATCTAAAGATAAAGACTTCAAAGCATTCAAAGGAAAAGACAAAAGTGAGAAAGCAGGAGAGGACCGAAAGTCAGCTTCTCCTTCAGACAAGATGAACTCAACTGAAGTGGAAGTTGAGCCATTTGATGTACCTTTAGAGGTCAGTATGATATTAAGAAATTGGTTGTCATGTGTCTCTAAACCTCCAAGAATGGCACTGGTGTGTGTATTTGGGGTCAGGCCATATAATACTGCTTTTTGTGCTCGCTACAGTTTCTCCATGCTTCCACAGTCTTGGGACCTCCCCATAATAATACAGCACAAATGGAGCATTAGTGCATACCTGTAACTCAAAAAACTCTTAAGTAAGATTTGGTGTTCATAAAACTTAGTCTGCTGTCCTATTATCCCTTTTGCACTAGCTGCATCCACATGTTCCTACTAGAAACTTATCTAACTTAATATCTGCTAGAGAGCCAATGTGGACAGCTGGGAATTATAAAGCCTGACTTCCTGCATTCATTCAAGAAAATCTGCGGTTGTCAGTTGAAGTCAGTAGAGAATCATTGACATAGAATTTGTGCAAATGATATACAGTCTAGCCTGATTTAGTCTCTTCCTTTAATACTGCATTGTCAATGTGGTGTTAGTGTTAGGTTGCTAATCGCTTTAGAAGAAGAGCTGAAAATTATGTGCTCAGTTTCAACCAGTGTTAACTGCTGTTTGCCTAATTCCGCCCGTTGTATAGGATTACATCATGGGAAGATCTGCACTATGGTGCTTTGAGAAGGTTGGAGAGTTGTGGCAGGGCATGTGGGCTTGGGAGCAGAGCCAATGTTTGAGCTTTGATTCTCTGCTCCACCACATCACTGGCTGGGAGCAACAGCAATTACTGCATAAGCAAGCTCCTTTTTTTTAACCAAATAAATAGGAAAAAAGATACTCTCATAACCAGTTTTCCTCCCACTTCAGTGTATCTACTACAACTACCTGAAAGGAGGTTATGGCAAGCTGAAAGTTGGCCTCTTCTCCCAGTCAGCTAGCAATAGGACAAGGGGAAATGGCCATGAGTTGTGCCAGGGGAGGCTCAGGTTGGATATTAGGAAAAATGTCTTCACTGAAAGAGTGGTTAAGCATTGGAACAAGTTCCCCAGGGAAGTGGTGGAGTCACTATCGCTGGAAGTGTTCAAAAAATGAGTAGATGCGGTGTTTTGTGACAGTTTAGTGAGCACTTTCAGTCAAATTTGGACTTGATGATCTCAGAAGTCTTTTCCAGCCTTGATGATTCTGTGATTCTATGTCATTGATCAAAACTTTGGCTTTTGTAGTGGGAGTTCCAGCTCACTTCTTAAGATATTTGTGTCTTTCATTAGTTCTGATTCTTTTCAACTCCATCTCTACAAGTAAATAGGAGAGGAGCAATTGTTCTTTGGTCTTGAGGCCTAGCCTTGAGAAGTGCTCTTCCTTGGCCTGTGCCCTGGCATTTCTGGCATGAGAGCTGGCTGGAGCGGGTCAAGGAGCATGTTAGCAGAGAACTGGCATGAGTAATTGCAAGCCAGTTGTGTGAACTTGTGCCCTGCTCTTACTTATTTACTCATATAGGTGTAAATTACCTCTGTCCCTCAGTTCTTCTCTGAAGACTGTAATAGAGGTGACATTCGAAGACATTTATTTCCATATAATTTTTCCTTTATATGCAATAAATCCATTATGAGTAGCTCAGACACTATGGTCTTAGGTCCTGTTTAAATACCCCAGGTAGGGAAACAAACCCTGCTGTAACACCAAAAAACATTAATGGTAATAATAAGGATTTATTTCTGGCTGCTGTGTCTGAGTTTCAAATAGAGAAGGAATAAAAGGCAACAACATGATACAGTGATGCTTGATATTCTTTTGGTTTTGACATTCAGCAATATTTTGTGCTACAGTAGACAATAATTGTATTACAACTCTCTGAAAGGAAAAGCAGGAACTGGAGACATTACCAATAATGCGAAAAATGTCTCAAAAAGCCTCCGAGACAACAGAGGCAAATTATCCATCCCAACAGCACAACTTTATTGGCCTATTCCAACAGCAAGAAGATATTAAAATTTGTTTTCTTTATAATGGGAGATAGATGTGTGTGTCATAGTCTCTGAGCCTCGGCTTTATTAGACACTCTATGCTCTGGGTTTCATACTGGAAAAGTATAAAAACTTAAAGTAACTCTGGACCTGCAATCTCTTTGTGCTGTTGACTTTGATATATGATGCTGCTAATTCTTTCATTGAAGACCTATGCTCTTTTGCTGTGTATAGCAGACGTTTTTCAAAAAGAAGAGATCATGGGCTGTGTCAAAAAGTGTTTCTGCTTTGCAGAAGTCAGGGAAACAAATATTCATGTAGAGCTGATATTTTATTCATTGCCTCACATTGCAGAAGAAGCTAGTGCTGATCTTGCCTAATAGGCCTCAGTTTGCAGGTGTTTTGAAATGAGAAGGGTTTGGATGGGAATATCGCGGCAGCTGGGATGTAAATCTGGGGGGAACTCAAACCATAAAGTATATCACCTTTGAGCTTAGTCTTGGCTTGGGGCTAATAGCTTTTTTGGTAATGACCCAAGAGCATCAGAAGTGTTAGCTGGCTCTCCTTGGTTGAGAGTCCATGCTAGGGACAAGCAGATGCTGGGTCTCCAATAGGTGTAAACAGAGCCTAGCAGAGCCTTTAAACTCCACAAAAGACCATTACACTTTTCCTTTGTGCTGTAAAAAATAGAAGGTAAAATAAATGCCAACATTTTCCTCCTTCTTCTCCAATAGATCTATGAAGAGAAATTTGAGGAATTCCTTCTCTTTGGGGCATTTTTTGAAGCCACAATGATTGATAGGAAGTTTGGGGACAAGCCAATAACCTTCGAGGTTTCTGTTGGTAAGTGTGTTACAGTCTTATCCAAAGCAGAGAGGGAGCCTCAGAAGCAACGGGATGATAGGTGTTACTGACTGATGTGTCTCAGGGCTCAGGGGTCAGCTTCAGAGTAGAGCTTACATTTGAGTTAAACCCTGATTATCATTTCTCTGGATAACTGTCAAGCTGGGCATACTGATGCCTAGCTGTCTTATGCCCAAAATGCCCTGTATTAATGCAAATTCTCTCACTCACTATATACAGCAACTTAGCCAGTATTTAGCTTCTTAATCATTCAGGAGATCAAACTCACATAATTTACTTCAGGCAGAGTTCATTCTGTGATGTCCTTTGCAATTAGTCCCTGGCTGTGAGGGAGCCCTTTTTGGGGAGGATCCCTGTCCATTGGCCAATCCCATTGAGTTACCTGTGGGTCTGTGAGTGTGGCAGGGGGGTGATGTACAGCCAAGACTCAAGTTGCATGCTCCAGCTTGTCCTAATATCCTCCTGCTAAGTCCTTTCCTCTTCCAGTGGAAAGCAGGACCGTACTCCATGAGCTCCTCATCATGGAGCTAGATTGTCCCTGGAAGCAGACTAAAGAGAAAAAGATGATATTTTAATGAACATTGAGTGCATATTTTCAAAGCAGAAGAACTTTCTCTTAAGAGAGAAGCTTGAATTGGTCTCATTTCCCTTGCAGGGGTTTGATTATCTCTGTACCAGACCCACCAAGAGCCCAGGTGCACAGTAGCACCCTGGCACTTCCAGTCTTTGTGCTTGTGTCCATGACTGTGCTCAGCTGTAAGGCTTTGTGTGCAGGGAGAGATGCTGTGACAAACAGGGGAATCGATGAGTGATACTGATTCCTGCTGAAACTTAGCAGGAAGCTGAGCTGAGAATGACAAGAAACTCATTTAAATAGCTGGGCAAGAAATGATAGTGGTTCTTGTCAGAATTAATACTAAAGATGAATCTGGCTCTGAATTCTGGACCTGAACATCTATTAGCTACCTGTGTAGTGGAAATTTGGACACAAACTTGTCAAGTTGTCATTATTTACATGAAAGGCTGAACCAAAAATTCAGATCAGGATGTCATATGGGGTGATTCAGCATATTCTTCTCCTGCAGGGAATGTTTTCTGCCTGTCTCTTAAAATCTGTAATTATCAGTTTGATGGATGTACCTCTTTCCCAGTGCTAATTGCCCTTTAAGGCAAAATCCTTTCACAGAAGATGATTGTATCATTAGCAGAGTTGTCTGGCATTAGGCTTGAAGCTGGGGCCTCAAAGTGTTGTTTTTACTAACTCTGCAACCCTACTATGCAAAATTGACTTGTCTGAAAAAGAGTTTATCACTTCTGAGATCAAACTTCGAAATGATCATCCGTATGTTGTGAAGAAGGCATACATTTTCTGCGTGAATCTGTGTCTTAACAGGGCTCTGGAGTATAGAAATATCAACAGCAGTATTGTTTTTATTTCTGAATTTCTTTAGCAAAAGCTGAAGGTCCTGGGGGCCAGCAACCAGAGGATCACATCACTTAGTGATGTGATATATTAGGTATATGTCACATGGGACAGATAAGGAAGCACTGTCCTGGAACTTGCCATTCCAGGGACAAACATAACCTGTCACAACCTTTATAAACTGTGGTGTGGTTAAAAAAGCTAAATGAACAGGAGGGGACAAAGATTTTCCACTGGTATGACTGCTTTTTTTTTTAAAAACCTCATTCATGTTTACCGCCGCCAAGTTAGACATCTCCTGTAACCCTGTGTCTCTAGGTAACTTTGGAAATACTACTGATGGGGTGTCAGCAGGAGCTGGAGGGAAAAAGAAGACACACAGTGGAGAAGCAGAAGAAAGCCTTCTGCATGAGGGGGAAGATGACATTTCTCATGAGCTTGGAGTACCCCTGATATCTACCACACCTCCCAAGAAGCCACTGATCACAGGTGGGAACAGGTGAGGATCTGTGTTTTAAAACCTCATCACGTAGGACTCTGGTTCTTATTGTATATCCTGTGGGACTCGTTGAGGAACCCTGGCAGCATTAAAGGGTTTGTGTGAAATGGAGGCTTTCAGGTTCTCAATTACATCTTTCACAACAGTAAAATTTTTAGTCTTCACTGAAGTGAACAGGCTCTGAGCCATTTTATATTCATCTGATCTTGGCCTCATGGGCTCTTGAACCCTTTCTAAAAGGGCTGTGTTATACCAACTGTACACTGGAAAGTTACAGAAAAATGCAAATTCTTCAGTGCCATCCCTGGTTTAGGGTCCCACATTGTGATCACAAGTAACATCCAGCCAGTGTCCAGCTCCAGAAACACAATATCACATGTGAAATACTGAAATCTGGTCAAGGCAAAGTCAGCTTCCCAGAACACTTTCTAGAGCTAATAATTACAGATACAGACTTAAATAGCAAGTAGTAACAGAAGTAGAAGGAAATAGTCCTTGAGAAAAGAAATGGAACAACGGATGAAAACATGCAGAACAGTTCTTCTAAATAACCTTGTTTATAAACAGAATTGTAAAGGTTTAATTCATTGGAAAGATGCTAATAAAAATAAATATTTTCTTTGTTGCTTTGGTAGGTAGAACAATCCCCAATATTGGTGACTGCCAAGAGTAGATGGTACCTCTTTCTTAAAAAGGCCAAGTGGTCCACAGATAAAAAGACCAGGAGGAAAATATCAATCTGGATCTCTTTGGTTTCTGGATGTCTCTAAATTTAAAAAGCACTTTCATTCTTTTCTCCAATCAATGGCTTGCTTAGATTAAATAAGAGTTAGTGAAAGAAAACAAGAATGAAAATATCATGGTAAAAAATTCTGGTTTTGCAGCAAGTAAAAATAGAGAGGGGAAAAAACTCAGTGCTTGATAGAAAGATAGTTATATTTCCTCATTAACAGAACTGCAAGTTTGGGTACATGCAGAGGGTTATTATCCTCCCTGAGGGAAGCTGGGATTTTTTAGTTTTCCCTTAACAAGAATTTAGATTTAAAGAACCATTGTAAAAAAATGAATCACTCTTCAAATCAGCTATTTGCTTCTTGGCTTGCTCCAGTATTAATAAAGTTTTCTCTCATTAAAGATTCCTTTTCCTCAAATTTATGTAGAATGCTGCCTCTTTAATTCCCTCCTGTGCTATTTAGAAGTTTGGCCAGCCACAGATACCAATTAATGAGTTTTTCACTCTCTTCTTATAATGGCATCTTGCTGGTCTCGCCACTGGATATTTTTAGTATTAATCAGTATTTAATGGGATATCCAGTAGTTTAGAAAAACTGCATTTTAGATTCATAAATGAATAATGGAAAGCAAAAAGAAAAGTATATTTTGGAGATTAAAACTAATTAAAGGAACAGGCAGAGCAATAAGACTTCTAAAGCAGACACCATGAAACTGCCAGGATTTTTCCACATTTATGTCAAAACTTAGGATGAGCTAATACTGAAAAAGTGATTCCTCAAAATTGTAATAGTGGGAATAATAGACATGAAATTTCAGTTTTCCATTTGAATTTTTTCATGGCTATATACTCTTCTAAGTAAATCCAATGAAAAGGCTCATAAGCTCTATGAATTTCAGGTTCAGATGTTCAGGCCCTGAGACATAGTTGAACTGATTTTCTCTCTTATGAAAGCACCAAAATTAATGACACCCAAGGCCTGTGTAGCTCTGCTGTGCACCAAATTCAATGGGTAATTCTCACCTTGTTGTAGGTTATAAAGGAGAAAGTAAATGGGAAATTCTTTCTCTTTTGATATCACATAGGGCAGTAAAATGTAAGATATAGAGAAGATATTAATCCTCTTAAATAGAAAAAATTCACACATAAACCTCTTAGGGGTGTGTGGAAGTTTGGATTCATTGGTATGACACTCAAGAGCAACAAGTGATTTGGTTTCCATGGTCTTGTTTTGGTGATGAAACACATGTGGCCAGTTCTATCTGAAATCACTGAGACTATCTGAGGCCATTAGAGCCATGGCCAGAAGAACATGAAGTGGTTTATAAATGTCCATACACATTAAAAAGGTCTCCACTGTCCCACCATTGGTATGGAAAATGAGACCTCTATTGCTAAATCCAGTGTGGCCAAGCAATCAGGTTTTATAAGGCTGTAGTATTTCTATAAAGGAGGACAACATGCTTATCGGGTACATGGAGTTGACATAGTACCTATTACAGCTCTAATCAAAACATCAAGCTCTGTGGCAGGTCTGCAGAGACTCTGGTTATGCTGGCATCCTGCTCATCTTTTTCAGTGCAAGTCACTCATGCAGGTGAACACACAAAGAAAGCAGAGTTACAAGAAGAGTTAATACAACAACTTGGACCTAAGATCAAAAATGCAAAAAGAGAGAGCAGTGGATGCGTTTTATCACTGAGTTATGAGTTTGGTATTACTTTTACTAAGCAGGGCCTTGCAGATCAATTTCTGACAGAGAATGTCAGTCTCCACAAACTCTGAAAAAGAGCATCTTGTCAAAATAATGTGGAGTTGAGACTCTGCCATGCCTCTCCCACTGTGCAGTATGTGGAACAACTGCTTTTGAAGAGGTGATCAGATATTAATCTTTGCTCATTTTTCCCTTGTGGCTTCCCACCATTAACAGTATTTCAGAACTTCTCTGCATGCCTTTTTGTCTGGCTTTTCTCCCACCCTGGAAAGCACTGAAATTAGATCCATTGACTTCAAACCTTTTCTCTTCAGGGATCTCACAGTTAGCATAAGTGATGTTTGCATTTGCTCCCTCCAGGATTTACTTGTTAGCTCATGAGAACAGATCCTGTTGTGTCTACAGTTCTGTGCTGTGACAGCACCAAACAATTTTTCTTTGCTCTGCCTCCCCTTGAACTGCTCTGTCACCTTCGTGATCTGCTCCCTACCTTGTTTTCACAGGAACTACCAGTACCTGCCATATGATGAGAGGAAACCCTGTATCTGTGTAAAGAGCTACTGGGGCAACCAGACCTTTCGGCTGTACTCCTCCAACACTCTTGAGAAAATCGCAGATCACCTGGTAAGTGGCAGCCATCCTCCCAGGCTCCTGTACTCAGCGAAATATAGCAATGGGAGGCCACGTTTCCCAAATCAGGCCTTCAAAACTTCGCCCAGCTGCATTCCTTGCTGTTCATTTTGTGAGAAATTAGCTGATATTAACCCTTTCATTTTTTTCCCTCAAAAATTTCTTTGAACTATTAAAGCTGCTCAAGTATTCCTGACCACAACTATTTTTTTTTTTTGACTGTAGGTCTGCTTTCTTTCCTCAGCAATGTTTTATTCTTTGTAAAAACATTCAAACAATTAAAATATGAGACACAGAGTAATTCTCTTTCCTATGGTTCTTCCTCTAATGTCTTCTTGCCATATATTTATGCTGGGCACTCCTTAAGGGAAAATATTTGCTCTTACTTTTCCTAAAATATTGACAGAGACAGAATGGCATATCATCTCATGGGCAGTCACTCTGATGTCCCAGTCATAGTGTTTTCCCATAATGACGCGTTTTTCCTACCCTTGTTTAAAGTTGACTATCAACAGTCTCAAGAAAGTAGGTTTTGTTGTTAGGTTTTTTTTAAAGTGACTCCTAATGTTGAATATTTTAATGTGGGGCACTCAGATCAAGAGTCTGATTCATTCCTCATTTATCCAAATATATCTCATGAGCAACAACACTGAAGTCATACTTATGCAAGGTTGTATCAAGAGAAGACAGTGACTTATAAGCCAACATTTTGAACCCAGTTATTTGAAAATTAAACAACTGAATATACATATGTGGAGAGATATGTTTGTCAGTGCACCTGAACACCCACAGGCCTTGCTGGAAATCCAGCTATTTATTTTAGATTGTAAGAACAGACTCCATTCCTCATGGATAACAATATGTTTTGTGATGGACCTTATATATGGATTCAGGTGACCACTGAAGTTAAGATGTTAACTCCAGCAACTTGCTAAAGTTAAGCAGCAGGGTTAGAACCAAGAAGAAGTAGCTTTTTTTTCTCCTAGCTAGCAGATAATGTTTCCCGCTGATTGATCTTCCTCAAAGAAGTAAGAATGCAAAGTTGCTCCAAGCAGTAATAGCTTGGACTAGTAATTGGAAAGACTGGGAAAAGGTCAAGATATATCATGCTGCTGGAGACTTTTCTCTGTGCACTTCAAGTATAGTGCTATATCAAAGGTTCTTTCTGTCAGGCCGCAAAGCCACCTCTCTCATTCTTGCTAGTCATAAGTGGTGCTGTAACACCGACAGAATGACAGAGTCCCCTCCTGTGCATAATGGCTTTTTCATGTGTTTTTCATAGGAAGAATCATTAGAGCAAGTAAAGGACTTGATCAAGGTTTCAGAGACTGCAGCTGAGGAGAAAATGAAGAAGACCCTGAATGGTTTTATCAATCAAAGCAGGTAATAACATTTACTAGATGCATATAGAAAGTCAAATTTAATGTTGGCTACAAATTCAAAGCTAGACAAGGAAACTGATGATAATTTTTTAAAAGGACAGTAAACTTACTGAGATATGTATTTTATTTATTCTGCTGTAAAAACAAAGGCCTTCCCAAATTGCAGTTTCTATTTAGACAGAGAAAATATTTATTGTTATTTTCCATATTCAGTATTGACAGTAGCTGACTGCCAATCATTGTCATATTATTTTAGCTTTCAGGACTCTAAGACTATGTTGTATATGTGGTAAGTAGGATTTAATAAAGTGTGTGATAGATACACTGTAAAAAAAAAAAGACAAGGTTAATATAAAAACAAAGGATGCCCTGTATTTGTATAGATACAGTGGGCTCTGTATCAAACAACATGATTGGGCTCAAAATAGATGTAACCCCTTATTTCTAGATATTATTAACCCATTTCTGTGAAGTGTGGTGCAGAGCTTTTGGACTCTATTCTTTGAATCTTACAGGTGCATAATATTTTAGAGATTTTCAGCATCTTTGTCTTCTGGTTCACGTACCGCAGCAGACACAGAACATTACAATGTATTTTAGCACATTAGTATTCTCACATTAAAAAATAACAGATTTAGAAAACCTGTTATTCATGTGTCCTAGGGCATTCATGGTCATTGCTGAAAAGAAGCCCAAAGGGTTGAACTACACTGCTTTGGACAAAAAGAGGCTCATGCTGTTCAAGCAAGAGTTGGTATGTATGTTCTTTTCCTATAAGCATTGATGCAATGATGATTACTGAAAGCACGCTATTTGTAGACATTTTATTTTCTGTTTGATTTCACCATATGGGAATACTTTGTAATTCATATGAATATAGTATCCACAAGCATGTTTTTTAATAAATCCCACTGTGCTTAATAAAGAGTTGTCTGATACACTAAAATGAATCAGAAGCTGTTGTTTTTAAATACAAATAAGACGTTATAATAATGAGATTATTGTTCTTGTCCATGCATCTTAAAATGGAATTATGCTGAGTTCAGTGGAAAAGCACCAAATTTACACTGCTGTTAGACATTTAACTACTGTGGTGCTGCTGAACTTCAAGACTAGTAAAGTCTGGAATTTGATATTCCTGGACCTAGTAATCTTCTCCAGGGAACCAGTGAGAAGAAACCAAACTGGGTGGAGGTCATCTGAGTATTTATTAGCTTTTTTTACTGCTTGTAGCACAAAAGGTTGTGCCTTCTGTCAGGATCAAGGCCCGGTAATTCCAGGTGGCAATCACATGTTTTTTGGGACTTCATACATGCAGTATACACACAAACAAAGACAAAACAGAGGACATTCACTTTTTATGTTATCCAGCTCCAAAGAGTTGATCAGTTTCTGTTGTGACAAAGAAACATTGAACAACTTGTCTCCATCCTCTCTTTTTGACTTGAATCAAAGACTGTTTCTCTTCCAGTTCAAACTACTTGATAACAGAGGAAAAGTATATATTGTCTTTCCTGACTGCAGGAAGCAATGTCCAGTGATGCCAAGGGAATTGTTCAGCAGCAGAAAAAGAAGATGCCACCAGATGAAATGATTCGTGAGACTCAGAGCTTTATAGATAAAATTCGATTCTTGGTTGATGAGGTAATCCACATAGAATTCAGAAAAATTTAAAATCCAGGACTTGGCTTTAAGTTTCATAATCCCATGTGAATAATAAATCCTGGCTTGGTTATCCAAAGAGTTCTCCTTCGGATATCTGGACCCAATCCTGTTTTGCATTGAGTGAAGCTGTTATCAAACCAGGGTAGGAAAGGTTGGGCTGTGTAGTATGGAGAGAGGATGCATCACAGATATATTTTTTTAGTAAGGTCATCCGATACCTTGTGGCTTGGAGAAGCCAACTTTCTGATCTGAACTGATGTCTCCACCTGTGTGGACACCTGCATGGATTTGGACTGAGATGAGCTCAGGAGTGTCTATATTATTTAGCTTGAGAATAACAGAAGAATTTACATATTTGGTCAGGCCAAAATCCAGCCACTGGAGAGCTGTGCCTCTGAGAGCTGCCTGTGCTCGCAAACCAAACAGGGCCATGGCTGTTCCCTGGCTCAGAGACCAAGTGGCACAGTGGCATGGTTTGCATCCTACACACAAATTCTCTTTCTTCCTCTAACAGAGTGGCCTGCTTACAGTTCCTCTAGGGAACAGCCCCTTGGCTGGTCTTTGTTTCAAACCCCACTGAAGCTTTGCTTGGGGAAACATTATTTGGGACAGGGCAAGGTAATCTCACTGAGCATCGTCACAAACAGAAAAGATGATCATCTGCCAGTGTTTGAGTTTGGTCCTGGTCCTTTTTGGTTTGCTGGTATAGATGAAGTTGATGGTATTTCCATGGTAGTTGTCTATGTGGTCTGTGGTTAAGTTATTTCCTGGGACAGAGTCATACCCAGATCCTTAATTTTTGTTTCTCCTGAAATGATTTATGAAGTGGGTGCTCCTTAATCAGTCTACAAAGCTCTTTACCTTCAGCTGTAATTAGAAATGGAGGTGTGGACTGCAAAGCATGAAGTGATAACATCTTTTAGTTCAGGTGCACATCTGCCACTCCACAGTAGCCAGGAGGGCATCAGCTCTTAGTAAGAGTGTTTCAACAAAAATATAATGGTGGTGGGTCAGAGAAAGAATTCAGTTTTAGCTCAATATTCCTCATTTAACAGCCGCAGAATACAGTGCCTGATGTGTTCATCTGGATGATCAGCAACAACAAAAGAGTTGCATATGCAAGAGTCCCAGCAAAAAACATACTCTACTCCCCAGCAAAAGAGCAGAGAGGCAAGGACTGTGGGAAGATTAAAACTCATTTCCTGAAAGTAAGTCTTTGGCACTCTGGAAACACAGGTAATGCCTGGGGAGCATTTGGTATTCAAATTTCTTCCAGGGATTGTATTTTACAGATTCATCTTTGTAATGTAAAAATATGTACAGATTTGTATCTGCCATTTATTAATATTTGCTTCTTACATTTATGCTTGTCATTCTTTAAACACTCTATCATTGCCAGGCTTTCAATATATGAGTAATTAATTCCCTTACTACTTGTTATGGCGAGTATAGAACATTGTTTATCAATGGCTGTAGACAAAAACAAATAGAAAAGGTTTGGCCTCTTTGCTGGCAAAAACGTCAGAATGCAGCACATGAAAGTCTGGGAGGAGACTGGTGAGAGATCAGCACTCAGCAAGGAAACCTAGGTATTCAGGGGTAATACAGGAATTATTTATACTTTCTGTTTAAAACATGCCTAAGTTTGTGCAATATATGTCCAAAATCCTGTTATGGGATTATTCATGTTGAAGGAAAGCCGAGTGGATATACTCCTACAAAGGCAGGGGGACTGGTGGTACCTATAGCGGAATACTGTGCAATGTAATTGCCACTGTGACCATCAGGAAAAACCCAAATGCTCCAGACAACAGTAACTTCATATAATGACTTTTTAGTGGTTTTTCACCTTGGACATCTGGGAATACTCCCATAAAGCACAGCTAAAGAGCAGATAAAAACATGTAAGATACTGAGATACTTGCCATAGGTACTTGCTAAGCAAAGTACTACTTGCCTGCATGAACTAAAATATTCCGTAGTTAACTATTCAGCCCCTTCAGTATCAAGAATTACCTTAGGAACAGACAATACTAAACTCTGAACTTAGCAGATCTAGATGAAGTGGGAAGGAAGAAAAAGGAAATAATAAGTCAAGCCTAGTAACATTTTATAATGGAAATGTTTTCTGACCTGCCCAATGGAGTAATGTTTTTAGTAATACATGGGACTAACTACTGGAGACCAGCAAAACTGCATGGAATGGAAAGTGGGCTGGAGTCTGGGCAAAGTAGGGCATAAGATAGCACTTATATATGTGCAGCTATAAGGTAGCCTGCACAAACCTCTGCATATTAGGCAGTATGCAGTTTACATAGACTGTTAGTTGAGCAAACTACTAAATCCTTCCTTAAGAATCACAGAGGTTTCTTGTGCTAAATGAGTCTCAGGACCACTCACTGTGGAGAAATGCCATTTATCCGTATATCAGCTCAGAGAATGCTTCTTTGTTTTACTCTGACTTGTGACACTCAGCATCCAGCCATCTCTCTTGAGCTTGTTGGTGATGTTGGATTTTTTCTTAAGATCCCAGGCAAGCGCCCACTGGGCTGGACTGTGCAGGCAAAGGTGGACATCTACCTATGGCTTGGACCTACCAGCTATGCCCACAGTGCCATGGAGAATTTGCCTGTAGGATATGAGGTTGAATTACCATCTAACATCGACTCAGGGCACAGTGTGGTGCCCTCACCTGCTTGCCTGCTGTATAAAAGTAAGGCACTCTTTCTTCTCCATATTAACAATTAAGAGAAATGGCCTCAAAAGCTCTAGTTCAGAGTGTAGCACAACCCCTATATAAAGTAACTGTTCTAAGATGATAATGGCTTTGCTTCTTCTCATCAGAAAAGGCTGGCTTCATTGCCAAGTCATAAGTTTTGCCACAGACACTTTGTAGATGTCAGGGAAAGAAAGAACTTGTTTGCTTACATTTTCTGTTCCCTGTCACATGGATCTGTCTTCTTGCAGAAGAAGCATCCCTCAGTTCTGATGGTGCATAGAACACCTAGTAGATAAAAGAGTGATGGGAGATAAAAACTTGCACTAAATAGCCTTGCAGTAGAGACCTGCATAATTGATTTCAAGTGAATTCAGATGTCTTGCACAACTTCTGAGTGTCTCAGGTATTTCTTTAGTGAAGCAGCACTAGCAACAGTACCCCTCATCAGATCCTGGTTGGAGAGCACTTGATGAATCTTCCCTTCCTACCTGTGTGCTGCACTACTTCCATGAAGCTGATGTTACTGTTTTCTCTGCCATGATGTAGCCCCACACCTCTTCCAGCTGCGAGCCCACATGTATCAGGCGAGGGGGCTCATTGCTGCTGACAGCACTGGACTTTCTGATCCTTTTGCAAAAGTTACCTTCACATCACGCTGCCAGACCACAAAGGTAAGTTCCAAAGTCTCTTTTGGTGACTGAAAACTTTATTTTTTTTTTTTACAATTAAGCTATGAAAAGGGAAAACCTTGGTTTTGCAAGGAGGCACCTAGTAGGGTAAGTTAGATGCCTGCTGTTAAGGAGCAGGTCCTGAGAGACCGCTGCAAACAAGGCAAAAGTTTACATGTTACCCACTAGTCTAATAAGAGGTGCAGCAGTATTACTTTATTTTAGCTCAGATATCAGAGTCTCTGGGACTTACTGGGACTTTGTAGCAAGTGTACCTTTCTTCACATCTTTTTTATGTGTTTTAAATTTGGACTGTTGTCATTGCTAGGTATAAAGGTGGATATAAGGATGAACTCTCATGGTTCTTCTTTCCTCTAGCCTATGCATTCAGTCATTGAGCAGAGTGAAGACCTTTCTGTGGCTTCTGTAGCTGTGTGAGCCAGCATGGCTTTGTGAGGGAATGTGGCAAAGCACACTGGTGGTTTTAGAGCGCTAAGATGGAAATGAGCTGAAAACAGAGAGGTGGGAGACTTAAAGACTGCTAAAATAGATGGGAATGGTCTCCCATCTCCCTCAGGAAACTCCAGGGATCAAATGGTCTCCTGTGGGGCCTCTAGAGAGAAGTGGAAACTTCTACAGAGTTTAAGCAAGAAGGGTTGAAGCATGGCTCAGGCAAGTGAGCAGGAGGACGGTCTCTCACAGAACGTGAAGACTGACTTTCAAAGGCTCTGAGCCCTTTACAACTACCCTGGAGTTGAAATTGGGCAGAAATTCTGACAATCATGCCACAAACAGAATTTGCTGAGCCAAATGTGGTCTTGCTTCACACCAAATATGGTCTTGCTTCAGAAAATGTATTTAACCCTCCCATCCAGCCCCTCCCCCCAAAACTTCACAGATGACTGTTTTAATTTAGTTAATTCTAAGATTCCTCTGACAATTTATTCTGTTACAAAGCAAGTTCTGTTGCATGTGCCAAAGGGAGCAAGAAATAAAAATGTTTCTCTAATGTCTGCTTGCGCTACTTTTGCCTCAGGGTTATTAATTGATTTTTTCCTGTAATGTGATTTTAACTTCTAATAGAAGATGGTGAATGAATCCAATTAAATTTGCGTCTAGATGCACCAGATTCTGGAAAGTAGAATTTGGCTCAGGAAAAATAGCGGTTTATAGGCACAGAAGTGTTAAGTTTATTCACTGCCTGAATAAAATATTGCAGCTGATAACTTGCATGTTTTCATAAGAGTGTCAGCTGAGTGCCAATAAACGGTAATAAAGAGTCTTATTTCCATTCAAAAGAATGATAGCAAGTTATGAGTAATTTTGCAGTTGGCACATTTTTCCTCTTTAAACATTATCTTTGTTAAATATATTTTCTGCCTAGACAGTTAAAACATTGTCTATGGTGAAATGCTATAAGCATCCACCTAATTCAAATTACAACAAATTAAAAACTTTTGATTTATTTTGAGTGATTCATGAAAATATGTTCTTTTTTTTCATAAAGCTTTAAGTGTCATTACACAGAACTAAAAATAAGATTAAAAAAATGTGCCCTGGAGAAGTGAAAACTGGCCTCAATTATGGCAAAGAGTTTATTTTAATAGCACTTGGCATGTGACTGCTTTCCTAAACTAACAGCTTTCCTCTAACTTTAATACTGAAGTTTGTCTACACAGACTGGTTGTCGTGTATGGATATGCTTGTCAGGAATTTGTGAGGCAAACAGGGAAATGGAGAAATTGGAGATACCAGCCTCAAAGCGAAAGAGTCATATTCTTCCAACTGGGAGGAGCTGCTGAAAAATGGGATGTCTCAGATGCGGCATTGTTCAAGCTGTGGGAAAGCATGTCACCAGCAGATGAGCATGTCCTGCTGAAGGACAGCCAACCAAACAGCTCATTAAACATTTCCTCTCTTCCATTAGATCATTTCTCAGACATTATCCCCTACCTGGAACCAGACACTGCTCTTCAACAGCATTGTCCTTCATGGCGACAAAGAGGAGATCGCCCAGTTCCCACCAGAGGTTGTCATCGAGCTGTACGATGACGATGCAGTGGTAAACTCAAAATTCTTCTCACTAAAAAACCTGGGCTCCTACATCCTACTGCAAGCATGGAAGCAAAGCTGAATCACTGAATAGGCTTTAAATGGATCACCTTGCTGGATAGAGCTCAGTGTTACTGTGGTTTGCAGTTTAACATCTTAGAACAGCCCTGAGATTCACTACAGGTCCTTGCAAAGATGTGGCCTTGTATTTTACTCAAGTGAATCTTGCTCCCAAAGACCAGCTTACAGAAATCAGAAGCATCTTGCCCCCAGGTCCCTTGAACACAAATGTAAATGTTGTATCTAAGTCAGGGTCAAGACCATGCAGATTCTGACACAGTCTCACTGACTGAATATAGAGCTCAGAAATTTTGGATACTCTCAAGAGCTAATAAGTACTCAGCTCTTCCTTTTCATATTTGCCTTGCATCTTACCTTGGCCTTTCCTTCAGAAGAAGGTTTTTTTCATGAATACTAAGCTCTGCATCATCTTGGCTTCTATGACTGTTGTGAAATCCAAATGCATTTGACTCCTGTATTATCCTTTATTTAGGGTAAGGCAGAATATATTGGGTCTACAGTGGCTGCCCCTGTGGTGAGACTTGCTCATCAAAACTATGAACCACCAAAACTTTGTTACCACCCAGTGCACTGTGGAAGTCTTTCAGGAGGAGACCTTCTTGCCACATTTGAGCTCCTGGAGGTAAACTTGACTTTCTTGACAATTACACTTTTACGTCCTGGGGCTCACAAAAGCTGCCATGGCATCAAGGTCCATGGCCATCTTGAATTAATAGGAATTGCAATGGGAGCCATTGGGATTCATGTCACCCCCTCCACCCTCTCAGGGGCCACTGACCACACACACCACTGCCAGCCCTTCACACACTGTAAGCCTCCTTTGCCTGTCACTTGCCCTGCCCTAAACTGTGCTTCAGCCTGAGAAACTGTGAAAATCCCACTGCCATTGCAATGACCTGCTCTTTGGAGTAGCACATGGCCCTGACTACCAGCCTTGAAGCTCCCAATACTGCTTTCACTCTTAGGAAATTGAAAAGGTGAATAAGGAGGATTGGATTAGGGAGGTTGAGTTTTCAGGTACCTCTACTATGTTAAAAGAAACATTACATGGTTTCCAGCTGCAAGACAAAAGGATAATTCAGTCCTGGTAGATGCAGGACTGGAGTGTATCATGCTGGGATTTCAGGCAATTTCACTGAAATTTGCAGATCCACCAGTTAAAGGTAACCTTCATCTGCTGAAAACCTACAGCAATTTATTCTGAAATCTGAAATGGGAAAAATGTGGAATGCCATAACATGTTTTACAGATAAAAAAGGCTTGTAATCATGATAGCTAATTATGGTTTTGGTGAAAGCCTGAATTATACCACCATGTAGAATATTTCCTCATTGTGGTGGTTTCACAGGAGAGAGTGAGAGCTTCAGACAAAGTTCATTAGAGAACCCCTCCTGTTGAGTCACAAGGTGCAGAAAGGACCCCCTTGCTTTCTAAACTTCTTCTCAGAGAGGAGCCTGAGTGTGTCTGGGTCCAATCTTAGTCTCAGATTCTCAATGGTTTAAGTCTGAGGAATTATAGAGGTGTGAGTGAAACTTTCTGTGATTTCATTTTTTGGTGAAAAAAAAGAGTTAGATATTATATTTTGTTTTGCTATCTTTTGGGACAAAGAAGCAATGCTATTTAGGGGATATATTCAAATATACTACTAAGAATTCTCTAGAAAGCTGACAGCATCATTTCATGAAAGGAAATGAAATCTTACAATTTCAGTGAGTATCAATTTGGCAAGCTTTGGTCCATTGCCCTGCACTTCATGTCATCCCAATCCATTTTATTGTTTTCACTTCGTTTCAGAGTTTCCTTTTTTTTTTTTTTCCCAAGCATTTAATTTCATCAATTTCTTCTCCAATCACTTCATTTCACATCATTCCCTGATTTCAGAATTTCAATGAGGATCATTTCAGGAAATTTTAGTCCTTTCCACTGCACCTCATTTCACCCCAATCCTAAAGCACTCCGAGAGCTGATGTGCTGTTGGCTTTTTCCAGCATCAGGGGATTCCTGATGGTGCTCTGTGTGAGGAAGGAAACAAAACTCTCTCACCATTGATTTATTCTCATTCTGAACCCATAACCTTTCCTATAACATACCATTCTTGATAACTCTGATCTGCAGGTAGTATTTGGTTCAGCTGAAGAGTGTTGTGTACGAAGTGAATGCTCCTTTCTCCTTTCAAAATGAATGCTGTGTCCTGCTGAAGGGATAAAATTAATCTTACAATGAAGCATCTTGGCATTTAGAGAAAGAGTTCACCTAAAAAATACAGACTAATGAATACTGAGAGTCTTGATTTTGCTCAGAATGAACTCAGGATTTATTGAATTTTTAATCAAAAAAGGAAAATCCCTTTGTAAACCTTCATGCAGGTATTTCACTCTGCTGTCATTTGAGTACTAGATAATTTTTCACCTCTTGTTCTGTGCAGTTATTATATTAATTGCTTTGGATTTTTACTGATAAAATGTAGCTTACATGTGCACGTGCCGGTCTGGGGTGGTCACATTATTTCTGGCAATTATGTGAATACTCACCTCTGCTGCAGATGCTGTTCTAGATATTATGTTTTCTTCCCATCTCTTCCTTCACCTACAAGGTACCAAGGAACACATCCTTTCTCCCTTATGGTAATTAGACTCCCACACAATTGTACATAGCCTGGTTAAATGAAGCAGAAGACTTCAACTTCACAGACCCTTTGAGAGCTGTGTCTCACCTGCTTCACCTCTCAGTAGTGACAAGTTAGCTTAGGAATACTGATACACTCCAGAAGTTGTGGTTCTTTTCCCAGAAGCTGCATATACAGTACTCCTTAGGTTCTCATGCTTCAAGTGAAAGCTGAGAAGAGCTCTGTCTGTAGGTTGTTCCCTGCTGCCACAGCCCAAGCTTCTGACAGGACTCATCATCATGTGCTGGCTTCTGCTGTTTTAAGTAGGAATTTGCTAAATCAGGCCAGGCTTCAGATCTGCCCTGTATGGAATGAGGTCATAAAGACACAGTTAAAAATTAGGAAGGTGTTGGGAAATGAAGCCAATGAGCTTTGTCACAGAAGGTGCACCAAGCAGGCAGCAAGGCCTGGAGCACAGCAAGAGGCAGAGATGGTCACACCTCAGAGCTGCGGTGGAGACTGCTCTCCTCCCACCCAGCTGGGACAGGGCAGTCATGTACACCCAAATATGTTCCTAAACATGAGGCAGGTTCATGTGCAGTCACATAAAAGAACAGAAGTGCTACCTGCCACATGAGTAGCTGCACAGAGAAGACTCAGCCCTAATGCTGGAGAGGTGTTTTCCAAGTTCTCAAATGGTGAGAGCATAGAATAATGCAGGAATACTGTTCCATAGCAGCTGGAGAATATGATGTCTCTCTGGCAAATGTGTGGTTTTGCTGATGTGCGCTGTCTGTTCACCAGCTCTTTTTAACTAGAATCAGATCTAGAATCTTCCTGTGGAAGTCTTCTAAGCAGTTTTGCTCAGGTTTTTTTTTAAATAGAATTACCATGCTTTCCATTTTTAGTAAATAGAATTACCATGCTTCAGTACATGCATGTCTTTAGGGCAAACTATGTCCTACTAGGACAAAGGAGCCCTTTTTTCAGAAAGGCACATAAACCCAATCTATTGAATACTTTTTCTGCTGTATGTTTTAGCATCACAGCACAAGAGGGAGCGTTTTGAGTCACATTCCTTTCACAACACAACTGTTCTGCTCTGCAGCTTGTCTTATGAAACTGATTAAATTGGAGTGTTCCATGTGCCAGAATCAACAGATAGTTCTGATACTGGTTTTATTCTTTATTTATTCAAAAAACAGCCTGAGTTACAATTGCTTCATTTTTCAGATTCCTGAGTCAGATCCAGACAGACTTCCCCCACTGGATCCACCAGATATTGGCCAGATTTACTCGGTCCCAGCTAACATACGGCCTGTGTTAAGCAAATACAAAGTGGAGGTGAGATACTTTGAATATTTCCCTTTCCTAATCTCATCTACTTTTATACTCTTATTGAACTGTAACAGTAACTGATGATTTTACAATCTTGATCAATAGGATTCACATGAAAATAGCATATAAATCTCAAAATGGATGTGGTAAGTTCAGGCCAAATTGTTTCTCTGAGGCTGGGCATGCAAGGCCGTGCTTCCACTGAGGGGAACAGTGGGTTTGTGTCTCAATCCTGACCTGCTGAGAAGGGACTTTTGAGGCAGAGCATGGCTGGTGGACCATTCTGTGCAGCCCAAGGAAGTGTCCATAAGAGATGGAGACCTTCCCCTTGCAAATGACATCACTGGAGCTGAAGTTTGGCATCCACTATCTCAAAGGCTTTTTCTGGGTCCCAAACTTCAGCAAAACAATGCCTTCTGCCTGTGTACAAATGTCTACACCTTCCCTGCCCTTCTCTCTTGTACGATTTGTGTCCAAAGTAGCCTTATATTAGAAAGCTGGGAAAAGTGGCAGCTTTTCCTATCACTGTAATGCCTGATGCTGCCCAGCCTCACCATTCACTGCCACTCATTCTGCAGCCTTCACACCACGTGCTTATTAGCCCATTTCCTCATGCCAGCTCAGGGTTTCTGCAAGCTAACACTGTTTCTCTCTGCACACCACAGGTCCTGTTCTGGGGTGTTCGAGAGCTGAAGAAAGTCCAGCTCCTCTCGGTAGATCGCCCCCAGGTTCTCATCGAGTGTGCAGGGAAAGGAGTCAAATCCTCTGTCATACAGAGCTACAAGAAAAATCCCAATTTCACTGGCCTTGCAGACTGGTTTGAAGTGGTGTGTACAGCATGCTGCCCCTTGCCTGTCTGTTCACTGGTTAGGCAAGGTGGTAATTACCATTATTCTTCCTTTCTTGTCAAATAATTTCCTGTGTCCTGGTTAAACACTAAGTGATGTCAGTTCTTGTGCAAAAGCTACTGATTTGAAAATGCTTTAAAGGACTTTTGCCACAACCCTATGATAAAAGAAGATTATGTTCTTCACGTTATGTCCCAAGTAGACAAGGAAATATGTTGTAATCAGATTTTTACTGATAGGTTGGAACTTGTGGGCACCTAAAAGAATTATATTTAGTATTTTTTCTCCTCCTTTCCCATTTTGCTGGGTGGTGTTCGATTTTCTTTATTTTCTTTCCGTTCTTTTAACTTTCCTTTATGTGCTACTGGGCTATTAAGGGGATTGATTATTTCTGGCTTATGAGCTCAGGACCTTTTCACATTTTCACACTCGCTTTTATGAACTGCAGTTATGTATCACCTGTTGGTTGAATTGTAAGAGCTGGCACTTTCAGTAGACAAAGGTCAGCATCAGAAAAAAACGGTCTGTTCAATTTGCTCTTGTTGCTACGATCAAGAGAGAATTTTATTTATAAGAGAAAAATATATCATAACAATAACCTGGATAAGGAAGTACAGCTTCTCCAGTATTTTTAGCTTCTATTGTGTATGTCCTAAGAGCTGTTTTCCTCTTGGTAGTTCATCCTATAAGGCATGTAACCACCCAGGGTCCACATCTCGTTGTTGGGCAAACTGAGGCAGATAGCCTTCAAGACAGCAGCAATGGCATTAAAACTCACAACTTCCCATGTTGCATTCCATCCTTCTGAACACTCCCGATTCTCCCAGTTTATTCTAATAAGATATGCTTGAATATGACAGCATGGGATTCAACTCAGCAGCACAGCCTGTACAGTCCATTCTGTATTCTTAAGAACAAAGCTTTCTTCAGATTTTGCAGAAAACAAAAATCATATTGCCTATGCTGAATTCATTTTGCATTATGAGTATGTTAATAGCTGAGGCGGAGAAGGGAGGGAGGGAAGAGTAGAAGCTTTATTGCTATGCATGAGAAATATTCTATACATGTTCTATATTCTCTAGCAATTCTCTCATGCTGCTTTCTGTCCTCTGCGCTAGGAGCTGCCTGAAAACGAACTCCTGCATCCACCACTAAGCATCTGTGTGGTTGACTGGAGAGCATTTGGGAGGAGTACTCTTGTTGGAACACGTACCATCAATTGCCTTAAGCAATTCCTATGTAAGACCCCATTGGGTCCTCAAGCTGCACCTAACAGAGTAGACATTGCAAAAATTGAGAAAGGTAAGTGTTCAATTCTGACGCCAAATAAAAAGACAAAGGATCTACTTAGAGGCTTACAGTTAGAAGTGTGCTATATTGTGTTGAGCATGGCGTCAAAACCTTAATCACATGATTATTTGATGATCATCAAATGCTATGACAGTATTTCTGGCAAAATCTTACCTAACTTGCGAAGTTTCAGTCTCAGCTTCACCTGAGTCATCCCAGCCTGCTGAGCTATCCCAAGAAGAACCAGTTTTAACTGATCACACCTACGCTGAGGTGGAGCAGGGTAAATTGACAGTGGTAGAGCCAGACCCATCCCTCACAGCACTTCCTGCCACTGAACCAGAGCACTTTGCCTCTGAGCCAGGGAAAGAGAGGAAACAGAAGGTGGGTACAGCTGAAGCTACCAACTAACTTCCTCCTGCAGTCTTGCAGATTTTAGCCCTTCCTTATAAAGTGATAATCTGCTGACACCGGGTTTAGATATTTTGGGTATTGATGTTGACACCCACACTATCTTGCTGGCCCTCAAGAGAACTAGTTAACAGTGCAGCTTTGACCACACAGAATTTCATTACTTCCACTAATAGATTCTTAAAATACTTGCAGACTCAAGTGAGAGAAGCCAATTTGTATCTGAATGTTTGCATCCCTTAAAACATCATTATTTATTATCTGTGTAGATTTGCCTGTTGTCTGGGTTGCTCCTGTGGCAATGTCTCCAATGTTTAAAGTCTTGGCATAGTCAGTAGAAAATACAGAGATAGCTTTAATATGATGATCATGATGAAGTGTCTTGGAATAAAAGACAGAGACAGGAATTCATATTGCATTTTGTTTAACTCTTGGAGGCTGAAATTTCCTATGTTTATATCTGTTAATGCTTGATGTCATGAGTCAGGTGATTAGTTTTAATCCGTTCTCGTGCTTTCACCATCATTTGGTAGGATATGAAAAAATCCATCCGACGGTCAACAAAGAGGAGAAAAAGAACGATTGCAGATGAATCAGCTGAAAATGTTATTGACTGGTGGTCAAAATACTATGCTTCTGTGTTGAAAATGCAAAAGGTGAGTCACCCAGCATGCCCAAAACTCTCATGGATGAGCAATGTTGTAAAAGTAGATTTACTGCTGAATTATTCCTTTTTGGGATTACACTCATAATGAGGAGTTTGTCCATTATGTTTTTCTTTTGAAAGGCAAAAGGAATTTTTTCCAGTGAAGGAAAACCTGAAGACAGTAAGTAAATTATTTGCATTTTTCTATTTTTTTGCACTACTAATACCTTCTCTAGTATCACTTCTCTACTATTTTACTGGCAACAATTAATGTCTGGTAACAGAGTACTGTTGGTGTACTGGGCTCTTTCCTTTACAGCTGATCAGATGATGGGTAGGTTAAAACTTCAGAGCCAGTGTTGGGTTAACACAAATTTCCTGTCATTCAAATATCATGCACAAAATTTAGCAAAGTTAAAATCCTAAAGGATACAAGATAGAGATTATCCTGATCTTAGGCTGCATTTGTAACAGGTTTAGAAAAAAAAGCTCATCTCAATTTTGAATCCAGTTCAGGATCAGTGATGCAGGAACAGCTTCTGCTAGGAGACTTGTAGTCATGTGTGTTTTTTTCCATAGCTGAAAAGCTTTATCTAGCTCAGGTTCTATGAAAATTTTTTTTCACAAGAACCTAAAAGAATTGGCCAGAAACAGGCTCTGTGTGCATATGTGTGTATGTCTCCATACATATATATTCCATGGCTCAACAGGTCCTCCCACAATCAAACCGAACTCAGGAAAATTTTATTTTTGGACAAATATGACTGCTTGAGAAGGCTGAGAAAGGAAAAAAATATTTAATGTTTACATAGAGCTGCTATTCAGAATGAAATTAATCACCTTTTAATGCCAGAGCTGCCCGCACTCCACCAGTGACTGAGGTGATTTAAAGGTTTAAAGGGGGTGTTGAGGTTGCTCTGAATGGAAGACATGACCTAAATATCACATGATATCATCTTGGAAATAGCAGATAATGGTGCTTCAGTGATCATCAGGGCTGCTGAGAGATGAGGAGGAGATCAGTTTCTGAGTGAAGCTCCCTAGTCCAAACAGAGGAAATATTTACACAGAAAATGTTCTACAAAGATGTGATGTTCATTTACAGTTGTGACATCCACCCACAGGCTAATCAGGCATTTGTGGCATATTGGTTCTGACTGATGACTTCAGACCTTTTAAATTCTCTTCTGATCATTTTTGTTACAAATTTTCACCTGTGATGATAAGCATTATACATACAGGACATCTCTGACATGAAATATGTATCTCTAAATATTTTGTGTTGTCAAATATACATTAACTACTCAAAAAATGAAAGTAAAGTGAACTCAAAATCCAAATTTCAGCTGAAGAACTGAACCATCTCAGTGTAACTTCTGAGGGCTCACCCTCTTTTTATTGGGAAGTCCCCTCTCAGTGTTTGGAATCTGACTTTAGTCTGGTCTACCTCTTCCCACTTCTCACAGTTCTAGGCTTTCACCAGGTGAGATACACCCTATTTTGTGATACCTTTAAGCAGAGAAAGACTTGGGTCATCCTGATATCTGAAGTAGCTGTCAGCCTGAAAAACAGCTTTCAGTTTTAAATAAACCTTAAATTTTATGTGAAAGCTGTTAAGATCTGTTTATTTGCATTGGGGAAGAGTCAGAGAGGGAGGAAAAGGGTGGTCTAGGAGGTGGCATCAGGGAGGGAGTCATACAAGACATCATCACACTTGGTCCAACAAGCTCATTATAAAGACTGGTAGCCACAGAGAGCATAAATTGCCATCTCTCTGCCTGGGAGGACCAGTGGTAGAAGAGAAGATCCCTATGTCTGGCAGTAGAGGAATAAATAGAGAAAAAGCAAGGAGGACTCTTCAAAAATGTATTTTGCATCCTTGTCTGAAGCATTTTATGTGCTTTGCTTACTAAAACATACATGATGTCATTAAATTTCTGCAGATAAGCAGACTTCTGACCACATAGCATTGATCATAGAGGATGAGCCAGACAAAAAGAAGGATAAGACATTGAAAAGGATACAGGAAGAAACTCCAAACCTAGCAACACTGCAGGTAAGAGAAAAGTAAGGCTGAGGTAAGGCTGTTGTTATTCACTGTCTCTCCAAAGTTTGACATCAGCAGCTGAGTTTGACAAACCCGCCTTACATATATTTCAGACACTTTAAAATGAATAAAACAAACTAAATTATAGTGATAATGCCCTTCAGCACACGGGACACAGAGGAAACCAGGGTCTCATAAGGTGGATGTGGCCCACTTGGTCTTAGAATTCATTGGTGTAGACAAACCCAGAGAGACTTCAGTGAAATTCAGTTTTGTTGTTTGCATGTAAAGTACTGTAGTTGGAAATCCCAAATTTCATATTAGGAATATTCCAGCCTATTAAGAATGTCTTAAAAAAGAGATGGAAAGCACTGCTGTGATGGCTAATGCTTCCTCCCTTATGGGAAATAATATTCAGCTCACATTAGATTTGTCTGGGTAATGATAGAAGGAATTTGAAGGAAACTGTACGGGTTGTGCAAAATGTCTGGAGAGATGAGAGATTTGAAAAGATTAGGACTGTTTGAATTAGATTGTAGCTGAATAAGTGGGAATTTGAAACTGCTGTTTCCATTTTTTTAGAGGTGGCAGTTATATAGGCCCTTCTATTTCACACTGAATAACCCTTGATAAATTACTGGGGGAGAGTACTGAAAAAACATGTTCTTTGAAAAATGGCTTGGTCTTTTGAGCTATCCTAAAGCTCTGTCCCCACTGCACTTTATTATTGTCTGCTTTGCTCTCAAGTTTGGACACATTAACGTAACAGAATGGGTCAATACAACAAAGGCACGATGCACCGAGGAAACAGAAGCAAAGAGCAACACGTCCACACTTTTTCACTCACACCAGTGCTTACAAATGTTCATTTTGGCCCCTCCAGAGCTGCTTCCACCTGCTGCATTAATGTGCTATTTCAATAGTTGGGAAAGACTTTGGTTGAGGACAAAACTGGTCCTATTTTAAATAGGGAATTAACTCTTTTCCTTAAGGACTTTTGTAAAACCCTGTTTTTTATTAAAGTCTGTGTTTTGGGTCAAAATGAATTTCTATTCATTCTTTAATAAAAAAGTTGCTATAAATATATTCACTGCACCACAAAATATAAACATTCTTCTGTTTTCAAAGATTTATGAAGGAGACTTGGAGAGTGAATTTAATAACTTTGAAGACTGGGTGAAAACTTTCCAGCTCTTAAGAGGAAAATCTAATGATGAAGTTCATGCTGACACTGAAGACAGAATAATAGGAAAATTTAAGGTAAGATTTAATGTTGATTAAATAGGTAATAATTTAGAGACTTTAGGTTTGAATACATATTTCAGGTATGCCAGGGATGAAAGAAATAGCCATTGATAGTCTGTTTTAAATAGAGCTAGTTTTATTATATCTAGAGTCAAATTTTTCCTTTCCTATTATCTGATAGAAAAAGGCAGCATCCACCACCAGGTGTTCACTTCTGTTTTGAAATAAGGAATTACAAGGAGTTTGGAATTACAGAAGAGGAAGAAGAGATATATTATGTAGGCCAGGTTTCACTAATGCAACTTTGTTCGTACACTATCAGTTACAGAACCTTAGATGTAATTTTGTGTAATTTAAGTGGAGGCCGTCACAGCTACAGCCTGATCCAGGGCTCCATCAGGCAATCTGAAAAGTTCAAAGCCTGAGTAATGTTATTAGGATTTCAAGCACTTTGTAGTTTAGAGGAACTGATTAAACTCATTGATATCTCAATTAGCTTGCAATGCAAATTTCTGTCCAAATGACTTGCTAGTTGCTTTCAGACAGTATGAGCTACTCAGCAACATGAGTCAATATTGATTTATATGAGTTGTGTGATGGCTGCAAAAATACAGTTGGATTCCTGTCACACTGTTAAGAAACTTACCCAATGGAATTATTAATTTGCCAATATACAGTTAAGGTCAAAATATTATTTTTAAAATATTAATGATAAGAAAACTGGATTTAGAACACCTATAGGTATTAAAGAGTTGATAGGCAGGTAGTCTTTGTAAACATCTAGATATGATAGTACCATGTTGTAAAGAAAAGACATTTTTACAGGTGATGATTAGTGCACTGCAGTTTGGGTTCCCTATGAGGGTTACCACAAAATAAGTTGCATGAATGATGGCTTTTTTCATCAAAGGGTTGTTTTTGTATTGCATTTGATCTGTTTTCAAGGCAGATAAAAGTCAATGTATTTCCAGGGCTCCTTCTGCATATACCCAAGTCCTGACGATGGCAGCTTGCTGGATGGAGGGCAGCCCCGCATCCTGCAAGGAATACCCCCAAACCACTCTGTCAAAGTGCTCATCAGGGTTTATATCGTGGCAGTAAGTAGATGGTCTTTTAACCTTGAAATAACTTGGATGTTTCTTTTCAACTCCATTTACTTTTAGTATCTTTGCAGTGAAGCTTCTGAAAATCCTCATCCATGGGGTTTGGTTTTTTTCTGGTCATATTTCAGACAGTGTTTCATACTGTAGAAATGGGTGTTCAGAGTAGAAAATGTTATATATATTCCTCACAAGAAGTCTGGAGATTTCTCCAAGACTGGAGAATCACTTTACCTGTGTTACGAATGGATGTGGGAGTTTAGATAAGTCCTTGCCTTTTGCCCAGGCCTCTGGCAGCAGGCAGTAACTATACTGAGGTGGCCAGCACCCCAAAACCCACTCTCATTCGCAAGTTCTTTAATAATGGCTGATTCGGTCTATTATAGAATGAATTATTTATTTAATAGACAGAAAACTAGCATAAGACTTAGCACAGACTATATACTACACAGGAATAAGGACAAAATTGAAAAAGAACTACTAGTAGGTTAACACACAGTGCACGATAAGGTACCGTCCCAATTACAGCTAGCGAAGAAATGATATAACCAGGAATCAATGTCTCTTACCATCCAATTGCTGATAAGGCACACGTCCTTTCACTCAATCTTCGAAGAAGTAACCACAAAACCTGCGTCCAGATTCTGGGGAGAAGTCTCCCACACTTTCAGGGTGTGTGTGTAGAGGCTTCTGCCTCTGTGACAGTTCGTGTATCTTTTATAGTTTGTAAAACAGTGTCTCTCAGTCAGAAACATGTCCTTTATCTTTTCCCCACATCGGCTTTCTAGACTAAGGTGTGGATTCTTAGCTGATGTCTGAGCCCTTTTGGTGCCAGGGATGACCCCCTGCTGGGCCTTTCAGCCTCTGGGTTGTCTCTTTATGCACCAGCTATCTTGTAGAGAGAGAAGTGGGGGGGGTAGACGTCCTGCCACAATCTGTTCAAACTAAAAGGGCTGGATACCTAACTAACATAGCATAGACAACCTGTTCCAGCCACAATATGCAAATGCAGCCAGTTTTAATGAGTAGAGTTGTTTCAAAATAACACACATTTAAACAAAACCTCAGTAAGGGGGAAATGGTAGCATATTTTGGGGGGCTGTGAATAACATACTATCAAAGTTCTACATGTTGTGAATAAATTTTGGGGTCAATAACAGTAGAAATACAGAGGACAAGATGAGAGGGAATGGTGTGAGAGGTAAAACGGGTAGAAGGAACTGGTATTTCAGAGAAACAAGAGAGTTGCAGGTAATCTAAGACAGAAAGATGGCATGCAGAGAGACTGTGGCAACAAAATATGGAGAGATTGTTTTACTTCCTGAATGAATATAAAGACTTAGAGGTCTTTTCCAACCTTAACAATTCTGTGATTCTATAAAGAATTGGTTTGCACTGTTCAAGGATCTGGAACAATATTTGTGGGTAAATCTTTCCTGAATCCTACCTGCACTTGTGCAACCAGCTTCTTCCTCAGCATTGCCTCTCCTGCTCAGCTTTTTCTATCACAGTGATGGGACAGCACTTCCAGCTTTACAAACTCTCTTCTCCTCCAGATCATCTTTCCCTTGAAGCCTACAAAACCGCAGGCCAAATTTTACTTTACCTGAGGCAAGCAAAGCCCCTGAACTTCCAGAACACTCAGGACTGGGCAGGAAAACCATAGTCCTGTGTAGGGACCATGCTGTATTTAAGCAAACTTCCTGAGGACACAATTTTTTTCTTAACAGGCGTTTAACCTCAGCCCAGCTGATCCAGATGGCAAGTCAGATCCCTACATTGTGCTGAGGCTGGGCAACACAGAAATTAAAGACAGAGAAAACTACATCCCCAAGCAGCTAAACCCTATATTTGGAAGGTCAGTGATGACTTATTTTTGTATTCAGTGTAATTTGTGCTTTATCACTTGCTACCACTGTTGCTGTTACTGTTACAAAGTGTTTGCAATATGCTGATTTCTGCTAGTTTGGATGTCCTGTAATTCTGATTGTTAAAACGTTGGGAATTGTTGTCACACTATTTGATAATAAAATATTTCATTTTAATACCCGTCAAAACATTCCAAGTAGTGCAATCTGTGGGAGGTTTTGCAAAATGATGTGTAAGAGGAAATGAGGCAACAAATGATAATTGTCTGTGAAAATTAATACAATCATTAAGTTTAAAGCAAAATAAATATCAGAACAGTAAAGTGCAATTTCACAATCTTTGTTGCTGTTTCAGATTAAATAGAGTGCTAAATAAATCTCATAATTCTAGGACATAAGAGTTTTTTGAACTCATATAGCCTTCTGAATGGCGGAGCCAGGGACAAGCTGTCAGTAAATACCCAGATTGTATTATCAATGCTTTATACTTATTTGTATTTTAATGCTAATAGCTGTGATTTTTTTTTCCAGTAAACTTCCCTATTTTAAGAAGGTTGAAAATATTTTGAATTGGGGTGGGAGAAAATTAAGACAGAGAAACTATACTACTTTGGACTGAAAGACCCCTAGAACATGGGGGGAAAGTACAAAACTCATCCTTCAGGAGACAAAGCTCAGTTTTGTCTGTGCTTTGGAGAAATCTGGAGCCACTGTTGTGGTGATCAGGATGTGCTGTCTTTTACTAATTTGTCAAATCCCTTTTTACAATCACTTTTATGTTTTCAACAATAATGATTCCTGAAAAATGCACCAAGTGAAAAGGGAGTTCTTATCTTTGCTTTTTTTGAGATTTGTTTAAAACTTTTGCCTGATCATTTTGTTGGGTGCCCCCAAATTCCTATATTCAATATTTAACCTGCAGCCTTTGCAAGAAAACAGAAAAGACTTAGATGTTCCTTTTACAGGTTCTGAAAAATGTGTGAGAATTCTTACATACAGCTGCATTAGCCTTACTGGATTCAGGATTGTAGGAACAATCTTAGGACTCTACACAGAGTGCTAGGGAGGCAGGAGAAAAAATATACTTTCACACTGTGTGTTTCTAGCATGTTCAAATATTTAATTGAAGCAAAAAGCACTGCCAAAAAAGCCACTGCTTATTAGAAGAGACACCACTCACACACTGTTTGCATGGCATGAATTAGCCCAGTCTTTTAGGCTTCAAAATTGATTTGACTTAATGTAGGTCTTAATTTTTCCTGTAGATCATTTGAAATCCAAGCTACATTCCCCAAGGATTCATTGCTCACAGTCTTGATCTACGACCATGACTTCATTGGGACAGATGATCTTATTGGAGAGACTAAAATTGATTTGGAAAATCGTTTCTACAGTAGACATCGAGCTACCTGTGGGTTACAGAGTCAATATGAGATGTAAGTACTTCTTCAGGCAGCAACAGAGCTCACAGTGAGTGACTTGACTTGAAGGAGAAACTACAGATGTGTCCAGATACTATGTTTTCTCCAGCACAAAAATGTCACAGGGGATATTTTAATTAAAATTCACCAAAGAGCTTAGTGGTGGCTTTGGGTAGCTGCCAACCTCAGTGGGAAGTGGATATTTTTAAATTAACAGCACTGTTTGTTCAAGAAGTGTTTTAGATAGCAAACAGCTGATGTTTACTACATACCTGCTTGATGAACTGCCTTTGGACAGGCATAAAGGGCAAATGGGAAAAATCTCTCAGAGAAATCATGCAAGGGCTCTACTTTGCTCTCTGTTATTCAGCTGCAGCTGGAGTGATTGGAGCAAGGCTGGTGGGACTGGTGTGGCACTGGAGGAAGCAGGAGCAGAGGCTGCTGACATGACCTCTGTAATGGGGTGGGTTGCGGGGCAGTGAGGCTGAGCTCCTGGTCCCTGCCAGACAGCTGCACTCTCAAGGACGTTGTGCATAAAAATTAATTAATGCAGAGAAAGTCAATCTAAAATAACTCCCCTGCCCTGGGGTGGGGTGCTAACCTGGGAGATGTGTGTTTGGGGTTCATCTACGATTGTTTCTCATTTTATCTACTAACCAAGGGTGGACAATGTCAAAAAGCAATCCAAGAACACAGACCAAGCCTCAAAGCTTCCCTTGCCAGCTCAGTCTCCAGTGTGAGATATTTCTTTATGTGCTTATTCCAGGTCCCAGATAACCTGAGCTTGTCCTTTGCATTTGGGAGCGGCAGAATAATTCTCCTTGAATGGAGGCAGCATATGTAAACTCAAATCTCTTAGGTACAACAGGGAACAAGCTCTGTTCCTTTTCCTCATGGGAAGCATGCCCATGCTATTACTTTATCTAAGCTGTGGGCAAGGCTGCCTCAGCTTCTCCTGTGTTTTAAGAGGAAGGAGTGTTAATCTCCAGGACCTGAGCAGACACAGGCGGTGTCTCAAGTAAGAAGCAGTGCTGAACAAAGGAAAAGTTTTACTGAGCAGATTATCAGGGCCACTGACCATAAAGCACACCTCTGCATGGAAATTCCTGATCTGTCAGTTCACTCTTCTGAAGGAAAACATCACCCATTTTGCTTCACTCTGTTCTCTCCTTGCAGAGAAGGGTACAATGCATGGCGAGACGCAACCAAGCCAAGCGAGATCCTCACTAAGCTGTGTAAGGACTACAGAATAAGCGGACCCTTCATGCGGCCAGGGGAGATACAAGTAGGAACAAAAATCTTCAAGGGACAGACAGTCTTCACAGAAGATGAGAATGGTAACGAAGTAGTTCAGCATCCTTCCTTTGCATTGTAGCAGTACCAGGAGCCTGCCCAGCTGTAGCTGGAGCCCTGTTGTGCTGTGAACTCTGAAATCAGGTTACTGGAGCCTCTCTCTGCTCTTAAACACTCATATAACTCTAGCAATGAAGGCTGTGTCTGTATTAGTTTTTGCTGTCGCTTAATTGCAAAGAATCTGTCAAGTGAAACAGTTGTTGCTGATGATTTGACATCCCCATGGTGGCTGTTAGGGAATACCTTGGACTAACTCCTACCTGATCCCAAGGATGGGATGTCCAGGATTGGTTGGAGTGTGGGGGACCCTCTTGGAACATGTCTTCTGGCTCAGTGTTGGTCTGAAACGAGTCCAGCTTGCATGCCCTGAAATCCTTCCCCACAGCATATCAAAGCATGGGAAGTCAGGGAGAGTCTTTCAAAAAATGTGTTCTCTGTCTAAATTAAAACACTAGAATAGACAGACCCAAGAAGTGAGAAGAAGAGGGAAGGGAAATACTGTTTTGAAGGGAGTTACTCAAGGTCAGACAAATCTCTGACCATAGTTAGATTTCAGACTACTTACCTGCCAGTCCTGTCTTAACTACTTGTCTTTTCTCTCTCTCCTCTTGTCTTTTCCTCTTCTTGGTTACCGCCACACTGACTGCTCTTCTGAAGCACTGACATAGCATTTTATAAATCCAGGTATCTGTGGGGTCCATAAATCCAGATGGTAGGACAGAACTTACTGTCAGAGCTCCCAGGTTAAAAAGAGGTCAAAGCAATCGGGACCTTGAGTGCCCTTATCACATCGGGGTGGAGTGGGACAGAGTCATCAGTGAAAGGTGCCCCTGCCCATGGCAGGGGGGATGCACAAGATTGTCTTTGAACATTCCTACCAACCCAAACCATTCTATGACTCAGTTTTGTACTTAGAATAAGGAAAAGAGATGTGAGGATGGAGCCTTTTAAGGGGAACGAAAGGAGCTGGTCCTGGAGACAGTAGTGGACACTGTGGCAGTGTAAGAAAACGTCCACTCCCTTATCTGTGTTGATTTGTCTTTGACCACATTCTTCTTGGGAACTATAAAATACAGCTAACACCTTGAGTGGAAGGCTGCCAAGGAAGCACTGTTGAAGGGAGAAGAGTTGATCCATTTTGGGTTTCTTGGCCTGAAAGAGATTTTTTACTCTAGTATTGCTGTCTGTTTTCCTCACTAGCAGATGACTGAGTGTGACTACCAGCAATAGGATGTCTCAATCAAAATTTTGGTTCACTAAAAGGAGCTTCAGACAAACCAATGTCAGATAAGATGATGGAAATCAGAAGCAAGGAAATATAGAACCAGATGGCAAAGACCAAAGTACTTACGTACACAAGCTTTTTAATATTGTACAGAAATAGTTTATTGCATACAGTCTTTACGTAATTTCTATCCAGATTGCTGTTCTGACAAGTACATCTGGGTCCTTATTTCCTGGTGGATTTCTGTGGTGACCCTCATTTGGATCTGTAAAACTAACAAAGACCCCAGATTTGAGCTCTAGAGGCGTACTGAAAAGGAAAAGCAGTGCCATTTCCACTGTACGGGTGGAGAAAATTATACTTATCAATCTAGCTTTAACTTGCAAGGGAAGGAATAATTTAACTTTGCTCTAGGAACAAAGAAGTTAGGACAGGATAGGACAGTCCAGTTGGAACAGACCTACAACGATCATCTAGTTCAACTGCCTGTCCACTACTCCTAGGTAGTCTAGGACTACCTGTAGCCAATGAGAAGACAGTTCACCCAGTGGGTCCCCTTATTTATGTGAATTAGAAGCATTTCAAGGCCCTCCTTTATTTAGCTGGAATACATAAGGCTTTCCTCTTAACTCAAGCAAATTTTTAATGAGTACCTCTAATAACTAATGAAACGTATTGTCAAGGGGTTCAATATTATAATTCAGCTGTCATTGTTCTTTTTGTTTTACTCTTTCCTATAGAGGAGCCAGTTGAATCATATGAACATCTCTCCTTAAAGGTTTTACGTGCTTGGGAAGAAATCCCTGGAGCTGGCTACAAACTGGTCCCAGAGCACATTGAGACTCGGCCTCTCTATCATAAGGATAAGCCAGGGATGGAACAGGTAGAGCAGCTCAGAGGTAGTGGTGATGGTAGATCCAGGAGCAGTTTTCATTTCCTCTAGTTATTGTGGTTTCTATTTGTCACTGCAAACTTACAGAGTTAGCACCCCATTGTTGCTCCAAACATGAGACTTTGTACAGCATCAACCTGGAAATTGTCACCCACGTGTGTATACAGCCAATTAGCCAAATACACAGTAATCACACAAGGTGTAACTGCAAATTTTCATTCTTTTAAATGCTTTACTTTATTAAGTTAACAAAACCTCTGCTTTTATCTAGGCCTTGGTTCTCTTATTTTTCGGTTCATCACATAATATTTTTGCATGGCTTGAAGCTGACAATGTTTGAGCTCTATTTCAACTTCACCAAATACCTGAAAGATTGAAAGAATATGTGCATGAAAAAGATATTGTATAGGAAGTTCCTAGATTAAATCATAGTTGCAGGATATTGAGCTGTTTGGTGCTTGTAGAGGAAGTGATGATTTTGGATGTCAGAACTACATTTAGGCCTTTTAAAGCCTCTGTAAAATAAGGTTACAGGGATGTTTATCTCTTTGTTTTCAAGGGTCGTGTACAGATGTGGGTTGACATGTTTCCTAACGATATGCCTCTGCCAGGACCCCCCGTGGACATTTCACCAAGAAAACCCAAAGGGTAATGCTCCGTGCTTTCTTCCCACCACAGTGGCAATAACTCTTCAAAGACTGAGTCTTTCTTAAGTGTCTGGAAATAAATAGAAAACTAACTACTAAAACAAACCTCTTCAGTCCTGAGGAAAGTTTTCTTAGGTTCACATGGCTTTAAGTCAAACAGCAGCATCTAGTTTGGTTTCCTCCATTTAACAACTCAAAGAACTGTTGGTGATTTTTTCAGCAAGAGCTATCACACACCTCTTACAAAGATATCCTTTTTTATCCTTTATCCCAATAAAGAGATTGCAGGTGGCTAGAGGCAAATAATTCTGTTATCATCTACTTGTTGAGCTGCAAGAAGTAATTCTGGCTTCACTACTTCTTTCACTGAGATAACTTGACCCTAGTTGAGCTCTTTCATCTGCTGCAATAGCATTACACATATTGGATTTCCAGCAATTTGTTCAAGGATAAGATCAAGAAACACATAAAGCAGCAACAGATAGAAGAGCTCTGCTGGGAATAGCCTTCTCTCATTCACTTACACTGCTTTACATGCAATACTGCACATAGTTCTTCAAGCTGATTGAATATTGTTAAGAAAACACAAAAATGAGAAATGGAGTTCTCAGCCCATCCTATATTTTAGCAAGGCCTTTCTTGAGAATTTCATATCTGAAACATCATCAGGTACTATTCCTGTGTTACTTGATTTGACAAACAAACAAACAAGAATCCATGTAACAATTACTTCCTTCAGACCAGGACTTTCTATAAAACTACTTAACAAGCATTTTACAATCCAAAAAGATTTAAAATTAATCATGCCCATAGAAACAAATTGTTGCTGCCATTTTTATAGTCTACTAAAGCAGGGGAAAATAGTGTCAAACATTAATTACAAGAAAAAAAACCAGTACATGTAGACACAAGTTACACATCTTACTGACGAATGCGTATTTCCTGCAGCAAAACAGGCTCCAGCCTCTATAAAACTTCAAACACTTTGTGAAAACATCTCTTGTTTATGATCTTTGATTGAACAAGGCTCAGGTGGAGCATTGCAGATTCAAGTTTCTTTGGCTATTGCAGAGGCTTGGTTTTCATGGAGCTCCTTAAGAGCTCCATGAGGTAGAGTATCTGGTAATTTCTGAAGCAAATTGTTCCACACCCTGAGATTGAGGCTATTTCCAAGACAAAACATCATATCATGGAAATCGTATGTTGGTGTTATCAAACATAGTTTGTTTGTCTTTTTTATGTATTTTGCAGTTCATACAATGACTCAAGGAATACCTACATTTTTCAGTATTAATTTTTCATGTCACCTGCAATATCCGTATTTCAGGTCGAGTTTTGAGAGATTTGGATGGCCACCATAAATCCTGCATATAGGGAGTGGAAAGGATGGAGAAACTTTAATACCTTTTACTGTTGTTTCTAAAGATGATTGTACCTGCTTAAATGCAAATATCTCCAAGCAGTCCTTCTCTTGCCTTTTAATGCACTGGATTGCACAAAACGCAATGTTTTTGGGCATTTCTTCTAAAAAGCACTTCTCAGGGAGCTCTGTTCTTTATTAGCAAGCTGATCACTGTTTTGGAGACTGCTCTGACAAAGTTTTTCAGATCAACTTTGTCTTGTTCCACTGCACTATTTTTGTGAAAAGAGCTGAAAATGAACAGGCATATAAAAAGAAAGGAATTTTCCATCCCTCCAAAGCTGGAAGTGACCCTGTTGTTGTCGATCATATTCCATGAGCTGAGAGGAACCAACATCCCCACTCTATCACTAGACTCTTGTAAACAGAAGAGGCCTGAGTCTGATGCACAAATACAATATTTCTCACTTTATAAAAGCATGATTTGGTAGAGGTTGGCATTAGTGCCTGACCAGAGCTTTACACACAGGCCTATTTTCTTTTTCAGATATGAACTGAGGGTAATAATCTGGAATACAGAGGATGTAATTCTAGAAGATGAAAATATCTTTACGAGGCAAAAATCAAGTGATATCTATGTAAAAGGGTAAGTTCTTCAGCACTCATCTTCAAAATAACATTCAATAATTCATTCAAAAATCAGAGGAAAAAATTGTGTCATGAGAATATTTGATAAACTATTCAGTGACCTTGGCACTTTGCTCTAAATGCCTGCCAAATTACTCACTCATATTAGATACTGCTCCCTTTTTTCCCTGTTTTATTTCCTCTGAAAATCAAGTAACTGTAAAATGACACTAGTCATTAGTTCCTACTCAGGCAGAGATGGCACAGAACAAGCACCAAGTTCACAGTTTAGCACAGAGAGATTAAACACTTACAGAATTTGAACTGTAAGAGCAAGATGCAGAGAGGTTTGACATAATCAGAGAAAGGAGCATTATAACCACATTAGAAATAAGAAAGGAGGTGTTTGCCAGGCTATTTCTGTTTGAAATATTTTCTAACCTCACATGGGGAGTGTGTGTGGGTGAATGACCACGGTCATGCTGAGGAGAACATCACATGGGCACTTTCTGCTCTCCATCTCCTTACTTTCCTGAGATCGTAGCCAGTTATTTCTTGATTCCTTGCCTGTTTTGGAATATTGCTTTGTACTTTCTGCTTCTGAGCAGGATTTGAATGCAGGTACTAGGGAGGGCTGGGAGGAAATCATGGTATAAGTGGTAGTACAAAGTACTGAAAATCTTGGGTGCCAGACTGGTCTTAGATTTCTTGCCATTTTTCCACTACTAGAGAGTAAGTTTAATATGCCAATATGAATTGCGTCTTCAGAGCAGTAGCAGAGTAGCTTTGAGAACACGAATTTGAGGAATTAAATAAGGAGCCAGTCTTTGTGCTGAGCTGTGTGATAAGAACATCACCATCAGTGCCAGAGTGGTCTGGCAGAGAAGCCAGGAGCAGGAAACCTTTTGCTTCTGTGCCTTAATGATGAAGACACAAATCTCATAATGTTCAAACAGTGCATGTGGCACTGTATCTGTCAGCAGGCATGGATTTGCACTTGGGGTAGTGCCATGTTTCAGATTTTTACCATTTTCCACAATTCCTTTTTGAAATATTGGGGTTTCAGAGGAAAAGCTCTCTTTGGATACAGCACAAAAATGCTAATCTTTGCTCGAGCTGTGATAAATCACCTACAGTACTAAAACATACCTAGCTGGATCACTGCCTCAGTGGAGCTCTTCAGATGTGAAAATTATGTTTAAGAAACCATTGCCCTTTGAACCACAGCACATCTGTTATTGTGCGCACTGTAGCAGAAACCAAGAGGAAATCACAAAAAAAACCCAAGAAAGACTTCTCCAGCCATACTAACACTATGTTTATACCTGCAAACAGCAATTGAAAAAAAATTTAGGCTCTAACACTGAACACTGATACCAATCTTGAGACACTGACACAGAATTTTTTAGTGTGGCAAAACATCAATACAGGATGATTAGTGCTGGATAAATGACTGATGCTATCACCACTGCCTGTCCCAAACAAGAGAGGTGTCCTGGCCAATAATAAAGGGCCAACTCGTACTTTGGGGTCTGATTGAAATAAAAACCATATTCTCACTCTCAGCTTTTGATCACCGCTAGTGATCACAGCAGCCTGTGTCCCAAGATGTCTGACCCAGGGCTGTTGCTGCCTGTCACAGTCCTGAAGAGTGTGTTGCCTCTTACTGGTTAGGGAGAAATTAGTAAATGGTCAGGCTTGTAACCAAATAACAACAATTACAATTCAAGATTCCCTGCTGACAGCGATGCTTTCCACTGTGTGCTTGCTGTAGGTGGATAAAGGGCCTAGAAGAGGACAAACAGGAGACAGATGTACATTATAATTCCTTGACAGGAGAGGGCAACTTCAACTGGCGCTTTGTGTTCCCGTTCCACTATCTCCCAGCAGAGAAACAAATGGTGGTTACTAAAAGAGAAAACATATTTTCCTTAGAAAAGGCAGAACGCAAAATACCTGCTGCGCTGGTGCTTCAGGTGTGGGATTTCGAAAGACTCTCTTCAGATGATTTCTTGGGTAAGTATGCAATGTATCTGCCTGAACTTCGTCTCACCAGGCCTGTATTTTGCAGAGGTATGCAAAAAGTGGTGTCTGAGCCCCAACTTCTGCTTTTCTCTTTCTGAAGCACTACATTGCAAACTTACACATTTCTTGTAAAGTCAGTAATTAGGATTTAGATGAGAATGCCAGGGCAGTACAAATGAATGACTGACAGTACAGAGAAATCCTCAGCTTCTGCATTCCTCCATGTATCTCATCTGGAAGCTGCTATTTGAATGTCTTTGTGTCTGTCTGGTCCCTGAGTGTTGTCACATTACTTCTTTCTCCAGGCACTCTTGAATTGGACCTGAATGGCTTCCCTCGAGCAGCAAAGACAGCCAAGAGCTGTGACCTAGGCACAGTTGTGGCAGCAAGTGAAGAAAACAAAATCTCCATATTTCAGCAGAAGCGCGTCAGAGGCTGGTGGCCTTTCATCAAGGCTGGGGAGCTCACGGTAAGAAATTTACTACAGGTTAACAGGTTTTCTCTGAGACTAGTATGCTAATTTTGGATTTTGAACCACCATCACTGGCAATCCATAAGACTCCTCCAAATGCTTTAGTTGTTCTCTATATATTTGGTTCAGAAAAACACAGGCAACTGAGCACTAAAGTGTCTTTTTTGGGTGCCTTCAGTTCCCTGGGGGGACACAGACCAAGAGCTACAAACTAATTTCCAGTAGTGTAGCCCTCTATAAATTCACCTGCTTTGGTCCTTTTTTAGGGGTTTCTCCCTCTGTCTCTAGACATTTATTGATTCTCCAAGGGTTTCCTTAAACCTCACCATTCCTTCACATTTGTGTCTATTCCAGCAAAAATAATGTTTTAATAAAAAGTTCTATCTTCAAGTTCACTGCTTTCTTCCATGGATTTAGTGAATGAACTCCACTTCTAAATCCTGGATTTACTTCCCTTTTCTCATCTCTAGTACAACTGATTCCCTTTCTCCTGGTCCACTTTGATCTCTTCCTTGCTTCCACATTTATTCCTTTTATCAGCATCCTTCTTTCAGCCCTGTTCTGTGCTGGATCCCAGCCAGTGGCCATAGATCAACACTTTAGATTAATACCATCCACAAAGGTATAGGGTAGGAAGGAAAATCACAAATATATATGTAAAGCTATTTGTCTGTTTTTTATCCATCACAGATTCTATAAAGCTGATTTGATTTATCTACTCTTAATTGTTACTGGAATCCCATCTGCCTTTTGTGAGCTGAGAACCCACAGCTCAGTAGCTCTAGCATTTGTGACTGGCTGAATTTCCCCCTGCAGATGGATTGCATCTGGTCCACGTCAGCAATACAGCTCTAGCTCAGACATTCAGCTCTGCTAGAATGTGTGATAGGTAGAAGATGTCTTCTCAGATGAATTATGTTATAATTTAGGAAGCAAAAAATATATTTATGGAAGAAAATATCTTACCTCTCTTTCCTCATGGTCCTTGAGCCAGGAGTTTGTGCCCAGGTTTTCCTTTGTTCTTTCTCTTCAACTGCAAAGACTATCTTATTTTCCTTAATCAATTTCCTTTGCCCTCAGCTGGTTCCATCATTTCTCCGAAAGACGAATCTGCTGTGAATTAGTGATGATAATAACCCAGGATTGGATGCTTACTATTCTCTCTCTGATCCAGGGCAAGGTAGAAGCCGAGTTTCACTTGGTCACAGCAGAAGAAGCCGAGAAGAATCCAGTAGGCAAAGCTCGAAAAGAGCCCGAGCCCTTGGAAAAACCCAAGTGAGTAGAAGCATACTCATTAAAGATGCCAGGGCAGGGGCATTCAGCTGGAGATGAAGGGCAGGTCTCTTCGCTGGTCTCCTGGATTTTCTTCTCTTTCATTCTGCAACCTTCAGCAAGTAATTTGTCCAGCTTGTGCATGGCCTGGTGGCTGGCACTCCTGCTGGCAGCACCCTCCAGGTTTGCTGAAATGCCTTCCTCTAGAAGCCCAAATAAATTGCATTGCTGCATATTTGTCCTCAGCTAGAATTCACACATGAGCTTGTTCCATAGCTGACGTGGCATGTTATAATGTCTTAAATAATCACTGTTTACACATACAGCCAACATCTCAGTTTGGTTACCTATAAAGATCAGATGGATTATATTTATTATATTAATAATAGAATCATTTAGGTTGGAAATGATCTTTAAGATCATTGAGTCCAACCATTAATCCAGCACTTCCAAGTCCATCACTAACTCATGTTTCTAAGCATGACATCTACACATCTTTAAAATACCTCCAGGAATGGTGACTCCACCACTTGCCTGGGAAGCCTGTTCCAATGCCCTTCTGGTCAGTAAATTTTTCCCAATATCCAGTCTAAACCCTCCTTTGAACAACTCGAGGTCATTTCCTCTCATCCTGTCATTTGTTACTTGGGAGAAGAGACCAATTCCCACCTGGCTACAGCCTCCTTTCAAGTGGTTGTAAAGAGCAATAACTTTTCCTCTGAAGCTGTCGTTTCTCCAGGATAAACAATTCCAGTTCCCTCAGCTGCTTCTCTCAAGACTTGTGCTCCAGACCTTTCACCAGCATCATTGCCCTTCTTTAGACACATGAAGGATATGACTTCAAAATTCCGTCTCTAATTTTATTGTACTTCATACTCAAATAATGAAGATGCTCATTTTTCATCATAAGACTTTTGAATGAGGACATTTTAGGTGTTTTAACAAAGGCAAATGATCTAGAAGGAGCAGTTTATCTTTCAGTATTTGTCACATTAAAAAAATATCAGCTGAGCTTTTTGCATTCAGAAAAAAAGTACTTTTAATCTATTTTGGCTCAAGTGCTTTGTTCTACTAAAACACTTGAGCACTTTTTTTATGAGCCAGATTAAAAAAATAGAGAGTGAGAGAAATTGATGTTATATTCCCTGCTACCAAAACTTCTAAAATTCAATTGCTAGTCATAATGGTAATCATTACACATTCTGTTTAATTTTGTTGGTCTGAGATATATCTCAGGGTAAACATGAGAAAGGAGGAAGCAGCATAAAGGAATTGTCAGATCAGAGGTATCAGAGCATTGTTTAAAACTAGCCTTGGAAAGACTTTAATCAATCACTTCACCCAACACCTTTACTCAAAGGCAGGATGAGCTTTGCCTGACAGGTGTCTGCCTGAAAGATTCTCAGTAATGGAAACTAAAGCACTTTTTTCAGAGGACAGAGGAGTGGGATAGCTCTGAAATACATGTGGTGGAAAGCATGGGATAGCTCTGAAATACATGTGGTAGAAAGCAATCAGCCTAGGGAGTTTTAAGAGGGAGTGTCAAGTGTACTAGAAGGACTACATGTCCAGAAGGTCGTCAACAGGATACACAAGGCAGTGTCTTATTTTCCTCTCATTTTTTGAGACCCAGCCCATGGCTGACTAGGGCTCCCTGTGCTTTCAGCTCAAGGGCATTTTATCTGCAAATGTGCTGCTGGGCCAAAAGGTTGTCACCAGCCTGGTGGCCCCTTCTCTGCTGCACAGCCTGGAGGTGTTTTGACCCAGAAGCCACAAAACCAGAGTCTTCCTCCAGATCTTGCACTGAGTAATCAGTAGTTTTTGTGATGTGAATACACAGCCAACACACGGCTCAACATAGTTCTACTCTTAATTGAAATGTATGCCTCAATTAAATCAAAAGTAGGGTGAGGCTAGTGTCACTTGACACTACCCATCTCAGAAGCAAAATATTCAGGATCCTTTTGTGGCTGCTCATGGTACAGGTGTGGGAGTCATCCCATCTACCTACCACACATATCTTAAGATGTGAGATGGGGAAAGAGATGACTTGGCCTCCAGAAGGTCCTTCCTCTCCCAGTGCAGACAGCCCATGACTGACCAGACTGAGCACCTAGGTTTTAAAGTTAGACAAAATAAATCTTAAGGTCATTAAAGCAACATCAGCATGTGAATAGTAAAAATATTTTAGCTAGACATTCACTCACTGGAAAGAAAATAAATAGTTGAAGACGTTGCAAGCCCCAGTTTCATTGAAGTTTAAAGGTATTAAAGTTTACCAGCTCAGTATCCTAAGTGATGCAATATGTGGTTCATACATGCAGAGTAGTCACAATCAGCTGGGAGATAAAAGATAATTGATTCTACCCTTCAAAGGAGTCCTCTTCAGGAAGGACTGGATCTCAAGGACCTTTTTTCAGGACTTCCACATCTCTATACCACTACCATAGGTTCACTCTATTTTTTTCCTCATCATGTAGGAACACCCAGAGAAGCAGAGAAATTTTCTGATTGTTTTGCAAAATTCTTCTTTCTAATTAAGAAACAAAATAATTTCAAAACAAAAATTGTTTTGTAAGAGCTATAGACAGTAGCAGACTCTTTAATGTACCAGAGCAAAGATGGACAAAGATTAAATGTCTGTGAACTAGAGAGACAAACATGCAAACGAAGAATAAGGTTCAATGAGTGTAATTTCCTGCTGGCCAAAGCACTGTGAGGTTATTCATCTCTTCATCCCTGCTGATCAAGACAGGATGCCTTTCTGGATGCAGTCTATTGTAATAAATGCACTGCTATAACTGATAATGAATTCTATTGCCTACGTTGCAAAGGAAACAAATTAAATAAGCAAGAGTCTGATGCTTTTTTTCCCCAGCCTTTAAAGGTTATGAAAAGTCCTCAAGCAGTTGGTACATGCAGATTAAGGGTCTTGTTACTCAAGTAGTTTTATTCTTCAGAGTGTCCAGTTTTTTAATAATTCCTTTTAACCTGGAGGGCTAATCTGATGATTTATTTCTGAGTCATTTCCACCTCAGTAAAAAGCCCAGTCTTTCATTAAAAGATATTCAGTTGGTCTTTTAGATTTACAGACTTTCTGTCACATTGGCATTCACTCCCACTGGCTGAATGCTGAGTTCACCAGATAACTAAGACTGCTTAAACTCCTGAAACACCTTTCTGGAGTGAGACACAGCCACAGCTTTTTATGTCCCTCAGTTAATTTCATTTTCCTTATTGCTGCACCATCTGCACAACTATGGTGACATTGGATAAGAAAGACAACCTGCCGCAGTTTTGCAGGTGTTAATGTTGCCCCACACCACTGCATTTGTCAGGTCATCCCATTGAAGAAGTTGACAGATGCTGCCTTGGGTAGGGTTGTTGGAGTCAGAGGCACAGTGCCCACCCAATCCGGGTGTCATGCCAGAGGAGAGACCAGGCCACCATTTTTCTTAAGTAGAACATTGTTTTCCTCTCTATATGCAGTCAGCTTTGTTGTACAGTCTGAAGAAACTTCTGGGTGTGGAGGAGAACAAAACATGGGGCAACATTTGGAAAAAACTTGGATTGTGGGATTGAAGATATTCTCCTCCAGAAGAAGGTGGCTCTTCTTTATGTACACAAGCAAACCATCTGGGTTTCATTTCATCATTTCCTGTTTTCAGGATGCCTGTTTTAAATTTCATTCTGAAAATACACCATTTTGGGCCACATGCCAGATCTGAGCTGGATCTGATGATTATGGCACCATGACTATCACTGTGAAATCAGATTTTTGTAGCGGCTCATTACCACTTCTGTGATGCTAAATTTTTTGAAATTATTAGAAAGCTTTTGCACTCAAGTTCATGATGTCTGCATTTCTTCTTTAGGGTTTATCATGATCTCGTTTTCAATTTTGAACCCTATATCGTGACATAAATTGAAATATTTATGATGTGTGAGCTGGAATTTCATTGCAAGTGGTGTGTGGAGCTTGGCTTCTGGAATGGGTGGAAGAAAAGTGACCCAACAGCTTGTGAAACTTGTGGACATGCCCTCTAATCTCTGTAGTGGGTTCCCAGGAGTTAAAGGTCCTTTTTAGACTCAAATATATATTTTGCGGTGGGATAATTTTGGAAAGAGATGGATCTGCCCTAACAAAATATTTTCTTTTTCTTTCTTCCCCTTTAGCCGACCAGACACATCCTTCTCTTGGTTTGTAAATCCTTTCAAGTGTTTGTATCACCTGATCTGGAGGAATTACAAGAAGTACATCATCATTGGCATAATTCTGCTTATTCTCATTGTCTTCCTGGTTCTCTTCATCTACACGCTGCCAGGTGCAATTAGTGAAAGGATAGTTATAGGAAGAGGGTAGATCACGGCTCTCATTGTAGTCAATCGAATAAGAAAACTTCAGCTAAAAAAAAGTCAGGCAAAAAGTATTAATTAATCTGAAACATCTCATTATTTCTAAAAAGAAAAATAACTATTCACATCAGAAACTGGAACTGTCAGAATATTTGAATGTCTTATTTGAATGCTCATTCAGACCCATCTTTAATGTACATTATTATTCATGTACATTAATGTACATTAATGATGTATATTAATGATGTACATCACTGCTGCTGCAGCTTTATTGACATTATTATTGAAAGTGTCATTATGGACCTAAAACTGAATTTAAGAGTAAATTCTTCAATGCGATGCAGAAACTGATTTCTCAGTCAAGCATTTATTATTACAGATGAACGAATAAATATTAAGGTCAAAATCTTTACACAAAGGTAAATGTATAATACAGTCTTTGCATAGTTTTGTAATTAATTATTTTAACTGTTTTTCAATAACTTTATAATGGCATGATTATTTTTTAGATAAAAGGTATTATTAAAAGAAGTCTAGGGTTAAATTGTCTCATTTGGGGTTGTGTAGAATTTATCCTGCACCTCTCAGTAAAAATGCTATGTTCTACAAAAACTTCTCCCACCCTCATAAATGAACTAAGTGCCCATGACAGGGATGTAGTAGCAGAGACTGAAAGAACTTTTTCCAGCTGCAATTTGAAAGTGCTGGTGGTCTCTGGAGGAGAGGGATCAGGAAGATGAAGACTCATCCATGGGCACTGTGGTAACAAATGATCCTTGTAGAGGACAGGGAACAGGGAAAATCCTGCTGCTTGAAAAGCAAAGGCAAAGAGCAATGGAAAAGAGAAGGGCTGCAGAGCGGAACAAACCATGGAGTATTAAAGAAAATAAGGGAAAAAACCTTGCACAGTTGTCAATGTGAAAATCCTCATCCTGCTTAAGAATACATAAAATGTTGCCACCCGTGTCATGCACAAGGCAAGGCTTGATAACTCAATGACCTCACTTGGCCTTCAAATGAGTGGTTATGAATTTGAATTTAGCCATCCAAACCTCCTCCAGTGTCACCCACAGTCAGACCTGTTGTGAAACTGCTTTGTGAAACTGCTTTCCACCATGCACCACTCATACAAAGTGCAAAGCACCCTTTGCACATTTTAAAGTATCAAAAGGCAAGACAAAGAGATACTATAAATGCTGATAATTCTGCCAAGCTCAGGGTGCAGGAATAGAAAAGCAGGTGCCTTGATAATTCTTAGAGGCCATTTCTAAAGGAAGCTTGTTTGGTACTGCTTGTACCTGGCCTGTTATGACTGTGCAATGAGCCTCTGTGTTCCCCTCTGGCCTACAACACAGGTAGTCTGGAATCAGTCTGGAAAATGGATGTCAGTGAAACTTCCACAGGGAAGATACCTTATTTTTGAAAAGCACTTTGGAGGTTTATTTTGGATGGGGCAACTTGCTCTGAAAGTGCCTCTTCCTCATTCCACAGATGATAGTGGCAGATGGATAAGGAAAGGTGAAAGCATTCCATCCCCACGCCATCCAGCAGATTGTCACTCAGTTTTTCTTCTACATTTCATGTTCTAAAGTTCATGTAATATACTCACTCACATATGTGTATAATTTAGTTATATAAGAAATATAACTACATTATCCACATATGTGAGTGAGTATATTACAACTAGACATGTGGCAAAGGACAACAGTGAATGAATTTTTCTGTTTATTTTCCTTTAGAAAGTGTATTTAATATGATAAAGAAGTTAGACCACAATTACAGGGTTGAATCTGCTCTAGTTGAAGGTAGCAAGACAGTGATGTGGAAAGGTGCTGATCACCCTTGAGTCCCTTTTCCTCTCATATCCCTCTGCACCAGGCCGTTGTCTGGTGCAGTCTCTGCTCACACGCCATGTGTGACATATTCCTCTGAAACCACATTTTTCAATTTTGTGCTCTATTGCAACTGAACTTGTATGAAACTGTCGCTGTCCGTACCGAGAGCGGCGAAGAACGACACGATAAAATTTAGGAAAAAGTGGAATCTTTAATGAATTATAAATCAGTTTATATAACTTGGTTCGCAGGAGTAGCATAGTACTATTGGTGCCTTGGTCAACCACCTCCTAGAATGATTGGTGGAGGCTATACAACACCCATTTCAAAATATTTTCCTCAATGTACTATAACAGCACTTCACAACAAACTCCAGGTGCAAAGATAAAGAATTAGTTTACAAAACCGTCTCCACTGTTTTCAGCTAGTCTGCATGAGAAAGCAATGCTCTCACAGAACACTGAGAAAAAGCTGAAGAATTTCTCTGCTTCTAACTTTTCAGCATCCATAGAAACAGAAAAGAAAATGTGGTTTCTCCTAATATGTCTCATCATACCATGAATTTTGGAAATGCAATTTAAAAGCTCCAGTGAGAGCAAATAAAACTGTTTTGGTGCAAAAGATGAGAGATAAATATTGATGACTGGAGTATGTTGTGACAGCCAAAAAGGCAATGAATCTGAATTTTTTCCAATGTGTCAGGTCAGAGGTCCTGATCCTGCATGGCAGCTATTGTATTCATCTGTCCTTACTCTGCTTGTTCATTCTTGCTGCCTTGGACTGTGTGAAGTACTGGACTGTGGTCTGCTCTGCTCTGATTTCTGCAGAATATTCTGTCTCTTGCTCCCAGCCTGCAAACTGCACTGGACCTAGCAGATTGGTCTCATAGTGACTAATCACTGTATTAAAATGATTTTTATGTTTGGAAGAAAGAAATCCCTTGACAAGGTGATATAAGAATTTGCTTTCTTCACATATTAGTCACAGAAAGGGGTTTTGGTTGCCAGACAGAGCTCCTCATTCCTCTGTGTGCCAGCTGCCAGCTCCAAAGGAATTTTTATCCTCTTGGCTGAATAGCCTGCTTGCCATCAGCTCCAAAGTGCAGAGAACTGTCTCCTTTCAGACTAGTTTATATGTTTTTTATCAGCTATTTGTGACTGGGGTTAAGCTCAACACAAGATCTGGTTCCAGCCTCCCAGACATTTGGTATATGACAGTTACTTCTTCTTTCCATTTTCTAATTAATCTCTGTCTAAATAGAAAACAAATAAATTTTCATGCATTTCTGTTGGAGAAAGGATAATTTACAAAACTCTTCCAGACAGCCTCTCTTTTAAACACTTCTGTAAGCAGCTATGAAAACTAATCAGAGCTACATTGATTAGCAGAAACTCTGTGTCTGCTTCCTGGATGCCTCTGCCGTGGCTCCAGGACTCCGCGTCAGGAACAGAGGCCACTTTCATTAGGAACAAGCTGGAAAGATCTCTGGATGTTCCTTCCCTCCCTCTGACTGAAGAGTGGCCCTGGCTGAACTCTCTATGATGAAACTGACAGTTCATTAGCTGGCTAATTCCAACATGCTGTTCTTTCAGTTACATGCCCATCACAGCTCAGAACTTTTTTCATTTTGCAGCTCCTCAAAAGGGCTGTGCTTGACCCACCAACACAAGAGAACAGTGCTCCCAGGCTCCTTTTGCTGCAGGGGTGGCTGGAGCTCTTTTCCAAGCAGCTGGCTCCTGCCAGGGAGCAACTGGAAAGCTGCAAGTGCACTGCAGGCAATGGCTGCCTCAGAAGCTGAAATGAAGGGGAGACTGACAGAGAGGAGGGAAACCACCTCCAATTTAAATGTGCAGCCTGATTTTCCCTCAGCATTCAAATACTGAAAACATGCCAAGCCTGTAGGTGCCATAAGACTTCTTTCCCAATTGTCTTTTAAGACAGGCACGTGCAGAAATTTGGTATCCACTAGTGGGCGAAATTGAGAATCACTGGAGATTGAGAAATACTGTAATATATAAAAAAATATATAATGAATACAGACCAGAAACTTGTCGGGTGTCTACACTGCTAGGTGGGATGGTCAAACAGTACAGTTGTACTGTTATCACCTTCTTCCAGTGGATTCCTTTTCCTTTAGTTCTTTGTCATTCTCTGAAGTTCTCATCCATTGAGGGTGTCTGTGTGCCCTCAATTCCTGAACCAGGGCAGTCAGCCCCTCTGGGACACCACATCTCAGAGGAATCCCTCACCCACTTTTGCTACCTGCAGCCTAAGTGGCTACAGATGGTCCTGCAGCCATATTTGGAAGCCCTGCCTCTCAACCCTTCACCCTGGATCAAGGCACCTTGCACCCATGAGCAGTGGTTACAGGTGCAAGCCCCTGCTGGGCCAAGGGACATATTTCAGGCACAAGAAAATCCAGATAGGTTTGTCGTGCCCAAAGCATGCTGGCACACACTGTTGAGCTTTGCACTGCAACTTACATGCCAGATTTTAGAAAAATATTAGAAAAAGAGCCAAATGCAAAGGCTGATACAATGTGAGAGACAAGGATTTGTTTGCTTGTTTACTTATTTGTTAGTGATGTTTCTTTTTCCCGACAGATAAGCAATAGTTAATCCTCTCCAGAAACTAGCACACAGTTCTAATATATTGAGAAAGCACTGGCCTGTCAATATGACTGTAGAGCAAATAAACATTGGCTGCATTTAGTGCTTGTGATGAACTTTTAATTAGCCATAGCAATAAAACCTCACCAAAGCACTTAACAAAACACTTTTCAAAAGCCTCTTGACACTATAATTATGCTCTTGGCTCTTGGTGTGTGAATAGTTTCACCCAAGAGAGCAGCTTTGCCTTCAACTGACAGCTCTCTGGAGCTGGTACCCACAGTGCAGATGGATGTACACAGCTTGTGCAAAAGTGCTACACTATAGCAGCTTCAAAGGCTATTTTAGTGCCTTGGAACACAACTGCGGTGAATACAGTACAGAAAAGTCAATATATTAAGAAAAGAGTGATAGTAAGAGCAACCCTTTAGGAGGACTTGTTCCACTCAGTTAGCGCATTTCTTCCCCTTCATTATCTTTATTTGGAAATGGTTTGCATGTCCCAAGCTCTGCTTTGACTGAATGCTGATGGTATTCAGCTCACACAGATATTCCATCAGCAGCTATGACTACAAAGTGGATTTGCTCATGGCTATGGAAACTGGATTTTGATGTACCATGGCCAGGTCTTCCTGTTCTTGGCGCAAGGAGCTGCAGTAGCTATTCGTGAGGAGCATTTATGGACCGGGTATTTAAAATGTGGCTATATGGAGGAAGGGTTTCAAAGCCAGGCATTCTGATTTTCCCTCCCAGGGCCATGATAGAACCTTAACAGAATTGAATATCTGCCTTAACCAGTGCTGTCAGTGTGATCCTGGGTCAACATCTATTACGGGTGATAGATGTGCCCTTGAAGGACACGCCCACCACAGACCTCTGCAGTGTGGAGTCAACACATGTGCTGAAAAAATAGGAACAGTTGGTGTTTTGGACAGGAAAGACTTTTCAGCCTGGAAAGTGGAGCTGGGATGCTTTGTCAGCATATTTGTTTCTTTTTCTGTAGCATCTATGATGGGGAGAAGAAAGATGGAAAGACTTAATGCTTTCAACTGTCTCCACAGGTCTTGGTCAGGGCCTTTTTAGTTTGTAAAACCAAAGATTGTGCAGGCAGATATAAAGGAAAAGTTTGGGAAGAACTGTATGTGTAGTTCAAATCCTATTACAGCCCTCTAATGTTCCAGTGACTGTAGAGCCCCCACAGGCCCTCAGATCAAGAGCCAAAACATCTTTATTTCTGAAAACCTCATTTTCCCACACAATATCTCTAGTTTAGGGTTTAAAATTTTATAAATCAGCTTTAGTGGTTCCATTTCCATTTAGTGGTTTGAGAAGTTAGCTGGATTTATGGATAGGGAAGCAGAGACTAATGAGAACTTGGTTTTACTGTCTCTGGCTGGACTGTGAGCCATCAAAGCCATCTGCCCACCCAGCAGCAGCTGAATTCTTCCATCAGTCTTTGGGGGTCTGTATCATAAACACACTCCGGAGTGTGAGATCTTGTGTAGCTGAACTCTTCCTTGCCAAAGCCTTCTATTACTATGTCGGGCAAGTTATTTCCTAGCAGATGTTAGGTTGTCCAAGGTGGCTTCCCATTGGAGCCAAAGAGGAAAATTGCACCTGAAGATCTCCTGCCCCTGTGGTCACTGAGGTGCTGATTGAATTCCCTGTGGCATCTTGGTCTGTGTCAGACCCCAGAGAGTCCATTGCTTTTGCTACACACAAAACACAAAAAAGAAGTCTGATAGATGCCTGAAAGGTTGTTCCACTTGGTTAGTATTCAAATATGCTAATTTATTCATGAGAAGAAAATTATCTGGCTGCACACAAAACTAAACCCTGTTTGCTGCAATCACATTTCACTAGCTTCACAAAAAAAGTGACAAGTTTGACTCTGAATTTACTCCCATTCATTTTGCTCCCCTGCAAGGAAGTTCCTCATGAGTCTCCATGAGCATCCTGAGGACTCCCACACAGGCTGGGGGACTGACACCTTGTGAGAGAAATATCAGTTCTCTGTTTGAGTCTGGTCTTGTAATGGCTGCAATATTTAACGAGCCCTGCTGATCACGCCTTGCTTTGTTAATTGAACCCATCCAACGAGGCTGAAGGACAAGCAGAGCAAGGGATATGAATCCTACCTGTTAATTACCTTTGGGTGACTCCCTGCCTTCAGACGTCTCCTCTGGATCCTTCAAGGGCACAAAGTTTTTCCTGCAGTCCCTGATCACAAGATAAGGTTTCCAAATCAGCTCTCACTCACTACTAAAATTAAACACTCACCATTGCTGAGTGACCTTCTAAAACTCCTGTTTCCTCTCCCCTGTGCCACCTGTTCCCACTACTGCAAGAGCACATAAGTCATTCCCTCTTTGGAAGAAAGCAACCTCTTGGATTCTTCTTTAATTTTAAATACTGATGGAACAAGCTCTTCTTCCTCCAGCAATGAAAAGCAGACACACACCTGGTTTATCTGTGCTCATCATTGCTTCGTGTGAGGCCAAGTAGCCACAGCATGTTGATTACTGAGCCTGTATTATTGACTTTCTTCAGTTATTGGCTGTAAATTAAACTATAAAATCAGGTGCTTCACATCTCTGCAGTCCTTGGGACTGGGAAACTTGCCTTCTTGGAAAAAAGTGAAATTTAGTTTCAGAAAATGCATTTTACGAGCAGGTTTGGCAGCACAAATCAGACTCAGACCTGGAACCCAGCTCCTGCCCGTTCCAACCCACAGTAGAAGCACAGAGGAGGAACCAGCTCCAAATTTCACAGCTGATCCTGCTACCTCCAGGTTTCAGAGCAGCTTGATCCTAACAGGAGCAGGCTTATCAACTGGAGCAAACTGCCCTGTGGGACGTCTGGTTGAGGACAGGCTCTGATGATGCTGAGGCTCCTCAGCACTGATCAGGGGCAGTGTCTGGACAGCAATAGCTCAATCCTACATGATCCGGTCTCATCTCAGCTCCGTGGGTCTGTAGGCAGTTCACTATATTTTACAAGTTTTTCAAAGGCTATGGTTGATTCAAAACCACTGGCAGTTTCTCTCGTAACTGAATTAAATAAATGATACCTGTATCAGAAAAACAGGTAGTACGGGGTTTTTTTCCGTGCTTTTGAGAGAGCAAGGCAAATTTGCCAACAAAAAATGTTCTTTTAACCTGAGGCAGTTGGCAAGTCCTTCATATGTGAGAGCTCTTTGATTGCACTGCTTATAATTACATTAACTCAGAGCTTTTACCAGGCTCTCGATTTATGAATGTGCATGACTGTGATCTCCATTATTTAATCCATCAAAATATCTGTCATCTCAGGGCACTAAGGTGTTTTATATGAGAACCCTTGTGAGTTGGTTTTACTTGCTACCACATACTTCACTGAAAACAAAGCAAACCAAGTGGGGTATGTGTGCATTTGCAAGGCATCTGCTGAGCTGTGTGCAGCTGGAATGTATCCTGCTCACACCTTGCAAAGCTCTGATGATGAGACCCACCATCAAAGAGCCCCTGAAACATTGGTATGCCACAGCATTCATGCTCAATTAACTAATTAACAGACAATATATTTTGTGTGGTCAATCGTCCCCAGCACAGCTTAAGCATTAAACTGAAATGACTCTCTGCCAAAGCATCACACAGGAAAGCAGTACTGCTCCTGCTGAACACAGTGGGAGTTGTGTTTCTGGTGTGTGTGGGGCTTGAGATTGCTAGACTTCAGTCAGCAGACTGAGTGTAACTCTGCAGCTGAAAGCTTTGGAAAAACCTCTGTTGGTTCTCATCAAATGTATGTGCTTTTCACAGTTTTGTATGTTGGAGGAAACACAGCACACAGCAAAGATAGAGCCACTGTGATCAAATGCTCCATTATAAAAAAGCTGTGAGTAGCTTTAGTATTTCACGTTTTCAGACTTTCATAGTGCAGGACTCAATATGAGGGCTGGGGGGGAAAAAAAGCCCACAATAAACCTCTCTGGGGAAAAAAAAAGCTTCTCTAAACCCCTGCAGTGTGACTGCAGCCCTGGAGATCAATTTCTCCCATCCAGGCTCTCAGGGTGCAGTTCTGAAGCAGTGGGTGGCATGGAGAGACATCACCTTGGAGACATGAGGGCAGGGCCCCCATGAGATGCCCCATTTGCACGGGTAAGGTGATGCAGGCACTGGGAGGCAGAGCAGAAGCAGCACAGTCAGCTGCTTGTGCTCACCCCACCACTCCCCACTGCAGCACCTGATGTGAGGACCTCACCAGCCCATCCTCACCAGGAGATCTGAAGATGCTTATCCAAGCCTGGATATGAGCTCTGGCTGCAAATAACACCTAATGGGACATACTGAGATGGGGCAGGAGATGCCACGAAGCATTTTTAGCAGTCAGTGGCTGCAGAATTGAACCCTCCTAGTCAAGAGCATTTCAATGCTGGAAGAAGGAACAAACAGTACACAGCAGAGCAATTCAGAGTGACAATGGAGATAAAGCTCCTGAATTCAGATTGCACAGCAGCACTGACCCAGAACAAGCTGTTTCAATAAACCTCCCAAAACCTTTGTGGTTAGGAGATGGGGATGTAGGTGCAGCTGGATCCAAGTTCAGTTCCAGACTCAGTCAACCATTTATGTCTAGAGGGTTATACAGGCACAATCAATTCTTTATATCCCCTACGTATGATTTCAAAGTTTAGCATGCAAGCATCTGTCAGCCTCGAGGAGTAACCTTGAGAGGCATCCCTACACAAGGGGAGATCGTGTCATGCAGCCTGCTGCCCTGCAGAAGAATCCAATGGACCCTGGGCTGCCTGCTATTTGTGGAGTAGGATGATTGACTTAGTCATATTGACACACCAGCTGTATTTTGGGCTGGCACATGCTCAACTAGTCCTCAGCTGTTGAACAAGATTTATGGCCCTTAATTATTGTGTTGTTCTCTCTAAGCTGGACCTGGCCTTCATGACCACCACTGGTGGCTATTGCATAAACAGGAAAAGGGGGAGCGGGAAGCACATTGTCACGGGCAGGGAGGTGGTAAAACCCTTCAGAGTCTGAGGCACTCAGAAGGTGTGCCTTCATAGTTATTTAAATCAAGGAAAAAGTTGGCTCTCTGGTAGTGACCAAGATAATGAAAAACCTTTCAACTGCTTCCTCTATACCCCATGGCACAAAAAATAAATAGATATTGACTTCTCAGCAGGCCTTCTGTGAGTGGTGTGTGGGCAGGTGTGGGAATGAGCAGTTTGGACAACTCCAACCTCTGCATTAGTGATGTAACTCTCGGTCCCTGTAGGGAGATAAAGCTCAACAAGTCTGTGGGTGTCCCCTGGTGTCTGTACAATAAATGCATCTTACAAAGTGTGAGTCATAGGAATTCAGAAGGAAAGCCTCAGCCTAAGTCTTCTGGAGAAGACTCCAGAACTGAAGGGCTGCCTGGGAGGACAAGGGAACTCCTGTTACATTTGCACATTATCCCTCCAATCCTGCCTTTTGGAGCCTGTCTTTTGTTAGAGCTGATGGTCCAATATAACAACAATCTGAGCCACCAAGGCTGCTTTTCTACCACAGGGAAGAACCAGCAAACATAATTCAAATGCAGCTGGAAAGGAGGCCCATCACAGATAAAAGAGCAAGAGAGAGCTCAGCCACAGCCACCACAGGAGGGATGTGGAAGGTGTTTGGTCAGGGCTAAGACCTCAGATGTCAAACCCCTTTAGGGTTCAACACTGAATAGCAGCATGCAGGAAGAGGAGTGTCAATGCCTGAACTTCTTTCTGCTCTTCAGCTGAGAAAACCCTCAGGGCATCTCAGCAACTACATGGGAGGAATGTTTCTGCACAGGTAGGATCTGAGGTTGGATTCATTTAACTGAGGTTGGGTTCATTTATTCTGCCTTTCTCTTCTCTAATCTTTTCCCCTACTTGGAGTGCAGCTACCTTAATTTGGCTTGGCTGAACTAAACCTGTCATATTGCCACCCCTGCCTTGCCTTTTGAAGCCTTGGGAAGGTGAGAAGCCTGTGCATCAGGGGAGTTAGAGACGTGCCCAGGCAGTACCTGTGGGACCTGCCACCCAGGACGAGTGGTGCTGTGCCTCCTGCAGAGCTTCAAAGGCAGCTCATTAGGCAGTTTTCCCCAGTGCCAGCCCCCAGACAGAAGTCCCTCTCCAGCACCTGAGGGACAGCTCCCAGCTCCAGGCACCCTCCTCTCATTGTCTGCTCTTGGCACATGCCTCCCTTGTCCGAGGGAATGAAAAGTTTTACGCAAGGCAGTCCCCAAAATACTTGTGTCTTTCCTCCTGCAGAATTTTTTTTCTGTGTTTTGATCCTGTGAGATCACTGCCCAGGCCCAGCACAACTGCCCCAGCAGGTATCTCTCTGTCCTCGCACAGACTGCATTTCCTCATCTCAGCCAATGCTTGGGCATGACCTATCTGAGGTAACATGAAGAAAGGAGGAATTATCTCACCTCTCTATTTGACCAAGGGAAAATACCATGATCCTGCTATCATCACAGCATTTTTCCATGAGTCACTTTTGCACAATATCAGATACCTGTTTATTTTTCTTCAAATGGTGATATCATTGTCACATTTCCACAGCTGTTCTGATTCAAATTTTTCTTGCATTCCTATAGGGGTTCAGGGCTTTGATGTTCTTCGATAGCAGGAAAATCATTGCAGAGACTTCAGAGGTCAAGTAGACTCTTCCAGTCTGCTAATTGCTATTATTAAAGCTAGCTGAAGAATTAAACTGTGCTGCAAATAAGTGTTTGATTGAAAAAAAGCCCATTTCATCATGAAACCAGACCAGAAGCTGGATACTGGTTCCATGAATGGCAGCAGGGAGCAGATCCTGTTCAGAAAGGCTGACAGGATCTGAATGGCCCTCTCCCCTCAGGCAGGTGAAGAAGGTGCAGAAGCTTTGTACAGCACTCTGGCGACAGGAGGAGCTGATCTAGTAATCCTGGCAGACTGACATCAAATAGATGGCAAAGGCTTGTGCTTCATCTCCGTTTCCAAATTCAAGAAGTGTGTTTGAAGTAAGCAGAGATAAGGGCCTGAGATAGGTCCTATATCAATAATTGGAGATGTAGCCACACTTGCATCACTTTTTCACTTAGTTTACAAGGGAAAAAAAAGCCACATGTGAGACATTAAAGACCTTGTGAGTGTTATACATACTGTCAAAAGTACCAATAGAAGGAACTTCTTCAACACCTGCTCAAACATCACTTTTTTGAAGAACCATTAGGGGCTGAGCTTGATTCTCTGAATGCAGAGTCTTTCTGTTTGATATGCATAAAATACAAATTCTGTTGGGCATGTATTGAGGTTTGGAGTTTTTTAAAGTAGCTCCTCCCATTTGGATTGGATGACTGGGAACAGCAAAGACTGCAGTTTTTCCAAACCAAATCCTTCCAACTTAGCAATGGAGCCAAGAGAAGTGGTAGAATTTTGTTGCTACTTGGGCTGAAAGTTTCACTAAAGCTCAGGTCCAGGGAGATTCCCCAGGCTGGAAAATTTTATGTCAAACAATTACATTTGAGCAAACTTACTAGTGCTTATACAGGAAATTGTAGGATTAGAAGGATCCTTTCTTCACAGCAGGTGAGAAGGTAGTAGAACATCTATTGTTCTCACAGAAAGTGTTTTCTGTTTTCCAATATGTAACATCTTTCACATTTTCTTGATTGCTTCTTATTCTACCCATCCTGGGATGGAAGTGTGTATTACTTTTTTCCCCCTCATAGAAACCTAACATATATTTCAAGATCTTTCTGTATTTTCTGAGTCATTGACTCTGAATTCATCCAAATGCATCAGCTGAGACCTCCTTCCTGCTGAGCAGGGCAGCAGGGTAACCTCAGGGGCCATGCAGTCTAACTGCAAAAGTCACCTTAATAATTAGTCTGGTGTGACCTGCCAAGCTGTATTGCTTGGGGAAAGGTGGGGGAGTCAGGCAAATCTAGTCGCTTGCTCTGTTGCCCCTGTTTCTTAGGCATGTACTGCAGCCAGCCGTGGAGAAAGAAGAAAATGGTAAAAGAAATCAGTTTATTTTCTCCACTGTTAATCTCAATGGGTCTATAAAGTTGTTCTTAAAGCTTTCCAGTTGAAAAGTACTTTGAGAGTGCACAATACGCTGAATAGTGGAAGATACCTTATTGTATCAGGACACTTCTACATCTTTTTTACTCCAACATATCCTTATATGCAGAATCTGAGCAGAGGAGATAGTAACAAAAAAACCTCCTCTCAGACAGAACTTCAAAGACCAAGAAAGGGGCAGACGTGACTTATTTGCATGTCATCTAAATTCCATGTCTTATCCTGACCTCAGGTCAGATGGCAATTATTAAGTGAACTTTGTAGATCAGACAAAAAATGTACCACATTACAGTATCCACCAAAGACTGTCTCCAGTGCAAACTCAGCCTCCCACTTCTGTTGGTAGTGGATTAATTGTGACAGGCTGGGCAGAAGATGGATTATTGTTATAAATTATTTCATGATCCCTCTTCTGGTGCAATCAAAGGCAATGATTCAGCTATCCAGAGAGTGGCGAAGGAAAAGAAATTAAGGACTTAATTAAGAGCAGTTCTATATCAGAAATTTGTTAGTGAAAGACTTTTGAATCAATTTAAAATTTCAGTCAGTTCCTTTTATTTCTATTAAAGTCAGTAGAATGATAACAGCATTCCACTGTGAGAGGTTGCACCTTGACTAACCATAGCCAGTGAAGTTTTTTCAAAGTCTGTTCCTGTTTTAATGTATTCTTTGATTTAATAAGATTAATATTTTCCCACATTTTCTACAGAGTGCTACAGGTTTTTTACCTGTGTCAATGGAGCGTGAAAATATTCTAAGGCTGGAACAGAGGAAATGTGTAAGAGAAACTGGTTTCTAGTGGAAGAAATTAATATACTGGTTGTAAAATGGATGTTATGTTTTCTAGAGGGAAATTGTAAGTGGATATTAAAAGGCTATAGCTACATATTAATTCACATTTAAAGGGTTAGACACAAAGGATTTTTAAGAAAAAAATGTGATATTGCATTAAGCAAGCCCTGGGAGTGACCCACCAGGGAAGAGATTTAGGAGATGACTGAGTGAGGTCCATGAAGGGAACTGGAGGCACACAGTATCCCAGAACCAGGACTCAAGCACTGGCCCCATCTCTGCAGCCCTAGTCCTGAGCTCAACACCTCAATTCTCAGTGTAATGCATGAATCGTATTCCACAAATGCCACAGATGTAAATAAGAATGGTGCCCTTGTGTTTTCTCAGGCACTACTTGCAGAAATGCTCAACTCTAGAGCTAACCTTTTCCCTCCTTCATCTTCCTCCCTACTCCTCTTACAGCCCATTTGATGGAGTTTCAATGCTGATATATTTGTGCCCTTGTCCTGTGAGCTTGTGGGAAGAGAGGAGGCTGTGGTGCTCCCCTGCAGGTGTGCACCCTGCAGGGCCACCCCTCTGAGACAGGCAATGAGCCCATAGCTCAGCCAAACTGTGTGCTTCAGTCTGAGTCATGTAACACCTGCTGTCCACAGCATTATAAAGTAGCAAGAAAAACCAAATTGATCCCTCATGTATCACCATGGACAAAAGAGCTCATAATTTTACAGTGCTGATGATTCAGGAGGACAGAATGCCAATAAAACCTCCTTCATAGCACCAAGTTTCTTACATCCTAATTTCTTTCAGTGAGCAGTATCTGGCATTCATTAAAAAGCTGAAATTTGTGAAATTTACTTTTTACTCTGAGTTTGCTGCATTGTGCTCTTCAGCCAGAAAATTCAGCTATTAAATATATCTACCTCTCTTCCTCTTTTTTTTTTTCTTTTTCTTTCCCTTGCTTTTGAGGATTTGAGGAAGGAAATGAGCAAAAGTTTAGGTGAAAGGCAATGAAATTCTCAAGAAGGGAACAGAGAGAAAAAGGATTATCCTAGGAAAAAGGGGAAGTTGTATCTCTGGAAAATGTGGCTTGTGGAAAGCAAGACTGCACAAGCAGCTTTCCTTCCTGGTGGAGAGGCACAATACACATATTTTCTCATCTATAGCTCACACATAATTCAGAACAAGTGATATGGGAAGAGAAAAGTGCTCTAGAAATTAATAACCAGATAAAATGTTTTTGATCCAGGGAGAAGAACTGATGAAGGACAGCCACGTGGGAGGCAGAATAGGTGCATGTGGGAGGTCCACTGTCCAGTCCCAGCTGTGTCACTGGTTTTCTGGTGATTTGGGTCAGCTGCCTCCCTCTACCCCAGCAAAAGTTGGTTCCACTTGGAGGTTTGTGACTGGTTCTTCCTTGCTTTTAGTTTTCCTCTGTGGAAAATAAAACCTTATCTTTTTTTTCACCTGAAAATCCAACATAATTCCTATTTTTTTCTGTCCTCTCTAGGCAGATTTGAACCCTTTTACACATTGGACTAGAGTAGAAAATGTGTACTTAGTAGAGTTTCCGTCTATTTCCTCTGTACAGTTGTCTTGGAATTCGATGAAAATAATCTGATTCATGCTCCCCCCTGAATTTGGTTGGTTTTTCTTTTTCCCCACCATCCTGGCTGAAATAATGTCTTTGTTTCACAGTCATGTAATTAAATATATTTTTATATCTCCATTTTAAAAAATCAGCATGAAATGAAACCTGCTTTCCTGTTCTCTGGCTGTGTTTGGAGAGCAGCTCATGAGAAGTGCTGCACAGGAGCCTTTTGCAGGGCACAGACTTCTCAGCTGCCCTGGGACCCCTCTGTGCACATCTGAGTACCTTCTGCTGGCACCTCCACCGTGGAGATCAGACACAGAGACCAGGCACTGCTCCTCAGCTCTGAGCACCCTGCTGCCCCTATGGACATGCTGCCACCCATGGGGAGCCCACTCACTCCTTTGCCAGAACAGAGGCCGTCCAGCTGGAGGGTGTACATATCACCAAATCTTCAAAGATTTAAATGTGATCATGCTCAGCTTTGCCCTTCTGACCATCTCCTAGAAAGTTTCAGCCTTGAACCTACATCTTTCCTAAAAGGGATGGGGATTTATGAACATGGATGGGTCATGAGCCACAGACAGGTTCCAGACAGGACTTTATGCCCTGTTTCCCTCCAGGTCACCTACTTAGGTGTCCTGTCTCCTTGCTGTGCAACACTCTCAGTGTCCCACTCCCACTCCCCCTTTTTGCTGATATTCCTCCATCCCAATACATTTATATAACCATATATGAAATTTTTTGGAGAAAGAACTTTTTTGTCTGGTGGTCCATTAGCAAGCAAAAGGTGTCAACAGGATTTCATAAAGCTCTCTGTTCAAGGCAAACACAGTGTGAGGCTTTTGCCTGCAATTCTGTGAGCCTCTAACCCTAGGTAGGCATTGTAGGGCCCTGTCAGTGGATTTGTAAAACCTCAGTGGCAGAGAAATGTAACATCTGAGAGGCTGGGGTGATGGGCTGAGCTGTGGAAGACCTAACAACACCTACGTGTCAGTCTGCCTTGCCAAACATCCTCAAGAATTTGGGTTGGATTATAAAGGAAAGTGTCACTTTGTGAAAGTGTTGGACTAAGGATTCAAATTCATTAAACTCAGAGATGGCAGAGTATGGCAATAGATGCAACTTCTTGCAGTGTCTTTTCTTGTTGTAGTGAACAGATGTGTAAGGAACACAAATAAGAGGAAAAAAGGAAACCGTAGAGCTGCAAAAAGGGAAAACTTTTACTCTACTCTAGCATTAGGGCACAGAATGAGAGGAAAAGATGACTGATTTCAGTTATTATTATGGGCAATTAAACAATTTGAAAGAATGATGGTAGGCTTGTAGTTTGGGGTTTTTAATTTTCCACTCTTTGCTTCTTTTCAGAACATCAAGTAGGTTTCTTCTATTCTTACCACATTTTCAAACTTTTCAGCAGCTTTATACAATCTCATTATTTGAGTACATTTATCTTGGAAGGGTCCTCTGGAAGTCATCTAGTCCAGCTTCCTGCTGAAAGCATGGATATCTTCAAAGTTAGATCGGGATTCTCAGCACCTTGCATAGCTGAGTTTTGGAAATCTCCAAGGACAGAGATTTTCCATCTTTGTGGGCACCTATTCCTGTGCTGACTGACCAACATGCCCACACACACTGCTTTGTCTAGGTAATCTCCCCTCTGTACAGGGACACAGGAAGTGAATGTAACAGCACAGGACATCCCTGTTTTCCTTCATATTCTTATCATGTCCATTTTTAAATGATTACAGTTCTATATATATAAAATACGACAGCAGTTGATTTGGATACTCCATCATAATTCATTGGGGAAATTAGGCACAATTCAGCTGCTACTGAAGTCAGCATATGCCTCCCCAAAGACTCCTCAGTAGGACTCAGCTCAGTACCTGGAACTTTAAGGCATGTCCATCTTTTCAGAAACCTGTTTCTGAAAATAGTCAGTACAGGTATTTCAGTTACTTCCAGGCTCATGCTCTGTCTTTCCTTCTATATGTGGCCAGCAGGTAAAGTCTAGAGCAGTCATCTCTCTGGATAACAAAGGAATCCATTCAATCAATCAGCTAGCTGACCTTTAGACAACATGCAAAGCCTGAACTCTTAAACTGCTTGTTCTGCTTGTGTTTTTATGAAGAGCAAGCATGATCCTGTAATACAGCTGAGTCAGTTCATGAGCACCGTGAGACGAGAAAGCAGCTCAATCAGATCTGAGCTACTCCTGCTAAGAGAGGCTTATGTGCCTTGTAAGATAATGTTGGTCCACTGGAACACTCAGCACATGGCTTTCAGACTTGGCTGAACAGAAGACATAAAAATCCTTTTCCTCTGGGCTTTGTACTTCCTCTCAACTTTTTTTTTTTTGTTGGGTTTTTGCTTGTATGTTTGTTTGTTTTCGCATTCAGATATGAATTTAAATATGAGCTCATCTGAAGAAGATGACATTGAATATACAGAATCACAAGTTTGATCTGAAACCCAAACATAATCCTTCTTTACACTTCAGTTTACTGTTTTCGTTTTTTTTGACCTGGCCTGCAAAGCTGGCATCTCTGTAAGACTTGACAAGATGAAAACTGAATTGATGATCAAGAAGCCATCTGTCCTTTATCTTCCTCTTGTGGCATATATGCAAATAAGTGTCTTGATTTCCAAATACAGTATTTGATTCCCAGTATGATTTCATCTTTCCTGCTTGATTATGTCAGAGCTTTTAATCTCAATAATTAATTCAGCCAAATGGATATGATTCTTTAAACATACCCCTCCTCCCACTCCATTATGATTCTTTAAACATACCCCTCCTCCCACTCCATTAAATTAAATCTGAGATGTGGGATTTCTTTAATCAGGAAGAAATGATAATATTTTATCTCCCTGTTTCCTCTAGTTAAATCAAAATGGCCCTTTAAGGCATTGATAAATGGTTTCTGTGGTACTATGACTATCACAAGGGACTCAAATGGGATTTGAGAGTAACTGCTTCAAGAAGATGTGTATCCCAGTGGCTCTACAGGCAAAGATGGAGTGACTGTAATTTCTCCCAGCCAAAGACTGGCTGTTCTGAGACAAAATGTCTCACAACTTTATGAGACTCTTTTTACACTGTTTACCCTGGAGATATGGCTTGGGTCTTCTTTGCTGGAAGTTATAATGAGTGAGAAGTGATTTGTTTTATGTTTATCATGCGAGATCGTAAAACTGAAAATAAAGTGAAAAGGAATATGACATTTTCATACTACCTAGAGATCTTGGCTCTGCATAATGCCAGTCCTACAAATGCTGTTTTCCAAAACATCCTGGTGAAGCAACTAACAATGAGTAAATTTGATAATCTGTGGCAATTCAGAACAGAGCATTTTTTACCTGGGATTGGCAATGGCCCACACTTGGAAAAAACTGTGTCTCTTGAAAGATGTACACTGGACTGTGATGAGTAGGAAGGACAGGGTTTTCAAAAGTCACAACAATCTAAAAAGTAAATTTCTTGTTCACTTGTTCTGTTTTCCTGGGTTTTATCCTCTTTAATCAAGGTTAACTGGTTCTAAAGCTCTCTAATGCTGAGTAATATCAAGACCACAAAAACAGTTCTTTCATCTTGTTTTCTCACTCTTCTACACAAGTTATGGCTGGCAAATGTCCTTCGTAGTCAACTACCTGGTGGAACTTTTCCATTGCATAGTTTGCTGAAGACATTAGATAAGACTTAGAAGTTACACCCCAGACCAAGCAACATCAGTCTCATCCTTACCTTGGAGCTGAGTCTGAACGTGACATTCATCACAGGGTAGCAGGTAGTCTTGATAGTGTATCAAAAGTAATGCCAGAGAATGCTGACATCTATCACAACGGAGAAAACGCAACTTGCTCTACATCAGCTTCTAGAACACAGACATCTGCTGCCAAGCTTGCCATCACTCCATTACCTTTTTGATCAGTGGAGAGGAATGGCTGCAGCTGATCTCATCTACCATAGGCATGATGAATCAGTCTACTTCTGTCTGCTAACTGGAAAGGAAAGCTAAGGTGTCTAGTTCAAATGGAGATATCTAAAGAGCTGATTATCCCACTGCTGAGGCTCTTAGTGAGCACTGTGTGCAGTTCTTGGCCCCAATAATTAAGAAGGAAGTGAAAGTTCTTGAGTGTGTTCAGAGAAGGACAACAAAGCTGGTGAAAAGGCTGGAAGGCATGTCCTGTGACACATCCTGTGAAGAGACAGACTCTGGGCTTGTCTGGTTTGGAGAAGGGGCAGCTGAGCACCAACCTCATTACTACAGCTTTCTGAGGAAGGCACGGGGAGAGGGCTGAAGTCTTCTCCCTGAGAAGTGTTAGGATATGTGGGAACAGTTCAAAACTGCACCAGGAGAGGTTTAGACTGGATACTGGGAAGCATTTCTGTACAAAGAGGGTGGCCAAACACTGCAACAGGCTTCCTGGAGAGGTGGTTAATGTCAAGCCTGTCAGTGTTTAAGAGGCATTTGGATAATGCCCTTAACAAAATGCTTTAACTTGATCAGCCCTGGGATTGGGTAGGCAGTTGGACTAGATGATCCTTGTAGGTCCCTTCCAACCAAAGTATTCTGTTCCATTTTGTTCTGTTCTATGCTATTCTACTCCTATGCTAGTCTTCAGTGTCTAAAGGCTGGCACAGATACTGCCCTACAGTCCTTGTTTTGCCCTTCTGCCTCAGAGACCTCTGCCAAAGAAAAATGAGATACCAACTTACAGACTTCACTGAAGTGTTTTGAGAAGCACAAAAATCTCAGATTAAAGGAGTTACCATTATTCATCTCACTTACAGGTGTCACAACAATATTTTTCTCCCATGAGAACTGAACTTACAGGAAGCAGACTGCGAAAGAAAGGAAGGGAAGAGCAGCATAGGTCAAAGATCTTTTGCCACTGAAATCCCTTGCAGAATGGTGTGGGAGGAGGATGCCAGTCAATCCTTGTCCTGAGCAGAGCTTACCCTGACACGCAGCTGTTGCTCACAGAGGAAATATTAGAAGGCCAGGAAAGAGGTGAAGTGAGGTGATGGCTGAACAGTCCCCATGGGACTGGCTTGCTTGGCAGTGCTCTGCTAGTTCTAGGTAGTACCCAGAAGATACTGAAGAAGTTCATGTTCTACTGCCCACAATATAAAACCCCTTGTGAGAGACTGAAAAATTATGGCTAAAGGCTTAAACATTGTTAAGGAAGCTGCGACTACCAAAGCCCACTCCCCACCCAGATGCACCTCCTGATAGGAACTGGACTGTGAGTCAAGCCACCCCAGGTCTAAGGAGACGAATGTATCCACAAGGAAAGCCAAATGCAGCAGCTGCCCTAATAATCAGCCCTGGCCGGGTTCGGGGTGGGAGAGGCCATAGCCCATAGACTCATTTGCTGAGGCCACGTTTGCACACACTCCCCCCCAACCAAGGCGGGAGAAGGAGACTTTTTGGGTGTGTGGTGTAACCTCTGGTCAGAGGGAGTGAACACCCATCCTGCCTTACACAAACTGTCTCCGCTGTAAAACCCTCCACCATGGGAAGGCCACATACACACAGGATATTTATGTGAGAGGCAGCTGAGGAGGTGTCATAAACCATCAAAGACACCCAAAGCACCCCTAGACTCATTCCTGAGGCCTGGCACCAGAGGGCTGCATGTGATGCCAAATGCTGCAACAGATACAGAGTCTGTTGCAAGAGACAGTTCCAAACTTCCCCCCAAAAAGGTGAGGTACCTGGGTATTCCCACCTAGTCTGAACATATATTAATCCACTGGACTCTGTGTTTAGCAGGACCGAGAAGACCAGAAGAAGAGGATCAACAGAACACTGTTGGGATCCATGGAATGGTGATATTTTCTATTTAATCTGTCTCTCTGTCACTGTCTTTCCTCTACTCCCTTTTTCTATTTCTTTCTCTCTCTTTACCTCACATTTACTGTTAAATACAATCCATGCTATTGACTTTGGCATATGGTCTCATTTGCACCTTAGTCAGGGCAGAGGCATATCTCTAACAATTATAATAACTGGATCTTAACACCCCCTCCCTTCTGCATCCTGAGTATGGAAATATATGCACACATATTGCTTTCTCTAACAGATGCATTGAGCAAAATCCGTTTATATCCTGTGCTGCACTTTTGAGGCTTCATATCCATATTTTCTATCAGCTGGAGAAAACCTCTTCAAAATTGCTTAATCAAATCTTTATAAGTGTCTTTATAAGGTGCATTGGTTTACATCAGAGATGTATCTAATATTTCCTACCTTTGCCACAGAAAAGGCTGTGACAAGAACAGACACTCCATTACCATAAGAGGAATACAGGGAAAGTGTTCATCCCCTGAATGTGCACACCAGGTCATTAGTGGCATTACAACATGACAGTTTTAAGATTCATCATCTCTTTTTAATTGCACAAACACAGAAGGTAGCATCATAGATTATGACCAGAAGTCATTTGCCAGATAGACATTGCAATAGCACGTGAACTTGAAATTTCTTTGAAATTGGAAAGGTAGTTACAATATATATGCTATTGTTTATACCGCCTATCCATGGCCTATCTGGGGAAAAGCTATTTGAATAAAATTGGAAAATGTTGCACAACAGCATGCTGGCAATATAATCTCTCTTAAGCCAGTATCCTGTCAAGTGAATTTAGTGAAGAAAGTCAGATCTGAATGAAGAGATAGACTTCATTTAGCTGTGGCTGAAAATATCATAACTAATATTTTTCCTTTGAAAAATATTTGTTTTGCAAAATTCAAACTTCCCTCTTAATCCCTTAGCACACAGCCACAGGTGAAAATGCCTGTACTGGTATACAATTTTAGATTTCCTGGTTGGTTTGGGGTTTTTTTCAGTTTGGAATACAAGGTCAGAAATGCTAGAGTTTCCCAATGGTGGAAACTGCCATTTCTGAGGAACTCAAAGGATGGAAATTAATTGGAAATATCCTACCCAGACTCTGATTTCAGGTCTACTGCATGCCTTTCATATCCCCTTTGAACAGTTATAAATTTGCAAAATTAACACATTTTGTGCAAAAAATAACTAAAAGAAATGGCAAGAAGCTTCAGGAGAAACACAAAGAGAGCAGGATAGATCTACAGAAGAAACCAAATGCAAATTAGTCACCTACACAACAGAGTATATTAAGGTGTGCAACTGAAAACCAAAGGATTTGGGGGGACCCTACCTATGCCTCAGAATTTGTAGGCTGATATACTGCTGTCAATACCCTTTTCAGTGGAACAGGAGAAGGAACAGGAAAAGACTACACTGCTTGTCCTTCTGGTGATACACCGCAAAGTACAGCTCTGGCAGTCCCTATTGCTGTTTGGGGAGCGAAATGTGGAGTGTTCAGGCATCCCTGAAAATACAAAGATACAATAACAGTCCAGAAAACAGACCTGGTTCAGGCAGTGCTGCTCCAAAGGCATGGGTCTGTTATGAGACATAATCCTCCCATTGCTAGCTCGAGCAGACCAGTGAGGTTGCCTCAGGTGACTGTAAAACATTGTAGGTTAAATAAACCAGAATATCCACGTGGGGCAGAAGGTTATAATTACTGGGCAGTGCTGGCCTACACAGGCCAAGGTCTCTTGGGTTAAACTACTCCTTTCCATGTGACCAGATGTGGAGAAGAGTATGTCAGAGACATTCATCTGGCTTTTCTTAATAGTGGTTACAACTGTCCATTATGTCACTCTAAAGTCAATATCTAAAATACACTATGTAAATCATATTTAAAACTGCCTAATTTTTGTTTACATTGGCAGTGTCAGGAGCTCAGATAGAGAAACAAGCACTATAGTCATCCAAACTTAGGAATGATGTATCTTTCTCTGTACAGCAGAGGTGTTTTTGTCACACAAAACTATGTCCACTCTTTTTAAAATGAATTATCTGCAAAAGCATGTACTTTGACTATATGTTTATTAGTTTGCATGTAGCATCTAATAAATGAAAATGCTTTGTTCTTCTTGCAGTGCATGGAGCTTTATTTGGTTACACTGATGGTAAATTCCTGCACTGAGTGTGTCAAGGCTGTTTGCTAAGAGCCCCGGGAATCACTGATAGATTGCTCTGGCTGCTGTATGTCTGCTTCTGCCTGTTCCCATTTCCGACATAATCCAGTTACTTTAGGAATAGATCCCTTCCTTTCTTGCCAGAGGCAACTGTCTCCAAGTGCTAGCAGGGATGAGGATGAGTGTTTCAGAGCCCTGGAGAATCTAAAAAAACCTTTGACACAGGCAGTAAATTACATTTTACATTTGGAAGAGTATCTGGCCTCTAAGTGACCTTGCAAACTGTGGGAACAAAGAGAACATCAATACACTAATTGGAGAAGCGGCAATAGTTCATATTGCACATTATCTTAATTTTTCTATGAAAAGGGATGCTCAGTGGGAAGGCAAGAGATTTCCATGAGTTTTCCTGGCATCTGTTCAATCTCAAGAAACAGAAAGTTTGGATGAAGATGGTAATTTTCCTCCACCTTATCATTTCACACAAAAATCTGATGCAGCCACTTGCTTGTATCCAGGACTTTCTGTTTTGCCTGACTATTCTATTTTTAAACTGGCTGAATTCCTCTCTGTAAGGAATTGCCACAGCCGCTGACGCCCCTCCCAGTCACACCTCCCAGTTCTACCCTGCTCTGGACTCTGGATTACATTTCCTCATACGTTGTGGTCTTGTTGCTATTTTATGTCTGTTTCTCCAGTTCCTCCATAGCACATGCTGTATGGAACTGACTGACATAAGGGAACAAAATGCAGAAATACATCCCAATTCTTTCTGCCTTCCTCCAGGCTACAGAGAACACTGGATTTTTCTGTTCCCTATTTTTTTTCCACTTCCTAACACTGTTCTTATTTTAAGCATTATCTTCATAGTTGATCACCATAGTTCGTAATTGTGCTTTACTTAATTGTGGAAAAAAACCACAGCTGTTCAGTGTTAGCTTGCAAATGCTGGTAGCTTTCACAGTGATTTATACCTCCAGCCATACTCCCCTAATACACTGGAAAAAGGCCATTTGAGAGTTATTGCTCATTCACTCACATGACACTAGGCCCTGTGAGGCATATGCATGACCCAGGATCTCACAGTCCTATGTGTTAACCATGCAAGTATTTTTAGCACAAGTCAACAACTCAGTTGTTTCTCTTCTGAAATTTTTTAGTAATTTGCTTTTTCTCAATCATTATGCATGTTTCCTCTGAATGAGTGAGGGTTCAGTCAGTCAGGATCAGGCTGAGCATTCAGCCAGGACAGGACATCAGGTTCTGCTGCAGGTCTCCTCACACAACACACAAAACGTGGATCGTAATGAGATTTCAAGTGCTGTGCATGATTGCAGTATACATATCTCTTAAGAAACACTACCTCCTTTTTTGTTCAAGACATTTTAAACCTGGTTTTAATGTAATTCCTTTCTAATGCATCCCATACAACCATATATTTGTGGCTCACTTTTCAGAATCAAGAACTCCTGCCACTGAATTTTCCTACAATTCTACAAATGTGGTGAGAAACAATAGCTTGGGAATCCAGGTGAAAAATCTGAGGGTAGATAGGTTGGGACCAAAGCCTCAGCTCTGAACACAGGCATGATAGACCCTGCATGTGGTCTGTGATCAGTGTCATTTGTATCCAGATGGTAAATTCATACAGGCAGGGATTTTGTTTGGTTTTGTGTTGTTGGGTTTGAGTTTTTTTCCTCAGTGCTTAGCACAGCCTAATCCCAGTGTTCAAGAAAATAATAAATGTTGAAAGGAAGTTTGTCCCATGAGTTCAGGTCAAGCCAAGCCCTAATCCTTCATTTCCCCAAACTCCATGATTTCTGTATCTTTAACCATCTATCTGGCTACATGCTTACCTATAATCTAAATGAAGAACAGAAGAAGGAACTTAATGTTCACTACAGCATTCAAATTCTTTTCAGTCTCTCATTACTGCTCAGTCTCTGCTTAAAGGAAAATTTTTCTACCCTACTGATAGTTTAGTCTTTTAGGCAATTATGAGGGCAAAAGAGATCCTTTATCATGATATTCGTCCTGCACAATTCCATACCATTAGATATAGAAGCCTGCCCCCCTGTGAAAAAGCAAGAATACACCTAAAGATAGGAATTTGATTGATAACAGTACTTTCTGTCCTGATTCAGCTCTGAGACCATAGAATCATTTAGGTTGGAAAAGACCTTTAAGATCATTGAGTCCAAACATTAACCTAATAGTGCAATGCTCACCACTAAACCATATCCCCAAATGCCACATCCACATGTTTTTTGAACAATTCAAGGGGTTGTGACTCAGCCACCTCCCTGGGCAGTCTGGTCCAACGTTTGACAATGCTTTCATCAAAGAAATTTTTCCTAATATCCAACCTAAAACTCCCCTGGCACAACTTGTGGCCATTTCCTCTAGCCTTGTCACCTCTCACGTGGGAGAAGAGACCAGTCTCCACTTCGCTACAGCCACCTTTCAGGTAGTTGAAGAGATTGATAAGGTCTCCCCTGAGCCTCCTTTTCTCCAGGCTAAATAACCACAGATCCCTCAGCTGCTCCTCATCAGACTTCCCCAGACTCTTCCCCAGCACTGTTGCCCTGTTTGGACATGCTCCAGCACCTCAACATCCTCCTTATCGTGAGGGGCCCAGAACTGAACACAGAATTTGAGGTGTCACCACACCAGTGCCAAGGACAGGGGACAATCCCTGCCCTGGTCCTGCTGGCCACACTGTTTCTGACACATGCCAGGATGCCACTGGCCTTCTTGGCCACCTGGGCACATGCTGGCTCATATTCAGCTGGCTGTCAAACAGTGTCCCCGGAATGCACATGGCCTGGTCCCATGCTCCTGCAGGGTCCAGTTGCTGGTGTAGGTCCGCAACCACCCTGCAACACCAGTTATTTTAGCACAAAATCAGTCTGACTTTGCGACAGTAAAATGGGACACCGAGTCCCCAGTGTTCAGTATGGGCACTGCTCAGAGTCCAGGAGCACGGCCTAGACAGACAAAAATTGTAGCAGAATTAGGCAGCAGCTTGTCAGGGGATGAGTTTTAGTTGGCCTTTACTCAATGGCCTTTATGTATCTAAATGTTCCTGCTTTAATAGTCCTCAAGAGAGGACTTTCTTACCAGCTGCTCAACCCATTTCATCATCAGAGACATGGTCTATGTTTTGCATATTAAAAACCTAATGTACCTTGGAAAAAGCTCTAATGCCTCCAATTTGCATACAAGAGTCTTGTTTCACAAAAGCATTGGGCATTCTTGTCTTCATGGCAAGCCTAACGTAGCCTCAGAGCCCACACAGCTCCATCTAGAAGATGACATGTATTTACTATATAATTGTTTGATTTGGGTTTTCTTAGAGGCCAATGAACAATGGCCCAGCCTCTGTGATTGGACGTCCCCATCCTCAAAGGCTTTTCTGGAGGCTGTCACATAACAGCTGTGTGGCTCCCTTGGGTCTGCACCAAGGTGGGTGGAGAAGAACATCCCCCTTGGCATTCCACCTCACCCCACTGCTCCCAGGAAGTTCAAAGTACTCTTTGATCACAAATTGCCAGCACTTACTATGCCAGTGAGGGTGTGTGGGCAGTATCAAATGTTCTCCCAAGACGTGTGGAGGTCACGTACCTCCCAGCTCACACTGACACAAGGATTGTGCAATGTGTTGGGAAATGTTCAAGGACACTTGGACATACACTACTTTCTGCTTGCACAGCACAGAGAGGAATGCACAGACTGAATCCAATGGGAGCAGCAGGAGGGGCACAGAGTCAGGCAAGTTCTGTGGTACTCCATCCTCCATTGATGTCAGTTGCTAAAGCCCTTTTTTCCCATGCCAGATGGAAGCTCCTGAAACATGCAAATACCAGGAGCCTCTCTGAAACACGCTGCCTGGGCAAGGAACGGGCTAGAGTTTGCCAGCTCCCACAGTCCCACAGACAGAAGGAGCAGCATGGGGACAAAGAGGATGGGGAAATCCTCTCTATTCAATCATTTGATTAAAATAGCTTCCTCAAATCTTTTAAATGCCTGTCTCTTCTGTACGCAGGTTGTGAGGGGAAGGCAAGGATGATTTACCACAGTGTGTTCAGACTGTGTGAATGCTCCTGACATAGCTCAAAAACCTAAACCCCAATGTGTAGTCTGTTTCCTTGCCACATTATTCCTTTAATGAAAGGGATGCCTTCCCTTGCCAGAAGGACAAGGAGACACTAATTCACACCAATCGACTGGAACTTTTACTGTGGAAAAATTGGTGTAGTTATGTCCTGCAAGTCTTAGAAGCTGAGTGATAGTGGGAGCAAAAAATCAAAAGTCACATTCACAGGTACCCATGATCATGGTCCTGCCCACCAGAGTTAATAGATCCTTTCATTCACATTCAGTGGTTGCAAGATCAGACCCCACTTGCACAAGAAAATGCACAGCCCATGCATGGGACTGTATTGGCTGTGCACTTAAGTCAGGGCTATGTTGTTGTGCACGTTTCCAAAAAGAAAAGTAATGTGCATAATCTGGAAGAAGAGTTCAACTTAAAGAAAAGCTTTGAACTTCTCAAGTAATTTAATTCCATTTCAAAACACAATTTAAAAAGAGCACTAAATTACTTTTATCCTCTAAGTACTTTCCAACATAATAAATGGTACTGATGAAAATCAGCATGAATTTGTGGTAATAGTTTTACAGACTTAACTCTGGAATTTTGAGGATGTGGGATTTCTGGCGCACACCTGTGTTCATATTTCCAGTCTTTGGATAGGTATTCGAAAAATCATTCAATCTTTTCTTATTTTTGTGGATCAGATGATCTGAAATGAACGTAAGCAACTCAAGGTCCAGATAAAAAGTGTGTTAAGGAGCTTTAACTGGGAGGATTAACAGGCAGAATTCTTCGGACTAAGTAGTGGTTTCTATGTATCCACGTCTCCTCCTGGACTGCATCATCTAGACACTCACAGAAGTCTGCAAAGTAGACTAGAAAGATCTAATATTCTGTTTGTTTCTCTTTACAATGATGTTTAAATAAGCAGAATTACTCCCCACAGTCTGTCTTCATTGACTACCAAAGAGATTGAGATGCAAGAATGTTCTGTGAGCATCCAAAGTGATCTTGACAAATCTTAGTAAACTTGGCTATTAATAACTGTGTCTTATCAGTCAGAAAGTAATGGGACAAGCTTTTTTTACCTGGTGATTAAAGTTGGTCTGTATTGTCTTCCACTGAATTTTGACCTCCTACATCTCCTTTGGGGCTTTATTTCATAGTGCAGTAACTTGGACAGTTCAACAGATCAGAGGTGACTTGTTCCATCTCCACTGTTTGGTTACCATCTGAGCCAGACAGTCATTCTGAAAAATCCAATCTTCACCTACAACAATCATTTGAATATGTGGCAATTCTTTTCTGTATCTACAGACAGAAATAATTTATTCTGCATTCAGAAAACTGGGCAAAGTCTGTAAGGAACATCGATTTCTAAACAGGCTTACATTTATTTTCCTTTTTTTTCTGTCTCATCATCATATTATCAATTATACAGCTTAACATAGAAGACCCATTTTAAAATCCACTTCTAGCACAGGTTATGATTGATTGCAGGGCAATGTGGAGCCTCAGTGGATGGTGTGGCCAGAGACAAATACATACATTTGAAAAAAAGAGCCATTCCTGTCCTTGCAGGATGTGGAGGAAGCACAGGACTGTGATCTTGAAAATGTACTTGAACAATGAGATGAGAATTCATTTCCCAATGTGAATAGGCCTTCAACTTGTTCTCCCACACTATAAATCAGCTGAAGGAAGTTGGGGAGAAATTTTGTGGCATTGGTAAACCAAAGATCAATCAGCAGCAACAGCTGCATGGCATAGCACACTTTGTAATCTGTGTGTGGTCTAAGCCAGACCACTAAATATGAAAATAACAAGAAAATGTGGTTTAAGCAGCAGCTGAAGTGAGTTCCTCACATAGATATGTTTTCAGCCTGCAGCACTGACCACAAAAAGTAAAATAAAACAGTATTAACAATGCCCTCTCCATCCAGTGCTGTCTTTTCATTCTGTTTGCATGGGATCTAATATCTGTCATGTGCCATATTGGTCCATGCCCAAAATCGGACACCAAAGTCATGCAGTCATCCAATCCAGAGGGAGAAAATGTGCAGGTACTTCCTGCCTTCTCCACTCTCAGGTGTTGGAGCAGGGCCTGCCATGCAACAGCTCAAGAAGATGTGCTGCTCACACAGCTATCTTCAACCAGCAAACCATAAAGTGATGCTCTGTTAAAAATCTGAAAATTAGACCAGAGCTGACAATTAGAAACAGAAGGATGACCTTGCCTCTAAATCAGGAGACCTTACCTCCAAATCAGGGGACCTCTGATTTGAGGAGAGCCTTTCTGTGGCAAAACACTTTTTGCAAGCAAGATGGTCCCACTGCCCTTACATTGCAGCTGTACCAGAGATGGGAATGAGGCAGAAAAGTCATGGCCAATTATCTTCTCCATCTGTATCAGCACGTCACAGGGCAAGCTAGAAAATTTATGGGTGCATTTTTCATTTCTGTTAGGATATATCTCTCATATATGGTCTCTAACCTGTTTTATTCATCTGTCATATACATCTCATCTTGAAGACAGTTATTTTCATAAAATAGGGAAAAGATACAATCAACCTGCTTTGACACAGGGCTAGAAATTGGTGGGGAATGAGTTCTGGGTGTTTCTACAAGCATGATGTCTGGGTTGTACACTCCCTGTCAGAAAGAGCATTTGTGTGAATGGCCAGGAGCAAAAGTGAAAAGTCTTCATAAAACTAGAGGTGCAAACATCTGCTTAATGGTTCACAAGCAACACAGAAGTGAGCATCTGCCATTTAAAATTCCTCTAGCTGCCTCCCATGGCTTCACAATGTATTTTTCTGAAACTCCCTGATGCTGAAGTGTGTCATATTTGGCAATGAAAAAAACTCACATTTACTTGTAAGCTGTTCCCATTCCAAACCTTCATGTGGAGCTGAGACTCTTCTGCCTCTCTGGAAAGCTCAACAAAACAAGATGTGTTTATGGAAGGTTTGTCTTAGTCAAACACATGCTGTTAGGTTTCAACCAGGAGTCCAAAAGAGGAAGTCTAGGCTCCTTACATTCAGACTGTCATAACGAATTATTTACCAGTCTTTGCTGGATTTAATATTTATGCATTTAAAGAATAAAAACCAGATGGCAAGTGAAAATAATCCCATTGGCTTTTGTTAGTGTTTTTTAAAATAATCTTTTGGGTGTTTATTACTTTCTTGTTTATTAAATGGTTGGCAAAATTAATAATCTCTTTACTCTTCAGCCTGAAAATATTTTTCCATTTATTTTCTGTCTAACACCTACAAAGCAAAGAGATCAGATAAAACAGCCAGTGGGATAAATCTAGTGATGAGTATGAGCATAGCATTATCAAAGGCAGTGGCCCTAAACTGTATCTTTTGATGAGAGCCAGAAGTTAATTTAGCCTCACAACATCTGTTGTTACGCTTAGTGTTACTATTTTTGGTTTACAGATGGGGAAAAAAGGTACTAAGAAGGTACTAAAATTATTATGGTCATTCAGTCTTACATATAGCTGGGAATTGATGTGATTTTAAAAATAAAGACATTTGAGGCCATTTCATGGCCCATATTAGCAATGTCTCAGTAGCAAGCAATTTGGTAGATCAGAATTTTTGTTGCTGAGGTTTTTCCCTCTGTGCTGTGTGGTGGGAGCACAAGGTGTGCAATTTTGATGAGTTTCTACCTGGTCCCCTGGACCCCCAGTCTCTATCGGTTGTGTTGCCCCAGGCTGCTCAAGAAGACCTCTTCCACAAACCTTTGTCCTTCCACAGGCTTTAAAAAGGGCTGCACTGAGCTCATGTGTGCCATGCCAGTGTAGGAGCAAATCACCTCCTCATTGTCATCATTTGTGGGGGCTTTGCAGTCCCTCTTATTGCTGGTGCCCTGGCTCATTTCACTAAGAGGCTGCCATTTATACAAAAATGCTCCATACAGCCTTTGGACAAACAGGTGGTTTCATCGTTTTGAAGGGGGTTAGATTTCACTTTGGAAACAAACCAGGCTGTAAACTGACACAAAGCTCTTCCTCTGCCAAAAATTCAGTTAAGAAAAAATGGAGCAAGTGTCTCCCCAGGCCCTGATGCATCCCTGTTCTCTGCCTGTTTATGAGCCCTCCTCAGCTGGGATGCAGCAGGACCTGGGATCCAGACAGGACTGCAGAGCAGCTTCAGTGATAGTCTCAATCCATTGGCTATCGGCAGGAACACCCCCGAGCTGCCTCAAGACTGGGAGGAGAGGTTTTGGCAATACCAGCAGTGGTCTCCACAGTTCTGATCTTTTCTAGCTAGCAAGATAAATTCTCCACAGCATGAAAAATTGGTCAGAACTTTTACACACTGGACAAACCAGCCTCTGGATAAAGAGCTCTAATCCGAACAGTTTTCATGTTAACTCTTTGGGACCATCTTTCTTGAATGTTAATCCCAAAAGTTAACGAAAAGACCAAAAAACCCCTGAGAACCAGATGCACAAGCAGTGTCTTTAAAGCTAGAAAAAAATATCCTTCTAATTTGCATTCTGTCTGGTATTTGAATCATGACATGTATTTTTTAAGTTTTACTGCAAGCACAAGGAATAAGGAGCTCGGTCTGTGTCAAATATAACCATCCAAGTCAGGAACTAGGGATATGTGAAAACAGCCACCAGAAGATGGGAGGTAGAACTAGTCAATCAATTCAGATATCTTTCTGAATAATAACTGAAAACAAACTGAAAATTTTGCACTTACTTTTGATATAGTTCCTCTTTGGCTTTTTCTAATGTCTTCAGCCACTTTGTTATCATTTGTCTGTTTAGGACTCAAACCAACACAGTGAGATCATTGTTTTGCACTGTTAGATACCATTTACCAGAGATAAAATATGAGTGGAAACAACAGGTAAATGAATTTAAATTTAATTACAATATTACATCCCCTTCTTCCTGCATTTTACCCACATTACATAAATCATGGCAACATCCAATTGTAGACCATCAGGAAATGAAAGGTTTCTAGCAACCCACAACCCATCAACAACAAGGATTAGAGTTTCATCAGCCTAGGAGGTGATAATATACATTTCCCAAGAAATGTGAAACTCTAACCAGAGTTTCAAACTTTAGCACTGTTTTATAGCTGCTATGAAATGGCATACAGAATGATGGTTTTAATGATGTTACTGCTTACTAAAAAAACCTGTATTGGGTTCTGTTCAGGAGAAACTTATTAAATTAATGGCCTGTGGGGGCACACTACATTCCCAGCTATCTTGTACTAGCAAGAGCGATAGACTTATAGGCATTAAGGTTCCCAAAAAACTCTTACTGAGACAGATAAAACTGTCCCATGAACCTTCATAGTCGATCGTTGTAGTATTTTAGAAGCAAATATATGGAAACATTTCTCAGAGCTCAAAAGTATGCCTGTGCTTCAGGTCAGAGGTGCAGAGTGGGGGGAGGATCTTGGATTCATTGGCAGAGGCACTAAGCATGGTTTTATATGGATGAATTATATACACCAGATTTTGAATGATGGGGTTGCCTCCTTTCTGATGGTTTTTACAGTTACTTTTTCAGCATGGAAAAAGTTCATCCCATATAGATGTTCAAAAAACTTTGAGTTAGTCAACAACAATCAAGTCTTTGTTTACAGACTTCCTGACAAGTTACACTGCAGTAACTGTGGGAGAGGTTGCTCAAAACCATCTCAGAATCCTTTAACCATGGGAAAATTATTTCCCTCGGCTCCTTCTTAGAAACATGGAATATCCAGCAGAGGATATATTTATTCAGACAATGAATTACAATACCATGCTGACAGTTTAGAAAAAGGTCCTTTCTCCTACATAAAGCCAAAATGCTAGAAAGACAGGTTGACTCTCTGTGTTGCCTCTGTTTGGGCAAATTTTGTGTATTTGTAGGGCTGAATGTACTCAGATGACAAAAGAATCAAATTGTCAAGAGCTGGAGCAGTCCCTCTGATCAGACATGAAGTGATGGAAATTTTGGATTACTCTTAATATAAAACCCATTCACATCTTCCTTTCAAACACATGTACCAACTGGGGAAACACTGCTCCTTTATTATTTTCTCTTTGCTGTCTCTCTTTTGGGAACTTCAATTCTCTGGTTGGCTGATTCTTCAGTAATTAATAGTTTGAAGTTCTTTATACATCTCAGCAGCCATCACAACTCAGAAAACAAACAACTCTTCTGAATGGATTGTTTACGCAAAGCAGTTCCATCAATCACCCAATGAACCTATGAAACATGTCCTGTTTTTCCTAACCATATTTCTCATTTGGACTTCTGAAAATGGTTATGGGATGAGAGTGGAGAATGGATGAGCAGCCATGGGGCAGCACAGAGGCCAGATAGATCAGGCTGGATTCATCCCTCCATCTCTCCAGTGGTGGAATCAATCTACCTGACTTAGACACGAGACTTCACAACCACAAAAAGGCATTAAAAGGTGTGTATGTGTCTTGCACAGATGGGGAAACAGACACAGAAAGGATGGGATATAATCAGATGTGTCTTTTTAATTTAATTAAACTGAAACTATACTATAACTATAACTAAAGATTATTGCTGCAAAAAGCCAGGACCCACATTTTCAAGGATCTAAGGCACGCAACTTTCACTGATGTCTGCAAGACCCTCAAGAACGGCGAAACTCCTGCAAGGCTGGGCTTTTACCTCTGGGCTTTCCCATCCAGCAGTACTAACAAAATGTGCAGAAAACTGCTTGCAAAAATATTTGCTGTTGTTCCATCGGTGACCTACCAGGCAGAACGAAAAGAGCATTACTGTTGTGGTTAGTGAGCTCTGACACCTTGCATGGACTGGTGCTGGCTCTTAGTTGCTGGTAGCTTTGTGCACTGGAAGTACTATTTCTATCTCCAGTTTCTGACCAGTTGCTGAAATTACCTGAAGAATTCTTCCCAGCATTAATAGGCTACTGAGCAACTTTGCCTTAGTTTCATTACGTATAATGATACACCTTTGCAAGATAGCTGTTCTGGTGAAACAGTTCCAAACAGGTTAGTATTTGAATCAGGATCAAAGAAAATCAAACTGAATCACATTTGCCACAGTCTCCAAAGTAAGAAAAAGGACCATGGATCTGCTGAAACAGTGACTGAATTGTGTGTCTGAGTCCTTCCCCTGCCTACGGCACTGCCACCCACCTGCAAAATAGCAGTGAGAATAGTTGCTTCCTTGGTAGTGCTTGTAAAACAAATTAATAAGAACCTCTAGAAATACCTAGCTTTGAAGGAGCTATTACAGAATCCAGCTGGGATATCTGCTAAGCTTAGAATTGATGTGTCTCTGTGAAAAAGCTGGAAAAACTAAACATATTTACTGGCTTCCAGAGACTGAAGTGAACTGACACGACCCGTGGATCTAAACAGCTCTGTCCCCAAGAAATTAATGCTGATGCTCTCCCTCCTTCCTGGCTACAATAACATTTGTGATTAGTTTTGACAAAAGTACAAAACAGAAATAATTTTGGCAAACCAATAATTCTTCTGAATACTGCTTCTCATCAGCAATCTTTAATACACTTTTTTGGCAATTGCTTACTAAGAAGCAGACTGGAGTCTTGCAAATCTGCCTTGTGGTCTGTCCTCATTTGCTTTTATTTACCATTTTATTACACCAAGATGGGTGCTTAAATTATAATTCTGAAGCTTAAGATTGTTTTCTTTGATTATTTTTATCTAGCTGTTCATATGTTGTACCCACTTCCTAACATTTCTATAGAAACACTATCAATATAATGTAAAATTATCAACTGAATAATATTAGCTTGCTACTTGCATATAATTTTCACGTTAATTGATCAGCAAATTAAGAGGAAATCCAGTGAGACTCCAGTAAGTATTCATGTTTCTCAGAAATGCATTTTGCCAAGAACATTCCCAGGTGAGGTGGAAGTGAATGGCTGCATTTAAAAAAACTTTGTTCCAGCCAAAAAAAAAAATCAGCCACTGATATAATCCTTTCGAAACTTCAAATAAATATTTTAACATCTCTTTGCTTGCTTGCTTTCTGCTGCTTGAGCCTGTACATTTTGTTCTGGCCATATTTTCAATTTCTCCTATCATGGAGGAGAGACTTCTAAAAACAGAACGAAGGGTGAAATCGTTATAAATACACAAGAAATAAAATTTCCTAAATAACACCAACCAGACACTATGATCAACACCATAAGGTTCAACATCGTAAGAATCAACAGATTCTTGACATCTCAAACCATGAGATTTACCCTCTCTAGAAAAAGAGTGACGCTCAGAGAGAAATAACTGTCCATCAACTAATAGATGTCACTGCAACCCACTGAAAACGCAGAAAAACAGAACTCACAAGGCAGGAAAAATGTCTAGCTTTTTTCCTACACTGTCACTGTGGCATTAGGAGCCAGTCAACTGAGGAAAACATGTTTTCCTACATGTATTCTGAATTTTAAAATTCAAACACTTTTTTTATATGCTCCAAGAACATGTGGGGTAAACTAACTGTGAACAGCAGCGCTATCTTCGCATCAAAAAGGATCAAATTCCTGAATTTCAACATTCCTTTGTTTTCTTTCTCCTTTTCCGCTATATCAAAGCAAGGAAGTTTTATGTGCTGTGTTGTTTTAAAAGAAGGGAATTTCAAAGCCTGGATCTAATCCCCAGTCAATTGTTAATCAGTGAATACTTGTGCGTGACCCTTAAAATTTCTGCTGTTGGATAAGGAAGAAAGACATATACCATGACAACAGGGCCCTGCAGGTACAAAATTTGAAACTTTGGTGACAGCCTGAAAAGCCAAACCCGTTTTCCACTCATGAAAGTAATTTTTGACTCAAAGGCCATTTTCCACATCGTTATCATGAGCACCTCTATGAGTGCTCCACAGTGTTACTATATATTTAGGCCATTTCCTATATTTAGGTGCACTTAGTGCATTTCATGCATTTACACCATCTGAATACTAATGTGGGGAGATAATTTTTCTTCCATCCTCCCCTTGCAAAGAAAGCGAATCCACTGAAGTCAAAGGGCTTTATCCATAACTGTATAATGGAGAGGCTTCATGTGTGTTACCGTTCACATCCAAGCACTTCAGGAAAAACTTTCTTGATTGTCTTATTCTGCTTCAGTTTGTGTCCCCAAGTGTTGCTGGACAGGATCTGAGCTTCTTTCAGTTGAAATAAAATCTGAGTTGTGCTCCCGGAGCACCCCAAGCACTCCCACTGCTGATGAGTGTTCAGTCTTCAGAGCCAGAGTGGAGCAAGTCCAAATTAGGCATCCTGAAATAATTTTAATGTTTTTAAACAGTGTATTGATGATGTCTTAGACAGAAGCTTCACACAGATAACTGTGTCTAATACCTGCTGATAGTTTGTTACTATATGAGTTTATCTATTCCCTTTCAGAGCCTATTTTTACTTTTGACCTCCTTTAAGAAGCCCAACTGTGAAGTTGCACTTCCTATTAAGCAGTGCGTTCGCTTCTTTGTTATAAAGCTATGACCTAGTAATTTAGCTGGGTTCTACCTGCGGCATGGATTGTGAGAAGAAATGAATACTTTCCTTCCCTCTTTTGTCACATCCACTCTCTTGTTTTCTTTCCAGACTGAAGTCCCTTTTAAAGCCTTTCCTCATACTAAAGCAGGGTGATTGTCCTTGTTGCCTTTCTCAGTTCTGTTTCAAGTGGTACTCTATTCTTTGGGAGACAGGGTGACCTGATCCACACACACTATTCCATATACTGATGTATTAGAGGCAAACATGTTTAATCAGCCTGTATTGCTGGAGTAAACCTCACTTGGTGTTTATTTGCTGCATTGGTAACTCCAGCAGCACCATGGCACTTTGCAACCGAATTTCAAGAGAATACCGGGAAAAAAGAACTCAAAGTCTGAAATAATAAAGAGGCAGAGGCACAAGCACAAGAGGGTTGTCTACATAACCTGATGATTAAAAGAGCTAAGGAAAGCCAGAGAACAGTTGGAAGGCAAAGTGGTGAATTCATAGTCTGAGGATCATCTCAATTTGTGTGACAACTGATTGCCAAAGCTACAAGTGATTGAATTAATTCATCTATTAAAAAAAAAAAAAATTTTGTGAACAAGCTTTCTATGTCACATAAATAACTTAATTAGAGAAAGTGAAACACCAAATTATGTGTTAGAGAAAAAGACAAGCAGTGAACCTGACATTCAACCTTACTGAAATGCTTTACAACAAGATGCAGCAGCAAAAATATTATGGAACTGACTGAAGGAGAGAAATTACCTTTTCCAAACTCACGTATTTTCATTAAGTGCACGATTTTGCCCTTTTATAGTAAACAGGATCTTTGTCACTACATTCAAGACACATCAGTTAAAAATATTTTGTCAGGAACACTTTCAAATCCTAATTTCTTATGGAAAAGATGTTGATAATTCAGCTATATGAAAAGTACAAAATGCATTTCCCCTGCTTTGTCACAAGTAACTCACACTTCTTGTTTTGCAATGGAGACAAGTGTATTTTTAAGCATTATCAAGACTGCCCTGAAGCTGCTTCAGAAGTTACTATTTAACACTGACTATAAGCAAATGTTTATGTGCATCTTTTAATGCTACACATTAAGATTAAAATTGCAGCCATTACAGCTCTAATTCTGAAGTGTCATTTCACCGCTAAGAATAACAGTCTTTCACCTAAACTTTCTGAGGGATTATGTACTGAATATTTCCCAGATTCTGCAAACTTTCAAAACTCCTTCAAGTGGACCTTTTTCTCAAATTCTCATCTTCACTTGTAGTTCTTGTGTGGTCTGTGTATGAAAAGCTGTATATGGATGATAATGTCATAGAGGGGTAACAACAAAAACAAGGACAACAGTTAAAGAACCTGTGCTTGGAGATCATTTACTATGTCCAGTTCTGGTTCCTACAATGCCAAAAAGACATGGACAAACTGGATGGGGTCCAAAGGAGGGCCACAGAGATGTTCTGAGGGTTGGAGAACCTGTCCTGTGAGGGAAGGTGGAAGGAGATAGTTCTTTTCACCCTGAAAAAGAGAGGGCTCAGTGGGAGACTCATCAGACTATTTCAATACTTAAAGGGAAGCTACAAAGAGGATGGGAGTTTCTTCACAAAGGCACCACATAGAGAGGAGGTCAGCAGGTACAAGTTGCACAAGAAGAGGTTTCATCTCTATCTAACAAAGACTTTTACAGTGAGAATGATCATACACTGTAACAACCTCTGCAGGGGTGTGGTGGAGCCCTGCCACTGAGGGATTTCAAGATGTGATGAGGCTGAGTGCTTCACAATCACATCAAGGCTCCCTGGCCGGACCAGATGACCTTTCAAGGTCCCTTGTGTTCACCAGGCAGAGCTTGCTGTGTGACTGGAGAAGGACTAGGAGCTGGTGTGTCCCTGCTCACGTTTAATATTGTCATCAGGTCTCTGGAGAGTTCAGAGATCCAAAATGGGGCCACCCAAGGCCAACCAAAGCTCCTCATACTGAGACATGTGATACTTAAAAAAGCCTGCTGCTTTCCCAGTGGGTTCTCTGGGAGGACAGAGGGACTAGACAGTAGCACTATTAAGATGTATTTTCTCTTCAACACTGGCTGATTTTTTTCTGTTGTTTTTCTATGTGGAAACTGAGTTTTTGATAGAACTCATTAAACCTGCTTTCTCCAGCTGTGTGCAGAGTTAGCTCATCACTAACTCAACATGGAAACTGCCTCTCCTTTTATTTCCATGCTGCAGCTCCGGGAGAAGCCTGCTGTCTCTGCTCTATCAAACCAAGACCCACATTAAGATGATGCATTTGTGTGTAAGCAACTGAAATGTCATAGCTCAGTCCCAAATGCCCTCAGGCTTCTCTCAACTCTCCAGCTGCTTTCTTGTGTAAGCAGCTGAATAATCAAACATCAGCTGAAAATCCCAAACTTTCATGAACCTTCAAAAACGGAAATACTACAGCGGATTGGGGTAGGGCATGACAAGTTGGTAAGGGTCATAAATGGGCAGCAAACCTTCAGAGACACAGAAATCTGATCACCTCCAATACAGAGAAACCTCCCTTCTGCAGCTCAGGTCTTTATAATTTTAGACGCATTAAAATGCAATTAAGTGATCTATTTTTGTATAACTGTCTTATGGAGGATACAGCTACGTCTATCTTTCAGGCTGGCCAGTAAGGGAAGCAGTGATGCATTGTTATGTTATTGCAATGGTTGATATCATGTGGCCCAATAGCATCAAGTCTATTATTACATTTAGCTGCACACTTTGGTTTTGCTGCACTTCTTGCTCTTCCTACCTTGAAAGCAATTTCATGTAATGCACTCTTGTGTTCTGCTTCTGAAAGAGTTTGTTTGAAAGGACTGCTATGGCGCAACAAACACAACCTACTTCCATATTCTGCCACTGGGATTTGATAAGGAATGGCAGCAAATGTGCTTTCCTCTCTGGTCCAGGTAGCTGGTTGGATTATAGACTTCTATTACAGCTTGAAGGAATAAAAGTCCATTTAGGGTAAGAAAAGAAGCAGAAAGGTGAATTGAAGAAAAGTATTTGCATTTGCCATGCTATAAACCCAAAAACCCGTAAGGTTTTTCTTATTTTCTGATACTTTTGCATTTTAGAAACCTGAACACAAGCATGCACACACAGCTACATATACACACATGCAGGCACACTGCTTAAAACTGTCCTTGTTAGTCTTGTTAATTTCACCCTCGCATTTTGCAAACATTCAAAAGTATGTGACTATCAGCAACAAGTCTGTTCTCATGTGCTACCATTTTTTCTGCTTGTAACAGCCTTTTGAAAAGGAAGACTGGTATCTTAGGCTGCTTTTGGGGTGTCATTTTTCATCACTTCCCTATGAGGAACAATTTCAATCTGAGCAGTTTACAAGTCAAGAGGAGACCATAACCCTGTGCTCAGAGGAATGGATGCTGGGTGAGGTATTGGGGTGCTGCTGAAGTTTGAGTGGCCCACATCACAGCACACTCCGGAGCCCTTGCATGGGGGTACACTGAATTGGAGGCAGCAGCCACAGAGCTGCTCATGAGAAGCAGGATAAAGCCCTACAGACTGTTACAGCCAGTGCACAGCAAAGCATCTCTGCTGGCTTGTACAATTAGCCTTGACAGACTGCCTACAGATGCAGAGACTGAAGAAGCCATAAGGGGCTCCCAGACAGCCTCCTGTGAGGTCAAGAGAGACTATCTCTCATCTTCAATGTTCTGTCTTCTTCATAATGCTCTTGTTCTACATAGACCAAAATACTTGCACACACAAGAGTTCAGCAAATGCTTTGGTTCCTAATTTTTGAAGAAGAATTAACTTTTCCACAAGGATAATTTGCCCATTTCTGTCCTGAAGGTTTTGTGGAAAATCATATCCTAGGCACAGGGAAGGACTGAACTCCACTGCATCCTAACTGAATAGAAACTGTTTGGGGAAGCTAGAGAAGGGAGATGTTTATCTGGGTACGTTGCTATTTCTGCAGCTGTTGCTGCTAATACAAGCTGCTCAGAGCTCCTGGTAAGGGCAGATGTATCTCCTGATGAGTGGACAGAGCACAGGAAAGAGGCAGCTCTGAGGGTCACCACGCTGCTCAATCCCTTTCTTATCTGCATAATTTTCCACAGGTCTCCAAATGCCTTGTGGAGGAGGGAGCAGCAAGCCTGGGTTGGCTGAACTCTCTCCTCACCTTCCAGCTTGAGTAAACACCAGCTCAGAGACAGCCACAGAGCTGAGCTGCTAAAAGGAAGGAGCTGTTGTGCCTCTGCGTTAAAAACCGTCTCAGTACAGCACCCATGTGCTTCCTTGTTAGTGTTTGGCTGCCATAAAGCACTGGGGATGGACCTCGGCTGGCAGCTTTATGGCATGGCAATAACTTGAGAGAAATCCTGTTCTGTTAATGCCTGAGCAGTGTGTATTATTATCATCAACTTTATTATTACGTATTATTATAACCAGTTACAGTGAAATGAGCTCCCCCCAACTAATTTAAATTGGACAACTTAGAGGACACTTAACATCATGAAAAAAGACTTTAAATTACAACTTTGGCATTAATTTATGACATCTGCTTCTAAAAAAAAAAAGGAAATAAAAGATTTTATTTTCCCCTACATCACAATCTCAAGCCACCTGCTCTCTCAGAAGGTTGCACAATGGCGGGCAAAATGGGAGCAAGAAGAAATGTAGACACAGGGCAAAGAAAACCTCACTCCCAGCTGAGAATAGCTGGGTTTGATGGTGGTGCTGATGCATTCAGGGATCTCTGATCATTTCAGCTCTCCTTTGTTTTATTTTTCACCATTTAAGAGGTCAGGAGCCATATGTATCTTACCTTTATGCTTTTCCTAGTCCAAGCAAGTCAAAACAAAACCCTACCTGTAAGACAAAATCTGGGGGCAGATTTTAAAAGTAACAACCTCCCCCCAGTAATTCAGTGATGATGGTTTCTTACAGAAAGACTTGCACATTATTCCTTTTGTCTTTTAAAATTCAGAGCAATCCCAACACTCTCTCCTCTACTAGCAGCAATATATTCCCAATATCCTCATTACTGAGCTTTGGGAGAAACAAAGCAAAAAAACCTTCAGGAGATGTAAGATGGAGAAGAAGGGAGAACACAACAGAAGCTCCAGCCAAAAATCTAAGAATAGCAAGGATTCAACTCAGGCTAAAAATATCTTCATTTCTAGTGACAGGATCCAGATGTGGAACAAATGCCAGTTCATGTCGTTCTGCTCTGACCCAAGCACAGGCAGTGAAGAGCACAAGCAAAGAAATGGCAATTAAGCAGAGTTATAAAACTGACTCAGGGGTTCAGAAAGCAGCAGCATTTCAGTTCCCACAGCAAAGAAACCCAGCTAGCTGGGCTCACCCGTAATAAAACAGGCCAGTGCTTTTTATATCCAAAAGCTTTAATAGCTCATGAATGTCAGACATCCTTTGCCAGAAATTAATCTCTGCTTTGCGAAGTCCTTTCAGCTCTCCAAGTCGGCTCTGAGCTCCCGAACTCTCTACAGGTTTCCTGATTTGTATTTGGCAGAGAGCAGAGCTGCAGAGCTGACAGCATTCCTGGCTGGTTGCCCCAGTGCTCTGCTACCCTACTCGAAGGAGCTCTGGGGAGGATAGTTTGAGAGGGCAGAAGAGCAAGGGGAAATTTCTTTTCCTGGAAATATCTTTGCTGACTCACAGCTTTCCCATGCTGGTGGTGCCATTTGTAGCACATCCATGGACCTGATGAGTACAGCTCACAGTTATGGTGGCTCCTAATTGCAGGTTGCACATCCCATTAGGAAAAATGAAGGCAGGGAAGGAATATAGCCTTGCTAAACGCACCCTTGGAAAGGCATTATAAGTGAAATCAAAATGCTTCCATTGCATAACATGCCTGCAAATCCCTCTACCTGAGCTGTGTGCCCTGGCAAGACCTAACACAACCATTTTAATAGAGCTTTGCTTTAGCAACTGTGCCATGATACTGGGACAGAAAATTGGGAAGAGCAGCTGACTTAGACTACAGCAAAGGAGAAAGAGAGCCCAGTGCCCAGAGGAGCTCTGTTTGATCCTTCTTCCCTATTCTCCTAGGGAAAAAGCATGAGCTTTTTCTGTGAATTTACGTGCTCTGTCTCTGAACACATAAGGCTGAGAATAACCAGGAAGAAAAAGGCTGCCCTTTTCCAATGCAGATCTGGGAAACAGAGAGGACTTTTTTTCTGATTTCCCTTAGTTCTTGGAGACAAACTTCTGGGGCTGGAGGACAATCAAAGGAGCAAGGGAACACAGAGCTCCTTTGCTACAAGTCATGTTGGGACGTGACCTCTGGTACCCTAATCCAGTAACCAGACTCAGCTGAATCCCATGATGACAACTGCAGCTGTGGGACCCAAACTCCTTTGCATGGGCTTATTTTGGAGACCTGAGAGCCTGCAAACTTTAGGGACAAAAATATGGACAAAAGAGACATTACGTACCACTTTGGAGATACTTAAACACTATTTCTTGGTCCTTTTGGTGCCTTTCTTGTTGTTTGTGACCTTTTTGAGGCTTACAGCATCCTGGGGTAAAGGGAGGCCTTTGTGCTTACAGAAGAAAGGCCTAGAAAGGTGAATGGGGAGAAAACAGGGTGCTCAGTGTAGTCTAGTGTCTCACAGACTAAAGATGATGACCACATCTGTTATCCAGGAGGCAAGGCTGTAACATGAGTCCAGCTCACTCATGTTGCTGTTCAAGTCATAGTAAATTGTCAGTCTGTGAGCAGAATGATGCCAATAAAAGCTTGGGATAGTCAACAAAATCAACCTGTGTTAACAGGGAATTATTCTGGCACATCACTTATTGCTTGTTGGACAAGTTACCTGTTAACTGGGTGCTGTAAAAGCTTAATGTATCCCAATTTAACAGAACCTTTCATGCACAAGGAACTGCTTCTCTGAACCTGGCCATGCCCATCCAGAATACAAGACAGAAACATCATTTTTTGGTTTGCTCCAGGGGCAAAGAAAACCAGAACAACCAGAAGAGAAGCCCTAGGCAGCAGACTCATGCTGCCCTGTGTCCTCACTTTTGCAGAAAGCTGGTGAGTCAAACCAAGCACGTAACCAAGCAGCTCTCACAGACAACTTTATTGCTGAGGTGAGACTGACTGATTTCTCTCTTCTCTACGTCTCTGAAACTTACTGGCACTTACTAAATTTCAGGCTCCTTATCTTTGCCAAAGCTGATGAAAAAGATGGATTTAAGAAGTATTGGGTGGCAATAACTCACTGACAGACAGAAATGCAGTTCCATAAACTTTGCCATATTGGAAATAAGGCTTAAAAAATCCTGCCTCCTAACTTACTTGTTATAACCAAGGTCACCACAAAACAAGATAAAAAAATTAAGATAAAGTGAAAGAGTCTGAAGAAGTTATGTTAGGTATTTCCCTCTGTATTTCAAGCGACCAAAATCTGTCCAGTTTACAAGATAATGTATTTGTTAGGATATTTAGGCTGCACCCCTGACAGCAGACAAAGCATAGCTCTGTTTGGTGATGAAAACTATGAGTAACATTGCAAAATGCATCAATTCTCCATCCAGATTGTCAAAATTTAGCTGCCCTAAACAGTAGCAGCCAAATGTGTATTTTGATAATGGTAATTCCTTTATACAAGAACTATATCAAAGCTCTCCATAGGTCTTTTGTCCTCATGATAAATCATCTTCCCATTTACAGACATTTGAGCATTTATTTATGGAGTCAGTTGTGAGTGAGAACAGTAATGAATGATATACTTCAACATACTTTCAATGTACCTAAACAATGTCCCTGGTGAAAGGAGTAAGAGTGCTAGAAAGCACCTGTTTCCTCATCAAATTAAACCTGATTATATTTCTGTATCACCAGGAATGCATTTAATTGTTCAGTCCTTTAAAATACATGACAACTAGTGTAAATACCTTCCAAAGTGAACAACCCAAAAATCAAGCAATTTGACACCCTCCTAAAACCTCCAGTATTATCCAAATTCCTACATTTAGCTTCTCCCCAATCCCTATTGAAAACTTCACGGTACATGTAGGCTTTTCAGAAGGAAAATAATTGTCAGAGTCAAGGAAACATGGAAATTCATCCCATGCCTTCTCCATTTTTGAAATGGCAGTATGTGAAAAGGTGAATTGTCATGAAGATCAGCACTTAATAAGTTGACCTCCTTTGTTTTTACTAAATGGCATCTGTAAAGTTTGGCCATTTTTTCCCTACAGAGCACTTGATGTTATAGCACTATTGAAAATGAAAATTTAATATTAGCTGTGTAGCTGTTTTGAAGACCTGGTTCCATCCCAAGGAATCCTCTATTCCACCCAGTGTAGCTGGTTGAAATGCTCATATGGCATATGCTCATGTCCTGGAATACTCTGACAGTTGCTTCAGCAAACAAAGCAGATCAGCCCCTTTTTCTGCAGGAAAAAGGCAAGAATAGTGCTGGAAAACAGCACTGGAAGGAAAGGAGAGAGAAGTCCTCACTGATTATGCTTGTGCTCAGGCCTGAATCATTTCCAGTTCCCCAGCTCTCCCTAGGCCAACAGGCTTAACATATGCTAGCCCCTAAGACTGCAAATCTAAAGGGTGTTAAAGCTGCCATCCAGATTTTCAGGCCCAGATCTCTCTGCCTGCCTTTTAAAAGCCTGGGATGGAGAGAGCGCTCTGCTGCCTATCAGGCTAAAATTCAGAGGAGACAGGCAGCGCTGTGTTCAGTCCAGGAGCCATAGCTCTACGTGATGGCCTGTGATCCAGCTTTGTGCTTGTAAATGAAAACATCAAAAAGCCCCTTTCACCAGGCTAAAACTGAAGAAGATAATTTTACAGAATACAGACATACATACATACATACATATATATATATATATATACACACCAGTAGACAGGAATGTAGGCCAATAGTATTAATAATTACTGACTAAGGTCTTTGACCCAGTATCATGGGGGAAGACATAGAGGTTCAGTATAGTCCATTAATCCACCCAGGCAGAATACTCATGGCTGCAATATTGAATTAGCTTTTCCTGTGACCTAGATAAACTGGGGAAGAAACATTTCAGGCCAGAAAAATTACCATTAGGATTTAGCATTGCCAGATCATTCGAGAACTAATTTTCAACTTAGTAAGAAAATTCTGCACTGATTTAGTATGTTTCACCTTTTCGGTTTCAAAATATTTTGCAAAGTCAGCAACTGCTGGGATAACTTTGGCTCAGGGAACACTTCGCTCATGACTGGAATCAGGTGGTGTGTTGTATAGAGATATAAAAGCAAGATACCATAAACTATGCTTTCTCTCTTCCTACCCAGAAGCAGAGAGGGGATGCTACATAGCTGGGATGGAGCCACTCAAGCTAGATGCCAACCACAACACATTCTCATGACGAGCACACACAATTTTTAATGCTTTTTTTCATCAGGCATTTAGGTAAGACCTCCAGCAAGCAAGGGACTACCAGCTCAACTTCACCCCACCTAGTGCTTGAAGCCTGGTCCTCCATCTCTGAGAAAAGCCATCTCTGGAGGATCCAGAAGCTGAAAAGCTGTCTCCACGGTTGTCATGCAATGATTTGCCCTGAGAAATGGTTTCCTTCGATGTCCTTTCAGGTATTGATTAACTTGTGACCCAAAACTATAAACTAGAAATCTATTGCAGAACAGCTTTCACTCTGTCTGTTCTCATTGCAGGTACTGCAAGACAATTGTCTAATCTTTTCCTAGCTCCTGTCAGCTATTGAAAACAATCAAGCCCTGTGCCTTGGGGTATCTGGTCTATCCTTCTGCAGAAAGCTTCACTGCAGAGATGAATAGAATTTGGATTTCTACATATTCCCTCAATATATGCTGTCAATATTACTTTATTATGAGGGGAACAAGAAGTCCAATCTACAGAAATTTTGATAAAGCGTTTCTATTCATAGGATCAGCGATTTCAGTCTTTAGGCTATATACTTCACATCTATTCTTAAATGTTTGAGTGTCCCTCAAGTCTGATTGCTCTGGCATCTGTATTATATGTAGACTTAGAGCATTGCAGAATGTGCTGGACTTCCTATAGTTGTGCAGTAATTCGCTGTTTATTTCATGTCAACCATCTGCTCAGACCTCACTTTTCTCCCACATGCAGCCTGGTTGAAATCAGAATTGACAGAATCAATATCTGTGGTAAAAAACAGAGATATCAATAAAAGAGTTAAAAATGTAGGGATTTTGAAGGCAGTAGAGTTGGTCTGTTTTCCTGCCAGCCACCTTAAGTTTCCACAGCATTTGAGTTCTAGTCCTCAAAAATCTATCTACCAAAACATCCAAGCATATTTTGTTCCTGACTTTTTCGTCTGTGCAAGGAAAAATGACCAAGTGGCTTTAGAATAATAGCTCTATATATCTTTCTGAGGTATATACCTGACTTAAGCAGAAAACAAATGTCTGTGTATTGACTGAAAGGAGATTAAATTGCATCTGCTCTAGAAATAATGCTAAACACACAACTCATAATGGGAGGCTGCCTGAAGCCCCTCTGTCCTCCATCACTCTCAGGACAGACTCCCACTTTCCTTCGAGCTGGGTGGCTGTGACTAAGGAGGGTTATTCTTGGTGTGCTCCTTCAAGCTCCTTGTGCTACCCACGGTGAACATTCCCCAAGGTACAGGCAGAGCTAAATCCATCGGGACATTACCATACAGCTGGTGGCTTCACAAGCCAGAACACAAGCATGTGACAAGAGAAGCATTTTAAGAAATGAATATGACTGCTATAATTCTGAAGTCAGAATGTAGCTTGTAGGGCAGTGCACTGGAACTGCCTCTTGCACTGGTATCTAACCACTGTGTCTCTTCAGCTGCTCCCTGTATCACTGGCTACCAGGATTTTTCTTCCCAGGTAATAGGTTCAGCCAACCTTTACAAACAGGAATGCTGTGGTTGGGTTCACTCACGTCTATATGAAAAATACAGACATTTCAGAGCTGAATCAAGAGTTCTGTCACCCATCTATGACAGGGAGAAGGTTGTACCACATCCCTGTCACCCAGCACCATGAAGATATGCCACCAAGTTAGACGGGAAGAGGAACAGTTGAATGGAGGCCTCTTCTCATGAACAACATGTTTCTGTCTGTGCCACTTCACACAGATATTAAAGATTCCTAATAAACTTGAAAGCCCCAGTGCAGGTTTAAACAGTTAATTTCATCAGTTAGAGCTATGGTCAGTGCTGCACACCTGCCTGCCGTGGGCTACATGTGGTGCTGGCAATGGTTGTGTGCACAAGACTTGTCCCAGCAATGTTACGGAAAGAGCAAAGGCGGCACAAATCATTTCAGTGAGTATGGCTTTTGTTATCTTCAAGTATGAGTCACATCTTACCAAGATACAGGCAATAAAGTGTGTGCTTCAAAGTTACTGCCTTGAAGATTGAAGCTGCCTTTATGCCTACACATAAAATAGGCAAGTGCTGAATACTGGGGGGAGCGTACTTGTCTGGTCAAGTAGCAAAAGAAAAATGTTCCCAGCTGAACAAAAAGCAGAAAATAAAATAGCAGGCATCAGCCTCCACGTTTTTCAAGCTGTCTACTTCTGTTGTTGAATCAAGAAACAGAAGAGACTTTTTATTGTTTTGAAACTCATTCCTTGATCTTTCTGCTGTGTAACAGGAAAGGCAGACGAGTAGCATGATTAGATAGACCAAGCCAGAAAAATGCATCAAACTAGAATACAAAAAGCCCTTGGCTAGCTAGAAATCTCAAGAGCTTTTATGGGTAGAAGAGCTACAGTTTTCATACAGCAAATTTCAAATGAAACTATATCCTCATCTGAGTGGGTGAAAAGCCCATCATGTATATGACAACAGTATCTAATCATTCTGTACTAAATCCATTAATAAAAATCATTAGTAGCTATTTCCAGTTTAGATGGAAATTGCATGTTTGATGGGTTATCATTAGTTTAATTTGTGATGAATTCAGCAACTATTGGGCTATAATGACCTGAACCTGGATAAACTCCTGAAGGATGCCATGGGATTATTAAAGACACTTTAAAACACTTTTCTGACAGAGTTTCATGCTCCTTCTGAGTTTATCAACAAATACTGGCAAAAACTTCATTCTGTGACCATATTCATATTTTTAGTTGTTGAAGTTCAGTGCCACTGGGATGAGATATTTATAGCAATGTCAGAAATACTAAAGTCTTGCTTGCAGTGAGACTAGAAATGCAAACTTTCCTTAAAACTTATTTGCTCTGTACAGCATAGTGTCACATCCCATTCAAAAATTTAAAATGTCTCCTGGTTTCATTCTTTTCTGTGTAAGAATTTAGTATCACCTTCCCTACCTCTCCAATCACATTGTTTTGTAACAATTCATATTCCTTTAAAACTCCAATTGCTCCATGAAGAAAATACTGAACAAGACTTGGTTTAGGTTCAATAAATAATTTTCTTGTAATTTTTGCTACATCTTATCATTTTATAATAAAACTATTAATATCTGGTGTTTTACTTAAAACAAGACCTTCTAAAATCACGTGATGATGTGAACACTTCTGCTTCAAAAAAAAAAAAAGCTTCACCCCCACAAATTCCAGCAAATAAAACAATGAAAAAATTCATATAATGGGCTTCGGAGCTTGGTTTACAATCGAAATTTTAAGAAGGGGATCCTTTCCCATGCTAGGTAAATAAACATTTGTATTAATAAAAATAAAACAAAACACTTACTTTCCTCAGAGGCATTTGGAAAAGAAACTACTTTTGTTGTCTTTGTAAACCACAACAATTTTTACTTTGACCTTAATATTTGACTGCCCATCCTGTTCATAATGTCTCAACCCCTGTTAACATTGACCATAGGGAGGTCTTTAATAGAAACTTATTAGCATGCTCAAGGCTATTTTCAGCTCAGGGTAAAGTAGGAGGTCTCAATACTCATCACAATAACACCCTGCTAGGTTTGAGTCTTAGTAGTTTATAAAACACTTATAAATCTTGAGATGAAAGGTGATACTTCCTAAATATTATTTGTTTACTTTCATATTCCTTGATGATCATCTTTTACATCATCATTTCCTATTTTAGAAAGAAAAAGCATGAAAAGGCTGTTTAATGAGCATGTTGAGCTCACACATTACAGATACTGGTTGATCACTTCTCAAAGCATTTTGTGATAACACCAGGTACACACCTTTCTGTAACAGCTATGTTGAAATACTGACTGTCCACCTACTGGTTTGAGGAACCAGTTTATAAAATTAACTGTAGAGGCAAAGCAGTAAAAAAATCAGTAAAATTCCTGGATATTTCTCATGTTAAATGATCAACAAATGAGCCAAAGGAAACCAATCTTCCAAGAAAATATTTAATGGGGTCAAAATAAGAACTGCAACTACAGTGCTAAGTAAAGTCTAAGTTTTTATTCATGTCCCTATACCCTAAATACACTCAGTTGTAAATAGAACAAGGGAGGGAAGAAAGGTCCAAGGTACTTTCTGTATCTCTGAACTCATGCCCATACCCTGGCACAAACAAAATGTCACATTACCCAGTCTCCTTACATGCGCTACTGCTTGTGTCCTACAGCTGCTGAGAGCCTGAATGTGTGCTAATAATAACCACACAATCCAAACTCTCTCAGTGAGACATGGAGGAAAAGTGCTAACTACCATACTACAAGGCCCAGAAAACTCAGAAGAAAAATGGGCTTAGCCAGCCAAACTCAGGCATGGTCACCCCAGCTGGTATTAAGAGCAGTGGGCAGCATCAAACCAAAGAGCTTGTCAGCAGTAAACTGGTGAAATGCTGCCAGTAGAGAGTTTTCAACATCCTTTTTTCTGATGCCATGTTTTCCACTTGATTCCCTTTTGCATGGGCAGCCCACCCTCCTGGGACACGATTGCAGTGGGAATTCCCAGGGTGAGGGGTCTCCTGGAATACTGAAGAAAATGTATGATTCCTCAAGTCTTCACACTGGGGAAGCCATGCTTATACAGCAGTGTGCCCAGCTCACCCCCTTGGCCTCCAGGCAAAGAAATGATGTAGCTCTGCTCCAGAACCCAGCCACAGTGGTTTGCTGGTTTAGGGCATTTTGCTTGGTGTTGGACAACTTCCCAGTGAGTGCAGCCATTAACAGACAGGCAGAGCCACGTGGTTTGCCTGGCTGCACTGCATCATTATTTTGAGCAGAGATAACAGACCAGGTCCATGAAATGTATTTCTCTTTCCATTGCAGAGTAAAAAATGAACTATCTCCTGGCCCTGCCTCCTCCTCTGTCTCGGGCTCTCAGTGCACATTACCATGGCAGTGCAGCACTGGCAGGTGAGAACAAGCACAGTGTGTGAAGCTAAAGCCTAAGAAAACTTGCTATTCCATCTCTGATAATAGCCAGCAGGTGCCATAAGACAAAGAAGGCCAGGCAACCAGAATGTAACACTGTCTTGGAGACCTCCATGGAATTGCTGCTCAGAGACTTTAGGAGCTGAGAGTAAGGCCTGCTATTCCCATTTCTCCCATCTTCAAGGTAACTCTTGTCCAGTCCCTGCGTGTCACTCTGCAGAGAGAGTCCCACCAGTCAGCCATGTGTTGCAGACAGTAATCTCACTTGTTTCTTTTGAACCCACTATGCAGTGCTCCTTGTTTGTGCAGTGAAGACAACTCACCTCTTCTTTCTTATTTACTTCCTCCGTTTGACCCATCATTTTAGACTTCTGTCACAAACCCAGCAGAGGCACAGATAATCAGGGAAGTGACATTGACATCAGTGATGTCTATGTTCTAGTGACCACAGGGACAACAAAATGTTTTTGAAAGCTTTGGGCAAGGATGTCTTCCTCCAAGCTGACATACACATCCTAGTAGTGTTGCTGTGCTGGATGTTTCCTAAAATCTTCCATACTGTCACTTCCTTGGAAAATGAAGAAATATATCAAATATAAAAACTGCCCTACAGCAGGGAAAGAATATGTTATTAAAGGAGCAGATGCTGGGTGATCACAGTGTGAGCCTCTGGCAATTTAAATGACCAACAGAAAGGTTGTATGAACAGGATGGAAACTGCCCAGCAAACGTTTCTGTTATCAATGCACACCGTGTTTTATACACTGTTTGAGCAGCCAAGAGAGATGTGCCATTGCTGGGGACGTGGGGATGAGCCATCTGCTGACTCCCAGCAGCCATCTGAGGGGCAGACAGAATAACCAGAGGAGGTGCTGGGAGTACCAGAACAGCCTGCACCACACAGTCTGACACAGCTGCTGCACTGTGCCAGGACGGGCTGTGTGACCTGAGAGAAACACAGCACAGTCATGAATTTTCGGATGTGCAATGGAAAGTATGATGATATATGCCTTGCGGGGATACAACCTGGCAGACAGATGTATGATACAACCTGTGGCTGCCCACCACCACCACCATGTTGTAATTAGTGTCCCTCAACAACCCATTCTCTCCAAGACCTCCAGAGATTTGTGTAGGAAAAGTCCCTTCAGCCATGACAGGAACAGGGCAGCTCCGTGTATGCACATCCAGGCTGTGAGTAAACATCAGCTGGGTGAAAAGTTCAGGAGACTTTTTCCAAAGGAGCTGAAAATTGTCAAAGCAGAGATAAGCCACAACCTTTACAAATGACAAAAAGCTGTAATCCTGGCCAAGTTACATCCCTTCAGCAAACCAAGCAAGTGCTGGTTTGGCTGTTTTCAGAATCAAATTGCAACACCCAAATAGTGTATTACAAAAACTTGTGTCCAAAAACTTTGCAACTCTATTTTCTACAAACTCTTGTTGTCTGGATGCCCATTTACTGGTTGTTCACAAATACTTCTCTGATTGCAGCATATTTCTTTGTTAGCAGGAAGATTCTGTCACCATAGCTACACTAAATGCTTCAGTGCCGCACATAGCTTGCCATCAGGGAAAGTTGATTTATTAATTTCAAATGGGGTTTGTTGGATTGCATTCTCACAAAAGCCTGATTTTTTAATGTTACAAGGCTGATTACAAAGTACTGATGTACGAAGACATTTTAGCTGCTCTCTTCTGGTTTTACATCATCAGTTCTCCATTGTGCCGCCAGGTCACGCACTTAAAATTAGCAAGTTATTTCAACATCAGAATTCCTTTTGTCCTCGCCAATGCACTGGCATCTGCCATCCCAGTAAGGAAAGAAAGTGAATTTTTGGAGGCTCTGAAAAATAATGAAAATCAGTGGATTCAGTGACCCCTGACCTTGCCTCTGAAGGTAGCTCGTCAGTGAGGTTTTGGTTCTCTGATGGTTTGCATCACCTCCTTCCAGCCAATTCTGATGGCTTTACCTGGTCTTCCTGAAAAGTGATTTTGTCACTGAAACACTGTTCTTTCTCCGAGTGCATGCAAAGATGAGGCAGCCACCACCTGCAAAGAGCAGGAGGCACTGTGAGGGACTGGGACACTGCCAGGCACTGCATCTTCTGGGCAGGAGGGTTCAAATGTGAACAAACATGTGGGGCACATGGATTGTGGCTGGAGGAAGGCAAGCAAGGGTACTTAAGCAAACAACTACACTTGGGGCTAGTAGGAGGCACGTTTCACCCAGCAACTGGGTTTAACATCCCTTGGCAGCACTTCAGTGTGCTGAAAACTTTTTTCCACGAGATGGCCCAAGCCCTGGCTGTTCTCTCAATTGTATTGTAAGGACAACAGACCAGGCCAGGTCAATAGGGCTGTTAGTAGCTGAGAACACTCAGAAGTTGAATCCCCACTTTTTGCTCTAAGCTCATCCTCAGACACCCCAACCACACCAGACCCACATACCAGTCTGGAGTGGGAACCATGACAAACATGGGCAGCCAGTGGCCAGCAGCGCTGCCTCACTTGTGCACAACATGAGTGAGGGCTCCAACAGCTTTTGGCTGCTTCAGTCATGTGAGAGGAAGGGAAACTCAGTTTTCATTCTCACAGCTCTTCTTGGAGAAAATCCTTGTAGACCAGACTGGCACTCTGGCCAGAGAGACATGGTCACCCTGGAGGATCTGTTCGGGTTGGTCCCTCCAGCTCTGTGGGACAGACCTGTAACAGCATGAAGGTTATGAAAATTTGTCAGCATCAGCCTGAAGTCACACAAAAAATCTGACATTACTGCAGTACCTTTCCACAAGGGGACTAGAAGATCAGGAGTTGGACTAGATTAACTCCAAAGGTCCCTTCCAACCCTAACTATTCTGGGATTAATACAACCAGAATCTAGGTCTATCTTGTATTTACAACTCCATATGATGCTCCAGCCAATTCCTTTTATTGTAAATTTTAAAACTAATCACTGTGGCTAAATCCACACTTCAATATGGGCAGAACCAGTGGTCAAATCAATCCTATTTATGTTTACAAGGTTTTATCACCTGACGGCCCTTAGCTAAGGGAATTAGCCCATAGGAGGATGTGACAGCATTTGGAATCCTGTCACATATTCAGCTCTCTGAATAACCAGTGAGCTGAATTGTCTGGCTAACAATTAGTTAGTTGGGGATCCCTTTGGAGGTAATTACCTTCCACTGCCTGAGAAGATTGTTTACCACATTATTACACTGCTTTGTCTAATTCAGCTGCTCTATTTTCCACGTTAAGCACTATTAGAAAACATCTACTTTGTGTCATCAGCAGGCTAAATGATATCCAGGGGCTTCCAGGAACAGTGTGAAAGGATGATAAAATACTGAACAACCCCAAACCACACACCACTATCAAGGTACATAAGGCCACATTTTGGCCAAGTACCACAGCTATTGCTGGACATCTGAGGATATTCGTAACAGATTTAACTGTCTCCAGAAGGGATTAGCCTGGAAGGGAAATGAACCCCCAAGCCATGCTTTCATGATCAACAAATACCTTATACAGTTGCCTTCTCATCTTAGGGATATAAAAGTCATTTTTAGATGAAGACAGTAATTCAAAATCTCGGAGGCTTGAAACCACATGTTAAAAAAAGTTTGATGACAATGGAAAGTATTTTGGTTTGATGTTATATTGTGTTTACCAAAAATACTAGCCTAAATAATTAAAAGCCATATTGAGCCGTAAATATCATAATTTTGGGTTAAAAATATCACTAGGTATTTTAAAATTGAAACACCTGACAAGGCCAATGTTCTTCTGGGAAGAACTTTGGTTTTCAGGAGTATTAATTTTTTTAGCTGTTTATTTATTCAAATTCTAAATATATACATCCTCTGTAAATCAATAATGACCTTCACCAAAGAATTGTTCTTAGATTCTTCAGACATAGAAACAAAGCATCTACAGAAGCTATCTGGGGAATATTTCAGAACAAAATCTGTTTTACCCTATTTGCAATATGTGCTTGGAGATATTTAATGTGCACAAACAGCACAGACATTTATCTTCATAATGTGGTTGTACAGTTTGATCAATCACATTTTATTCAATGCTTATAAAAAGTTAAATATAGAGCATTTTCTGAAAGTCCCAGCAGCCAATATTTCTATTTCTATCCAGTTTACATTAAATTTATAAAGACTAATTAGTTTCCACTCAAGGATTAGGGGAAATAAGCTCGTTGGTTTGTAGGTGTACACACACCACATAGCAGCATGCTGCTCCCTGGTTTGAATCAGAAGCTTTGAGCAAGCCACTGCCTTAAAAAAAGGCAAATATGACAACTGATGTTTTTGTAGTCAGAGGTGCTAAGTTTCATTCTGGCTGATGAGGCATTCAGAAAGAATACATATTTCTCTCCAGCTCTTCCTTGAGTTCCACATACATTTTGGGACTGCAAGGCAAGTATGTAATGCTGCCAACGTTATATTGCTCTTTCATGGCTAGAGCAGAGAAGTTGTTTGGCATCTTAAGATGCGTAACTGTACTGAGGCAGAGCTTCATTTGCATTAATGCTACTTTTTTTTTACATACTTTGGCTATTTATTGCAAATCTACAGTAGCTGAAATATCAATGTTATTCTGTTTCCACCAAACTCCCTGCCAAACTCCTGCAGGCAGTACTGGGAAGGTAGTTTGGAGAGTTTGATTCTGAGTGCCAGAGTTTTACATTTGATGCAGGAAAATGCTTCTGATCAGAAGCACTTGACCAAAAAAAAATACAAAAACAAACCAACAAAAATTTTCACATGGCCAGCTAAATGAATGGACTCCTCTTGTAAGTGAAGAGTAGCCTCAGAGGTTAACAAACAAAACTGGGGCTGTGTTTGGGCTCTGAAACCTGGGTATGAGGTAAACTAGCACAGCTCAGTTTTTCCTTGTCTCAGAGACTGGCAAATCATCACTCACCTTCTCAGATGTGCTGTGAAGTTGAATTACTCAAGATAATTTTTCTAGTCCTAAGAAGCCCTAAGTTGTTGTTAATGATTATTCCCACAGTACTGCCAATCACCATAAACCTCGTCTGGGTCACAATCTAGGCAAGACCAAGACAAGATTCTAGGTGTTTCTAAATTTAGAACTTATTAGAGTAACTTATCATACATCCTTCATGAAATTAGTTAGATCCAGATTGCAAGAGATAGTTCACCATGTCAGGATATAAATTACTAAAGTCAATACTGAAAATGGGACTGTGAAGTTACTCGTTACAAGCCTGAATGAAGAGAAACCATCTCAATTCTGTGCTTTGCCAAGCAGGACAACTGCAATCTATCCACTGGGAAAAAAAAGAGAGAAAAAAAAAAAAGAAAATAAATAATGCATCCAAAGAACTTTGAGAGTTTAAAGCAGATATAAAATGTATCATCTGTTAAGAGTCACCACAGAGTAATACTTAAATAGAAAAGGTGTTTCTTTGGCTGAGGGCTACTGGAGACAATGTCTGAGAGAGAATTCAGAGTACAGACAGACATTCAGAGAAAAGCACAGGGGTTTCTTTTCCCACTGGTGAACTTATGAAGGATACTTATTCTGCATCACAAAAAGGCAGTTATAGCAGCTGGAAACCTTCATAATGTCCCTGGGTCCACAAATTGTGGCTTTTGTCACCGTTGGATGCCACATTTGAATGGTGACTGAACCTGCAACAGCCTGAGGAGCCCCAACCTCAAATGCAAAAGCATCAATAGTTAGACCAGGATAGACTGAGATGGCATTCCCAAGTCACCCTCTATGAAATCAGTTTTACTTCTCTTTGAAAACTTCTACAGGACATGGTCATTGCCCAGTCAATACCCAAGTTATCCTGCTTAATAAGGAAAATAATTTACTTTATTCCAAAATCAGAGCCAGCTTTTCATCTTCCTTGGCCCAGGGAAATTCCATATGTACTACAAAACTTATCCTGACTTCATTAAGGAGAAGATCATAAGGTACTGTGTTTTCCTAGGGCAACATTAGATTGTTTAATGAAGTAAGAGAATATTTTGTGTGTTAGAGCCTCTCTGACAGAGCTTGCACTGTGCATACCATAATTTATGGGCTTCATGGAAAGGGATGGTAAGCATCATTCCAGAAATGTGAAATGAGACAAATCAATGGAAATGAGCAAACTAATAGCCCGCATAGGTGTCAGTAAATTGCTTGATTTTCTTGGCTTTTAATGAGATTATCTAATGAACAGCATTTCTCTCTAATTGCCTACTAAATAACTAATGATTATGAACTGATGTTTTTTTACTTTAACTGGTTATTTCAAATAAAATGCTCAATTTCCTTGCTTTAAAAACACAGTGCTGTTTTGCACTGATGTCTGCACCACCAGTGATGAGACCAGGTTTGGGCCATGGTGGCTCACATTTACCAGCCAGCCCATTGTTTGAATGGGTCTCTTAAGAATATGAACTCAACAGCAGCAGTGATAAAACTTCAACGCAATTTCAGGGAAAATACTGCCCATTATTGCTCACAGCATCTTTGCTGTCTGGTTTAACTCAGTTCATTTCACAAGTATAAATAATAATTTCTATCAGCCTCTTGCTGCGCTTTCAGTCAGTTACACAATGGGGCCACACAGACATAGTCACATTATTTTACTTCCCAAACAGCAGAGGCACGGCAGAGAGGTCTTGTCCTGTACATGGGATGAATCTTGGTTGCACTGGTGCTGGAGAAGCCCATGAGCTTTGAGCACACTCAGATGTAAGGCACTGCTTATTCTCTGTAGGATGCAGCACAAGTCCTTGAGGTCCTTGAAGATCTGCCAGCCAGAGGTGGCCCAGCATGGAGCATGGCAGGGGAGAGATTGGATCGTGCTGCACTTGTGCAAACACTGCCTGCAAGGGCAGGCACCAGTGTTTGGGTGGGGAGTGCTGCGGGGAGCTGGGACCAGCCCCACTGGCTCTGCAGAAGCACAGTTCCTTCATCCAGCAATGGATGCTCCCTGGGGTAAGTCCTGCTGTTTTCTGGTCCTTTGCTCTGCAGCAGATTAAAAAAAAAAAAAATCCCATTTGCAGTAAAACCTTTGGCCTTCTGACATGACTGCAGATGCTCCATGAAAGACAGCGCTTGGTAGCTGAATCTGTCACCATTCCTCCGGGGAGATTTTGGCCTCTTGAGAACTAATCTGATGACCTGAGATCTGTAATTGCTGCTCCCTCAAGCTCCAGCAGATAACCCTGTGCATAAATCACCACAGCAATCCAAACACCAGAAAAGCGCTGCTTGTTTTTTCTCCCTGCCCTCTAACAGCTCTCTCAGCTTCTGAGCATGATATTCAGAGAGGAGAAACAGGAAGGTCAGGGCAAGCTAGCAGAAAGCATTTTTGTAGGGATTTTGGCTAAAAAGTTTCTCATTACTAAGCTAACAACAAAAAGAGAGTTGCACTTGTATATTTAAAGTGTTAAATATTACATCCGGTGTCTCAGCGAGAGCAGTAAGGACTGCTGTGGTTCCTCTACTATTGTTTGAAAGAATGCATTCCTTCACAAAAAGTCAGCAAGTTTATCTGACTGATGGAGAGAGTCCAGGTTGTCTCTCCTGTAAGGCAGAGGCAGAATCGCTCCATTGCTGCAGTGGGGTTTGTGCCGTCACAGCAGCAGCTGCAAAGAAAGCAAGAACAGTGATAGGAAGTCTGGCTGATCATTGCACAGATTTACTTTTCTTATTAGGAAACTCCCTTCTCAGTCACACCAAAAAGCACCAGAAAGCCCTTTCCTCAGGCCCTCGTGGTGCTCACTTCCTGCTCCAGCCTCTGGAAAGCAAAGGTGTTGGCATCTGTTACCATCACACTCTCTTTTACTCAGTTCACTGAGTTCAAGGAGTCCAAACACACATCAATTCACAGCTCCAAAATCCCTCCCACCAGGCACATAGGTGTCAAATGCTCTGAAGTTTCAATCTGCTGTAGATTGTATTCGACTCAAGCTGCCACTGGCTGATAAGGACCTCAACAGCTGAGTTAATGCAGAACATTCAATTCTGCTTTAAGAGATCTTTTCCAGAATAATTCTGTCATTTCTGAGTGGCCAGTAACACTAGAAGATTCCAGTGTTTGAAAGCTTGTTTAAGACAGGTTGCCAGTTCCTGAAGTGTAAACCACCTGGATTAATTTTTAACCACTTTCATTCCAAGAATGTGGAGGTAATTGGTTGCTAAATCACTTAATGAAGTTCAATCCATAAAAAAGTGGTAACAAGTGTTCCTAGCTACTTTGACAAGGATGAAAGAGAAAGATAGATTCAAACCTGCCTCTTCTTTTTTTTTTCCCCCTAAGACTTGTGTGTTGCATGGGAAGCACATATTTACTCTATTTACAAAGATAGTTTGTTCATGTAGTCCAAGTAAACTCTCTTGTTAGCCTAAACAGACACATTCAATTTGATTCAATGCATGCTGAAAGCTGAGGGAATAGAATCAAAACAATAACAGGAATACAAACAGCCTTTCCACATTAGGATAGCACCTCTTCATCTGCAAGACAGTTTATGTAGCCAAGGCAAGTGTGAAGCAGGATCTGTATTGACAAACCAGCTGGGCAGGACTGTCCTTGGAAAGCCACCCTGAGTGACCACCTGGAGGGCAAAGTCAGGGGTTTTTGGACACCTGAGTATGAGCAGCCATGAAATCACAAATGAAATATGTGGTCTAATTACAGATGCAGGTGATGTTGGTCACCCATAAATCCCTTTCTAGTCAATGTGGGTGTCTATATTAGGGATCCTGTGTAGAAATCACTGTTTCTCTTGGTTGAATACAAGGGATGATTCAGGATCAGACAGATCCTGATCAACATATTTACAGGCACTCCTCAACTCTATTGGACACAAAATCTATAGCCTGTAACTTGCAATCTGATGCTGCAAGAAATTGCCTCTTTCTCCACTTTTGTTATAGCTCATTCATTTTGCTCTGTAACTCCAGATACATGGCACCCCTGGCCTGGGCTATTTACATTTCCCTGTCTGAGTTAAAAAATAAAAGGTACAGTCAGGATACTATTTCTTCCAGCCAAGTCAGGGAAACTTTCTCTCATGTGAGGCAGTGTTTGACAATGTGTACACTAAAGTCTTCAGCTCTGTCCTGAATGTTTGGATTTACTGCAATTCCTAGCTGTGCTCAGTGGGATTGCAATTCAGAAAACCAAAAGAGTAGAGCATAATTCTCTTCTTCCATTCCAGGCTGATAGCCCAGATTGCACCTTTGCTCCATGAGACTACGTATTTATATGTTTTTTGTATGGCTAGATATTTAATCTGCGAGAGAAATACAGGTTAGAAAATGCAGGGGCTGTAATGAATTGTGATGATGTTGTTATCACTCACATCTCTTTGATAAGAGATGCACACAACAAGTGTGCTAGGTACCAGACAGATTTGAAATGAAAAAATTAATCTGAACCCCAAGACCTTAGAGAGACTGTTGTCAAATCCTGTAAACAATCATGACCCACTAATTACCTTTCATTGTACAGCACATGGGGCCTGGGTAAACCAAGCAGAATTCTGCCCTCTGCTAAGTCATGTCAAGTTGTGCTAATTAGGAAGCTGCAGTTCTGTTTCTGCTTCTTCTACTAAATCACTCAGCCACCTGGGAGTTACTGAGCCATGCTTATCAGCCATGCTTATCCACTGTGTGTAAATACTCTGGAGCTCACACTGAGTTTTTCCAGGCAGTTCTCAGCTCAGATAAAGCTGATTCTCTCCTAGCTGAAAGCCATATCAGAAAGGACTCTTCTGATGAGGATGCTGCCAAAATAACAAGTAGGGGATTAATTTCAATGTTTAACAGCAGACAGGGTGACTGACTTAGTGACTGTAGGTCTGTGGAGCAAGAGCAGGGAAAAGCAGATTCAGCCCAAGGAAGTGCTAGGGCAGCTTTCTCAGATAAGTCAAAAGGACCAAATTTGCACAGAGAGGTTTCATGTGTTTATGCATAGGAAAAGTTTTCTAGCTTTCAGAATAAGGAGCCTGGAAGCTTTTACAGAGGCAGAAGACCTTGAGTGGTTGTTTAGAAACAAGATTCCTGGCATACTCTGCTCACAGCACTTTGGAAATTGCCAAGATGAGCATCCAGCATTGTATGGCTGCTCTGCTGCTCCTGTTCCTGGAAAACTATGAAATGGAAAAAAATCTTTCAGGAAAGAAGGGTAGTCAAATTGCTCTCAAAGTCATATGAAAGAGACCTCAAATCAGTGAATCACCATTCCTAGCAAGTAGCTTTCAAGTAAGGCACTGTTTGGATGCTTTGGTTCCAGTGACTCAGCAGCTAACCTTTGGTACATAGCTGAGCTGCTGCCACCAGCACAAGGGAGGGGGTACACAAGGCACAAGGGATTTTGTGTGGCAGAGGGTGCCCTTTTCCCAAAATGCCAGTCTGGATGGCAGTGATGACTTCACATTATCCCCCTTAAGGAAAACATACACATGGTAAATACCACTCACGTCACAAATATTACTAGAGTTTGAACTCCTGAAAATACTGCACATCAAAGCTTGTGTTTCTGTGGCAGCTATAAAATGTACATAAATATAACACACATTTTCCTTTGCTCCTTCCTGCCTGAGTGTACTTTGGCCCAGTTGTTTCTCTATGTCAGACAGCAATTTGTCATCAGCAGTAAGTAGAAGAAAAAGGCATAAAGGAAAAGCACATGAGGTCAAGCACTCTGGGTGCCCAGAAAGACATACCCAAAGCTTCCAGAGGGAGCTATAGGACTTGGCATCATTATATTACACAGACTTTGCTGTGTGGGGCTGTGTACCTTTGCCATATGTAGCTCTGCGTGCCAGTGCTTGCTGGTTTATTCTGCAATGTGAGCTGCACAGCTGCTGAAACAAACACAACACATGTCCCTGATTTTGTTTCCATGCCCTGCCTATAAACAGAGAAAATGGTCAGACACACTTGGCTTTTTATGAAAGCAGAAAGAAGCCAAAATATGTTGGATATGAAGTTTTATAAGTTACTTGGCATCATTACCCTCCCTGTGCAGCAGGAGATGAGGAAAAGCATCCTTGATCTGCAGAGCAGGGTTATGACTCCAGCTGGGATGGATCTATAAGGTGTTCCTGCAGGGATGCTGCCCACACACCACTCCAGCCCAGGGTGAGGGAAGGACAGAGAACAACAGGGTGAAAGAGGCCCATGTCCTTGAGAGCCAGCTCCACACTGAGCAGTGGAGTCCAGGGCAAGCCATGCCCAGGTCTCCTCCTTCTCCGGCTCTGAGGTCTATGAGACACCTCTTGAGGCTCCCACCAATGAGAAGACTCAGGTAAGTTTATACCCGCTGCCTGTAGGTAGTAATCATGTCAGGTTTGAGTATCTCTTTCCAGATGTCACTACACCAGCTCGCCTGTGGTCAGCCCACTTGAGTCGAAGCAGGACAGAAGATACTCCCGACTTCTTGCTGTGTAATGAGCCCCATGAGCTCCTGAAGCCCCCGTGGAGGGGAGAACAAAACCTCAGCACTGCAGATGAGACTGAAACCCTCGCTTCACTAAGAGGTAATTTTGCTCTGTCTGAGAAAGTAGCACTGGAAAAAGCTCTCTTCTCTCAAAATTCCTTCTGCATGTGAAATTTTCTAAACAGTATCTTGCAAATGTTGCATTTCAGCATCTCACCAACTCTTCAGTTTTGATTTCTTTTTTTTTCTCTTCAACCTTTTTTAAAAAGTATCTTTGCACACTGAAGATTAATAAGCTGATTTGGGAACACTGGTGATACATGGCTATCTTGAGTCAGAGGAAAAACTGTTCTGCTTGTGGTTCATGCCATTCTCTCACCGAATATTCCCACTCTTTAAGAGAGGCATCAAACAGATCAAAAGCTTTAAGCCACATAATTTGTGCAGTATAATAATAGGCCTGGCTGAATATTCAAGTTAAAACAGAGCACTGATTTTGGCAGAAATAATTCTATTTACAATAACAAAGACATGCCATGCATATTTATCATTATTCACAGCCTCTACTGCCTTCAGTCTGCTCACCATCCCTTCCACATCTGAAAAAAAGCAACCTAAATTGATATTGATTCTGATTAACTCAATAAAATGAAAATCCCTATGAAGTGTAGTTCAAATGCAGCTTGTATGTCAGTCTTCACTTGGCAGTTGCATGCCCTTGTTTAGTAAAATCCCAGGAGCACAGAGCATACAAAGGTGAGTTTTTTTCCCATTGTAATTTTTGGTGCATGACAAATGAGCCTGGGAATTTCACCTGGCCAATTTACAAACTCTTCCAGGACAGTTTTCATGAAGTGGGTTCTTGCTCTTCTATTATGCCATCAGTTGGTTTTTCTAAGGAATGCTATTTTTTTTCTTTTTTTTTTTTTTTAATACTGAAAGTTTTCCAGTAAAAATACAGTCAGATTTATTTAGGAAATACGGATGCCTTCAATGCAGACATTTACCTCTGTGTTAATCACCACCTCTTCATTTCAATCGGCACAGAGGTATAGAGTCTTTAAGGTTTTGGCTATCTCATCATAATGCAAATGCCTAAATTAGTCAGATGAGCCCTTGAAGTCACTGTTTCTCTCCAAAGCTTAGACAGAGTCTTCATCGAAGATGTCTGCAGCCAAATGGGAGTAATCACAGTATCTTTGCTCATATTCAGTAGCATATATCCATTTTAAATACATGGATAAATGTATTTCTAATTCTAGTTAATGAGATTTAATGTTTTTATACAAATATATTTTTATTAGCAATCAGCAATAAAAAGGTATTTCATTGTTTCACCAGTGTAGTCAGATACAATGCAATGCATCTGAACTTTAACAATTGAAAATCTTTCCCTCTGCCTTACTGGAGGCTGAGATGGTCATTAATGGCTTTTCCTAGCCCCAAATATTTTACTCTTCAATGGGATTTCACCGCTATCTTTTTAAAGTATTCATCCTTGATTCATTGCCATCCAAGCCAGACTGAGCTATGACAGGGGCTACCATGGGCTGGATCAAACCAGCTCCTGTTGATACCAGCAAGGAGAAAAAGGCTTCTGGTCCCACTTGCAATGTGTGTTCTGATGTCATACAAATCCAAAAACACCAGCATACCCTTCAGTTTTCCAGTAACAGACTGGAAAGTTAAATAATTCACCTGAGCTGAGTGGAAACTAACCTGACACTAAGCTCTGTTTTGCTAGACAATTAATTTATTACGGAAGTAGAAGTTCGTTCCACTAACTTGCCTGACATCCTCTGTTTGCAGAAATGGGTTTTCTTACACAGTCACACACAAGCCATCTGTTCACCTCCATGTAGAACAGAAATATACTTGATAAATGCATTAGTCTAGGGTTCAGTCTACTCAGCAAAACCTTAACAAAATAAATGTAATTGGTATTTTTATGCTAACAGAGCGCAGTCCTAGATTAAAATGGGATGGGGATTACAGTGTTGAGGTTATTTTAATATTTGCTCTTGCCCCTTTCTGCAGATTTTCTCATCTTTTTTCTTTGAGCCTTTTAATGTTCTCTGTTGCCACCAGCACTCACCACTCATCAGTGGGGCTTTAGGCAGTTTAAACCTTCAGGCTTTGTCCTGGGGAAGAGGTTCAAAAACTCTAGTTACATCTGCTGCTGGGTGAGATCTGCAACCTCCATAAAGACATGGGAAGAAACACCCCTTTTTCCATAGCATGTAGTTGAGGTGCACTTCACTCACCTAATGACATCCTAAAATGATACAGCCGGAGTTTCTGAAACTTCTCAGCAGTTATTTGCTTATCAGCAGCTCAGCATTTTCCTCTGTCACTTATTGTACAAGTTTGTTTATAATCTCAATTAATCTGATCACATGGATGTCAAGCTCTAGTCTGAGACCTACCTAAGCACCTTCTGTTAGCTGGTGGGCGCTCCCAAAGGAAGCACTCATTACACTTTGAAGAGAGTAGCCAAAGAATGCAGTCAATATGTTCTTATCTCTTTCTCAAAGTTATACTGGGACCATGGAAAACTAGTTTAGAGATGGCTAACTCTTAGATAGCTGGAGATGGATGGATACACTCCCACCAGCTAAGCAACAGAAGCAGATAACATCCTGTAAGGATTTAAGAACAATTGAGCTTTCCTACTAAAAGCATATGGTTGCCAAAGATCTTTCTGGGTTTCCTAAGTAGGGTAGAGCTTAATATAGGGAGAGGAGCCTTGCATGGAGCATCTGCCACCTGCTTTCTCCCAGCCTCCAATCTCATGTATTTGTGTTTTGGGTTCCCTATTGCATGGACCATCTCTTGCTTCACACAGGTGCACTCTGTCTACCTCAGGGAGATCCTCTTCCTAGAACAGACGTACTCAAATCAGTACAGTGGTTCAAATTATCAAGAATTTGTGATGATAATGATGACAATAGATAACAGTACACTGAGGAAGCTTTGGGAGAAGAGTCTTTGGCAGGTAGGCCAATACTGGGATAAGGCTGTTCCGTCTACCTTTTGTCCTAAGTTCCTCCACGTGTTCTCAACATCCTTGGGTCAGATTTTGCCACCTAAACCAGACAAAGGAGCCTGGAACACCAACAGTGCTTAGTGCCAACAAATCTGTAGTATAACACTCATCAGGATCTCAAAGCTGGACTGACCTGTGGGGAAGATGCTAATACTGCTCACAGGGCAGGAACAAAGTACTGGATCTTTGATGGATTAAAAAGGGTACTTCTATTTTCCAACAGTGCTCTGCGAACAGAGAAGCTTTTATTCTGGAACCTTGTTATCTTAGAAAATATTACTGACTTGATTCCTGTGGGATACTAAGGAGGTTCAGGCCAGCTATGGAGCAAGTTCATTTATATCATCTTATGAAGGGTTTTTATTTTTATATGGCTTTTGACCTCAGTTCTAAAGGAAATGTCAGTCCCCACTGTAATGCGAGGTCCAGGGAATGCAGCCACATCAGACATTTCTGTATCAGCTGCAAGACCTTTAGCAGTACACACAGACGAGCAGGGCTCTCCAGCATAGTGTTAAAGATAAGCAACGGACAGATTGCTTGTCAGCAACAGTGGAGAGAAAATCTTACCAGAAAGATTTCACTTTCATCTGCCATGAGGTGACAGATGAAGCATGAGCAGACACCTGAAGGAGGGGGAACCTGAGGAAAGGCACAGACTGACATCCAAAGATGGAATCTTTCAGCTTTGTTGTGTGAGCTCATAGAAATCAGTTCCCTGTTTTGGTCCTCCCAGTTCTGTTTGAGCATCCCTTCTGTTTAGATTACTCCCTCCTCCTGCAGGAAGCTTTTGGGGCAGTGACCTACAGCTTTTGCTTTCTGGAAATAGATTTGGAAAGGAAATTGTAATCTACCAAAAGTAGAAGATGTCTTAGACCCAAATGCTTCAATATTCCTGTAGCCTTCCCCTGGCACAGCAGGTGCTTCTGTGCCATGACTTGACCTTGTAGCACTCAGCTCCTCTTCAGAAGCAAACTCAAACCCCACATTGCTATGTAGCTGCAGAATAAGTATTAAGCATTACAAAAGCATTAAGAACCAGGCTGTGTCCTGGATAGAAAACAAGTTAGCTGGGTTTGTTTCTCATTGAACAATATCCTCTTGCTGCAGCATTATCCTCTGATCTGCAAGCTGTTGACTGATCTGCTTGCTGCTCTCTGAAAATTAAGAGACCACGTGTCTGGAGTCACAGCAGGTCCCCATGGGGTGCTAGGCTACCAGTTTCAAGACAGCCATGTAATTAGCAAGCAGCCTACCACCATCACACTAAAATCAGAGATTGCTTAAGAGGAGACAGTTTTTGTCTCAGGTCTTCTATGCACTTGACAGTCAGTAACCTTATTATTTAATGAGGCAACAAGGCCCTGAACATCCACATTTCAGAGAGGCAAACCATCTCAGACATCCTGAGTTCCTAAAATATCACCACAGCTCCTAAGCGAGAGCAGGGCTCTAGCTTCAAATACCATGCTTGTTTTCCTGGCTAGCTTTATAGCTTGGGGAATTGAACAAGCAGGTAGCAACGTGTAGAAGGAAAGCAGAGGCACTCCCCAGGGAGCCTGCACAAGCTCCAGGCTCCTGGCAGGGGGATTCCCTCTCCAGTGGGGCTGCTGCAGATGGAAGGATCAGACACAGCATGGGAAAGCTGGCCCCTGCACTTGACCTCTCTCTCATCCCAGCAGAGCCAAGAACAAGAAAATGGCCTTGCAGAGGGGGAACTCTAGAAAAAAATTTAAATGGGAGTCAGAAAAATACAAACTCGAAAACACACAAAAATTGCAATGGCAAAACACCTGCTGGGGCTCATAGAATGGCAAATTAGTGCTGTTGAAAGGAAATGTAATCCTTGCTTGGGGATTGTACTAGGATTTTTGAATCATGATGAAAATGAAGCTTCCTCCCAAATACCCAATTGCAGCAGACACACCATGATTTGTGGTACATGAGGGAAAAGCTCACGTCTCCTTCTCACCCATTCAAGTTCATGACTTACCTTTCCCCCACCATGGGGCTTTGTGAAGACTGATTTGCCCTGACTACAGGACAGGCTGACAGGTGACACTTTAAGTGACACTTTGAAATCTTTGCTGCAAGATGAATCCCTTCTTGCCGTGCTGGGAATATAGGCAGATTTGGAGCTGGTTTAACTGGCAAACACCCCAAAGGATGGCTGCCTACGTTTTAACATCTGTTGCTATTTATGTGTGTGCATAGTGATGCACACGTAGAATTTTCCTCTATTTTTCGATATTCCTGCAACTCAAACACTTGCCTTACATAAGATTTGCCTCATTAGCAGATATCTGCTGAAATTTATTAGGAATGGCATATTTTTTAAAAATTTAACTGAGATATTTATCACTTTCAAATTTAATAGAAAGCATCTGGAAATTATTATATAGCCATTAAACTAAAGTAAACTCTTTTTCTTGGACATTTCATGTATGGAGAAAAGCTACAATGGAAAAATCAGATTATGGATCCAGAAAAAAAGTAAGTCTCCTTCCTCATGTATAATAAGATCGTTCTGACCTCTAATTTTTCATCCCTTCCAATTCACTGAAGGGCTACACTTTGCTTGATTCAAAAACTGACATGAATAAGGTCCCTAGTATGGAAAAAGAGCCTGATGAAGACAGGTTTAACAGTCTAGCTGATCATGGGAACACAGTTTACTTCTGCAAAGTGCTGTTTTATGGCTTTTCCCTTCTAGTGTGAAAAAAGAACTTTGCTTTGCAAAGTGGCAGATAAAGCTGTTTCTGAGCAACTTTTCTCTCTTCTGAGAGTCTGTAAAAACCATACATCTTGTACAAATGTAAATCAGGGTTGACGATCATTTAATTGTTCTCCCTTTCTCCCACTCAGCCTTCACACCTCTTTTCTTCTTTGCCTGCTTTGCCTTCCTTTTCTCCTTCTCCATCCAACTCCAGCTCCCTCCTTGTCACCCCTATGGCAGAGGTTGTGCATACTGCAGCCAGGTCTGACCTCACAGCTGCCGAGACTTCCTTTTTAACTTCTTATTTCATGATTAACAGAGCAGAAAACCATTTGTCATTAAACTCTACCTGCTTTTCTTCCCTTTCTGCTCTTCCCCACCAGCAGCCAAGCCCCCACTGTGCCACCTTTAAAGGAGGGTTCACCCCTGACAGCCAGCCTTGGATCGCTCACCCCATTTTAAACACTTTCAGCCCATACTATGAATACAACTCAGTGTTCAGCTGACTTGGGGTGAATTAGAGTGAAACAACACTGAATGATCAGTTTATCAGATTTTTTTGTAGTTATACATATGTAGGGTTTATTGTAGAACCATTTGGTTGCACAGGAAAACAAGTATGTAGCCATTTTGGTTGCTGTTATCTACAGTGATATGACAATATAAAAGCATAAAAATAGCACTTAAGAAAATGTATAAGAAAGAAAAGTAAAAGAGTAGAAAAATCTCACCACACATAGGCCTTGTGAAGAGGCTTAGCTGTTACAATTTTGACATTTATTGGTCAGAGTGATAGTCACAGTCTTAGTCAAAACAACAGTTGCAGACTGGATCAATCAGGTGGTAAAAAAACTCCCAGAATACAAACTCTGTTGGGTTTATATTCACTCAGGCTCATGCGGAATGCCCAGATACCTCCCCTGGGGTGGGGAGTTTCAACTGGATGATGTAATGTTGTGGATTGGAAGTCTTTGACACCTTCTAAGATACAGCTGCCTATCGCATCAGTGCAGTTGAGTCCATTACGGCCCGTGGTGGCCCATCAGCAGAGATGGACACTTCCAGGCTGCGTCTGAGTGTTCGGATACTTCCCCAGCAGGGGAGTTAACACAGCTGAGTCCACTGGAGTAAGGACAAAGAGACAATTCCCCACCTCAGAGGGTTTGCCTCTTTCCTTACCTCGGTCAACACCAGCTGTAGCCTGAGGTGGGCTGTGCTCACCCTCTGCGCCTTCGCATATCAGCAGCTTCCCCCCCGAACCATCAGCCTTCCAGTATCGCTTGTGGATACATTATCCTCTCTAGATCTGGGATGATTGGACAATTGTACGCCCTTTATCTTATCTTAAGTTCCCGTCACAATCCAAATTCCATTTATTAGGCATATTTGGGGAAGGGTGGGATTCGGTGCTCACAGATGTTCAGCTGTGTCTTTGCCATTTGCTATGGTGGGCAAAAGTCCTTCAATGATTTTAGCAATGTTTAACAATTTCAGTCTCCCACGCATGGCTTACTTCAATTCACAAGTCTTTGCAAATAGTTATATGGCAATAAATAAGAGCCACAGGCTAACACTCACTTTGGAGATCCAGGCAGTCTCAGCCATTTGTCACCCAGCCCCCTCCAACTGTCTTCCCAGCTGAAGACTAGAACAGAAACGATACTTTATGAAGCCTTAGAACAGAAATGATGCTTTATGAAGCTGACCTAGATATAGACCAGTAAGCTGGTGAAATCTGCAACCGAGTAAGAAAAATGAATGAACTCAGTGAGCAGCTCCATCCAAACCCCAGCCTAAAGAGCCTCAAGAAACCATATTAAGATGGCAATTTGAATGAGATTTATGGCCTTCAGCTTGTACCTGGGGCACTGAGGGTTGGTGAAGGCTAATCAGCCCACTCAAATCACTGCAAGTACCTCTGAGCTTCCTCTGTGTGGTCTGGCAAAAAAAAGAATAGTGAGGGGGAGTGTGTGAGGGATTGGCACCTTATCAAGGGAAGAGAATGCCAAGCAGGGGAAGGATCAAAGGAAAATGCACATCATCATTCATGCTGGTTCTTCATTCTTGATAGCAGAGAAGTATCTAGTGGGACTAAAAGCCTTCTGGGACAGGGACCGTGGCTTAGATCTGCAAATATGCAGATGTACTGAATTCCCACTGACATTTCTTTGACCATTAGGGACTAAATATCTTTGCTATAAATCCAAGCACCTAAAAAAAGTTTCCTATATTTGATCTCGTAACTATGCCTTGCATATAACTTACGCATATACATGCGTGTGCACCTTTGCAATTTTACCTCTGGTGATGTAAAGATGTGCCTCAGCCTGGAAACCCCAAAGGTAACATTCCCTGGCACAGGTTCTCAGTTTTCCATATTGTTAAATTGTTACCATAGTGCTGGCAAGCACTGTCTCTCATAATCCCCAGACATGGCTCAGGCACATACATGGAGCTGACACCATTGTCAACACACAGAGTGGACGTGGTCAGGCTACACCATTTGAAGTTTGCCTGGAAGACATGGGCCACCCCACAGCAGCTGGGCTCAGCATCAGGAAACAAGTACAGATGTGCGCCTTTATCCTCATCCAGCCACAGGCATTAAGCAACTGGCCAGGGCCACAAAAATCTGTGGCAAGAGAGGAAACATTATGTCCAGGGCCGTTGCTACAGGGGTTTCTTCCCATCATGGAGCCAGAGCAACCTGTGTGGTGCCCCAGTATCTCCAGTCCTCAGTTCACCTGGAGCTTCAGCATGAGACTTGTACTGTTTAACAGTAAAGCTTTGCTGCTGTTCCGAAGTACATTAGAAGCTGAAGCAGCCCTAATCAAGCACAAATGAAAAGAAAGTTACTCCACTGCGTTATTTATAACCTCGTTATTAGGAGGAGTCAAAATGCTTGGTAAATGCACTGTCCTCTCTCCAGATGACAACACAACACACGTGGGGGATTGCCTCGCCCTGAGCAGGGGCTCAGGATGATGTTCCTCTGGCTTCAGCAGTCTGCTTGCTCTGCATGTTTGAGTTTTGAGTCCTGAGTGACACAAGGCATAAAGGAAATAGATAAAGAATTCAAACCTGCTTGCTCACTTAGCTGAGCTCTAGCCTAGAGCAGTTCCTGCAGCAATAGCTGTGACTTGTCCCATCTTCACCCTCTCAGTGGAGTACAGCACAGGCAAGGGCAGGGGTGGGGAGGTGTTGTAAATAGAGGTGAAGTGACCAGGTGTCAACTGCAGATCTGATGCCTGAACCACTAAATAGGACTTCTCCTCATGGTTTACATAGAGAAACCAGGCTGAGTTGTTCTGTTCAAATAGTTTGGATTCAGGGTGCCTTTGGGCAGCTGAAATGCAAGGTACTGTGAGAATAGACTGTATCAATTGGATGGGAATTGGCTCTCCACAACTCCATATGGCTCCCATGGAAATCACCTGTCTGACCTTTGTATCACCACTTCACTCCAACTTTCATCTTCTGTTTTCTTATTTGCCCTCAGTGGGATTTCACTCCCCCATTCTCCTTCCACCACATGCTGGCCTGGAGGACCAACAGCCCCAAATTAACACTGAGCCTCTGTTCTTGCCCTTCTTTTCTCCCTAGTCCATTGTAGTTGTGCTATAATATAAAGACTTCGTCTCGTATACCTCCCTGCCAAGCTGATAGTCCCACTCTGCTAGACAATTTGTAAACCAATGTAAAAGCTCCCTTGCTCCTAAAAGTTCATAGCAACTAACTGTCTGCGTAATATTTATATACCCATGATCCTACAGAAAATGGCAGAATTAGCAAAAATTTGTGCCTCTTGCCTTGACTGCGTGCTCCCACCCATGGAAAATAATGACTCCTCTTCCATTGAAGTGTTGTCCTGACACTGTTTGCCTTTAGCAATGCAGGCAGAATAAAAGTGCACACTGTCATGGCATTCCCAGGCCACTGCGACTCTCACTGCCCATGCTGGTGGGGCAGGATTGTGTCTGCAGCTCTCACCTGACACACAACAGTAACAGCCTCCTTGGGAAATACTCCTCCCTGCTACCAGACTCCGTCACTAAATATAACTCCACTGTTACCTGTAAAGTGTAGAGGAGGCAGAGTGAAAATCTCTCAACAGGAGTATTTTGACTGTATGCAAAAATATCTTTCAAAGAATAATTTTTGAGGCTGGGAGTGGTAGCAGTTTGTTTATATAATGTTATTTTTTGATTAGCAGCTGATTAATAATAATCAAACCTGACTGCAGAAGCAATCATTTTATGGGTGGACTACTCTCAAGCTTGGTAAACAAATGGGTTCAGGTTTTGTATTTAAGGCTATCCCACATGTTTTACCAAAGCAAAAGTGGGGAGAATCAACAAGGCTCAGTGCTCAGCTGGAAAGTGAAGAAAATGGGGCCAGTAGACAGGCAGAAACTGGTACAGTCTTGGTCATTTTGCAGGTACGCATACACACAGAGCAACATCTTAGGGACAGCGTCTCCACAGCCACCTCAGAAAAGAAGGCAAGATGGAGATTCATGGATACAGCTACATTCCCGTCAGTACCTCTGCTTGTAATAATGGCAAAAGAGCAGTAAAATGCTTGACAAAATCTTCCCATTCATTCTGTGGCACAAACTGAGCTACTGAGCAAACTCTGCTGCACACTCTGTGAATGGCTTTGCATTGGGAAGTCAATTTTTCATTCAGGACAGATGGCTGGTTTGGGGCTTTTCTTCAACTGAGTGCTGGAGGCTTTTCTTTAACTGAGTACTGGAGTTAAAACAAGCCCACTGCAAAAAATAACACCTGATGTGGCAATAAAGCTGGCCTGATTTTCATTCCCTGATAAAGCTCTGCCCTTTTTCTCTCCCTCCACTGCAAAGAATTTACAGGATCTGTCTCTCTATGGCTAATTTTAATTTCCCAGTAATGCAATTGCCTTATAAAAAGTGAAATGCTGCTGAAAAATATGTGTATAGGATTTGATGTGTGTGTCAGACTAGGGGGAAAAAGCACTGCAGCTTTCTCTTGTATTTGTGAGATGATGTGTGTTTACCCACCTCTACACACCATTCTCCATATTTCATGGACCGAGTGCTTACAACTCCCATCAAATTAGCGAGAGTTATTGGTGTCCTTCACATCTCAAATAAGTAATCATATTAAAGGAAACTCATTCCGGTACACAGAAACTTTATGGCAGCACAGGACACTCATCATCTCATTTTCCAGGGACATTTTCCAGTAGTAACACAAAGCACAGAGGTTTATGTGCAGGGAGTTAGACTCTGTGCTCAGGTACAGGCAGCAGCCTGTGGTACAGCTCAGACCACAAAAATTCCTTTTCTGAGTTTAATCTTTTTGCTTGAAAGTATGTTTTGTAGGTTAGGTACCAAGTAGGCAGCATCTTGGAACATCCCCTGAAATATTTGCCCTAGTTTCTCTGAAGTCATGGCTGTTGCCTGAAGTCCCTCTTCTGTACAAGGAAAACAAGTAGATCTACACTAAAGAGCAGACCCAAATCTGACCCTTCATTTTTGCTTTCTCCCTTGGTACTGCAGAATCTGAAAAGTGCCTCAGACTTCTGAGATGTCTGTCTAAGAGAAATGAATGGACAAAAACTCACTATAACTTATTTTGCAAGTGTATCAAAATATTGCCAAAACATTTCCAAAGAGGTACCTTGAAAAATTCATGCTTTTTTACTGCCTTTTCCTACGTGATTCCCTGAGAGAGGTGAGAGACAAGACGCAATAAAGGAAAACCTTGAACACCATCCTCTGTAACCTTGTTGCCTTCAATTTCAGGTCGTAAATCAAGTCTGATCTGTAGCAGTGCCAGATGACTGAGCTCTTCATACAGCACCTTCTCCATGAAACCTGGAATAAACAGCCTTGAAATGATAAGGTCCCACTTCCCAGTCCATGTGTTACACAAATGTCAGAGCCAGCCTAAGCACCAGCCTGCACCAGTCAGTGTCTGCTGCCCTGCCCGTGTGGCACCAGCTCCGGTCACTGCTGGGGACAGTGTCCTGGCTCTGCTGAGGGCTCGTATGTGGCACTCTGCGGCAGAGGAGCCACCACGTTCCTTGTGCTTATCTCACACTGACACCAAGAGTGATCCTAGAAACATCAGCTGCTTCACAGAGAGCTTTTCTGACTAAACTGCCCACTTAGACAGCCGAGAGTTCTAAAATTGATTTGGGCTGAGCTAAGTTGAACTGAGCCAAGAGCATGAGCTGGCAGCCAAAAGGGCCAACTGTGTCCTTACCACAAGCTGCTTTGGGCTGTGCCTATGATCCCTTAGGTTCTAGCTTTTATATTTTTAAATCCTGTACTGCCTAGTGTGTAGCTCTGAAGTTTCTTGTAGCCTGTTAGTTGCTGCTCTCTTATGCCAGATAGACATAACAAAGCCTCTCTGAGCTTGTTGTTCAAGGACACCTAGGCTGTCCTAGGCTCAAAAGGTGTAAACTAGGGCCTCCAGAGAGGTGGAGAAATCGAAGAAGTTACATCATTAGCTAAAGTTTTAATGGGTGAATTTATGCTGATATGCAAATGGACCAAACCTATACAGGTGTGAAGAACTCGTGACTTGTCTTCCATCTTGGGGTCCAGCTTGGGGTCCATCTTTGACGTAGCCTTTGGCTCCCCAGGGTGTACCTTTGAAGGCCTTTCAAATAAATACCTACCTTTATTCCCTTACTCTTGTCTAGTCTCTGTTTCTAGGTAGCCACCCAAGGTATCACCTACAGTCAAGTCATGTAGTCAGACAGAAAATCCTATATACAGCCATAGTGCAACTTTTTGCACTAAAACATGTTATTTCGGCAACATTTTAATATGAAAATCTTCAGATCAGCTCTCATCAGGTTTAGATGTGTAGGTTTAGACAGACAGTTGCCAAGCTTTTTGTGTAACTGTTTAGCTTTTCAGCTCCCAGGGCACTGTGAAATATATAGTACACATTAGTACTGTTTTGTACCATGTAGGTACAGACTGTGCTGTGCCACTCCTGCACACTGTCCTGACAGAGGCTGTGGCAGGACAAGGCTTCCTGCCTGTCTGGGAGCTGCAGTCCAGGCACTACTGGTGCTTGAGCAGACACCCTGTGCCTCATGTGGAGCCCACTCTGGGCTTTGCCTTGCCCATGCCAAACTGGGACTGAAGCAGAGGGATATATTTAATCCACATGATGTTGGTGAACATCGTGCTCAACCCATAGGAGGAGCAGAGGAGGAGGTGAGGTGCCATCTGCTAAAATTTGCTAAAAAGACCCCTAGAAGGAGGAAGCAGAGATGTTTCAACATCTCTAGGGAAACTTGGGGAAGCACCACAGGGGTGAAATGCTGCTGAAGCGCCCAAAGAAGAATATGGTGACCTCAGGTATTGTACATTGTAGGAAGGCTATTCCAGATCAGTAAAACAACCATTTAATTTAGGGTCTAGATCAGCAGATCTGACTCTGTAATTCAGCATAGACTTGTGAAAAAGGAAGGCTTGGGCATTTTCCCAACAACATTACAGTTCTATATACTATATATACTCTTAGATATTCCTGAGACACTTGAATGTTATGCAGTATTGTGCTGGCTTTGGCTGAGATAAGAGTTAATTCTCTTCATAGTAGCTGTATGGGGCTGTGTTTTGGATTTGTGCTGGAAACAGGGATGTTTCATTACTACTGAGCAGTGCTGACACAGAGTCAAGGCCTTTTCTGCTCCTCACCCCACCAGTGAGGAGGCCAAGGGTGCACAAGGAGGTGGGAGAGGACACAGCCAGGACAGCTGACCCCAACTGACCCAAGGGACATCCCATACCATATGGCATCATGCTCGGCTCAAAAAGCTGATGAAGAAGGAAGAAGGTGGGAGGATGTTTGGAGAGATGGCATTTGTCTTCTCAAGTCACAGTTATATGTGATGGAGCCCTGCTTTGCAGGGGATAGCTGAACACCTGACTGCCCATGGGATGTGGTGAATTAATTCCTTGGTTTGCTTTGCTTGAGCATGTAGCTTTTGCTTTACCTGTTGAACTGCCTTTACCTGAACCCACAAGTTTTCTCATTTTTACTGTTCTTGTTCTCTTCCCCACCTCACTGGAGGAGTGAGTGCGCAGCTGTGTGGGGCTGAGTTGCTGGCTGGGGTTAAACCACAACAAGTGTGCTCATCAACATGCCTGACAGAGGTGTACACATCAGGGAAATGGTCACAGCACCAAGCCTGTCTGAGTTCAAGAAGCGTTTGGACAATGCTTTCAGGCACATGGTGTGATTCTTGGGGTGTTCTGCACAGGGCCTGGAGTTGGATGATTCTGATGGGTCCCTTCCAACTCAGCATGTTCTATGATTCTGTGATTATGAATGATTAGATATCTTCAAGACTGGGTCACATACAGGTCTTCAAGAGTGCCCAGGCATCACCAGTGCCAGACGGAACTTGTTTAGTGCAGGCTCCAGCAGAGATCAGACTCTGAGCCAGCATTAAATAAATGCTTTGACTATGATACACACTTTTTTCTGGTAAAATATGCAGCAGATGACAAAAGGCAACTAGCAAGCAAGCAAGAGAATGTCTTCACAGAGTCACAGAATCACTAG
>VZTE01000637.1:180663-265422 GCA_013397775.1 Eulacestoma nigropectus | reverse complement strand
GTTTCTTTATTTTTTTTCCCCCTCTTTTTCTCTCTTCGCACGCAGCCGAACCAGCCTCCAACCCTCGCTCTGCGATGGCGAAGAGTTGAACTCCGTCTTTTAATGAACCCACTACAGCAACCTTCACCTTACGGCCACCCCCCGGCCGGCCCCGCCTCCGCTCCGCTCCGCTCCCCTCCCCTCGGCTCGGCTCGGCTCAGCCCGGCTCCCGGCCCCAGCCCCAGCCCGGCCCGGCCGGCACGCCCTGCCCTGCCGCCCGCCCCCGCTTCCTGCCGCCGCGGTACCTGCGCCGGTGCCCCCTCCCCGGCCGGTCCTCCGGCACCCGCCGCTTCCCTTCCACTGCATTCCCAGATTTCCTCTCTGGCAGAGGCATTGCTCCCGCCGAGCTTCCTTCCCTCTCGCTAAAAATAATAATTCATAATAATAATAATACTAACGATGCTGTTAAAAGCCCTCCCTTCCCGTTCCACTGTGGGAAAAGCCCGGGGGCGCTCGGCCGTCTCCCCCCGGCGCCGCTCCGGACAGAGGGGCGGGAGCGCTCCACGGTGGCTCCGCACCCGGGGCAACCCTCCCAGCTCCCGGTCACCTCCAGCGGGGACTTCTCCCCCTGAAAATACGTGTTTAGGGAAGTGAGGTGTCTTCCCTCCTGCCCGCGGCTCCCCGGGGCCGGCCCCACAGCCTCTGCCCGTACCTCAGTGCACACTTTTTTATGCCGCTCGGAACAGGGTTTCTGGCTGTGTAAAACGCTGCGAGAGATTTGCGGCAAAAAATGCTGCTTTGAAAGAAGCGCCCTCCTGCAACTCGCCCTTTTTTTCTGGAGTTAAAAGCGACTTCAGTGCTGCTGCGGCTTGGTCTTCGCACGTCCCACCGAGGATGGCAAAAATGAGGCAACAACCATCCAGCAAAAACACACCGCGGGACGAATTGTATCACCCTGCCATAGCGTCAGGGCTGGAGTTCCTGCTCCAGTCCATTCATTTGTCTTGTTTTATTTTCTCTGCCTGTGGCAGCGCATGTTGAAATGTTTGCTATAAACAATGCAGCTGAATGTGTGTGCAAATATTGTTAAAAAACAAAAAAAAAAAGGGAGTTTTTAGGAATTTTTAAAGCTGCTGGGAGCTGTAGCGGCACAGCATGGCCATGGGGCAGCTGGATGGATGAGGGATGTGGTTAAGGCTGCAGCCATGGGCCCGGCTGCCCTGGGGCTGCTTGGGGGAGGGGTAACCGAAAAAGAGCCATAACTGCTCTTTCTTGGCTGCTCTGGAGGCTCTGGGTGGGTGTTGGTCAGTCTGTGCCAGACTCAGGATCCCTTCCCACAGCTGTGGCCCAAAGGCTTTATAGACCTAATTGGATATTCAATGTGGCTAAAACTGTTGAGATTTTATCACGCCTTTAATTAGCTTGCTTTCTTTCCCTCTCTCTTAAATTACTCATGCAGCTCCTACCACTCCGCCTTTCCCTCAGATGAGCCATGGCCACCATGTTCTTCTCCCTGCCATGTCTTGAACCTGGTGCAACCAGAGCATTGGAGATGAGACTTTTGGGACACGGCTTGGGTCAGAGCTGCTTGGTACTGGGGCCTGCAGAGCACGAGGCTGAAAATGTCACCCAGACTTGGTGGGCAGGTGGTGACATCTAGCTGCATGGTCATCACTGGGAATCAGGAAATGCATGCTGGGCATGGTCAGCCTTCTCAGCAGATTTTGGAGGAGCAGGGGTCAGTGTGGCCACAGCTGCATCTGGTGGACCCTGGCAGCACGGAGGAGGGAGGGAACCCTTCCACAAGGCTGGTCCTGGGAGCAGTGGCGAGGCACTGCTGGGGTTGAGTGGAGCATGGTTTCATGCCAGCATGGTGGTGTGTGCGTGTTTGATCAAATAGCTGTGGTGCTTCTTGTTGGATTGGCCAGAAAACGTTTAGAGCTTGATCGGGATGTTCTGGTTGGGATCTGTGAATGGGGTAAGGGAAGAACAATGCTGCATTTGGAAGCCAAGTGTTTTCAGTGACATTCCTGTGCCCTCCGCTTGATCATTGAAGCATGTTAAGTATTGTGGTTTCAGTCAAAAGAGCTCCATGCTGAAAAGCCAGATGAGACTTGTATGGAGAGGAGTTTCTTGGCAGCCTGGAGCTCAGGGGATCATAGGAGTTGGTTGCCTCTGCCCAGTACAGTGGAGCAGTGGGGATTTCCCAGAATTGGATCAAGGGCTTCCAGCAGTGTAGCCCAATTCAACTCAATCTCCTTGGGGAAAAGGAGCTGGTTTGAACTGTGTGCTGCCATGGGAAGAGGGGAAACACAACCGCGGGAATCCAGCCCACTGCTTCCGCCACCACCAGAGGCAAGCGGGGAGAAGGGATGGCAACTGTTGTTTTTGGGCTACCACCACCCTTCTGCACTGGGTTCTGGAGCAGAAGCCGTTGTGCCCTACACCTGATGAATGTGAGCATCACACAGCAGCAGGAGCTGCCTGCCTGGCTTTCCAGGTGTCAGACCTACCCCCAGTAGTGTGTGAGGATGTGCCACTGTCGCTGTGTGTCCTCACCTTGCAGCTGCCCGCCAGCAGCAGTGCAGCCTGCAGAGCAGATGACCGATGACTCCTGAAGCTTGGTGCCATGTGTCCTTAAATGGTTTATTAATGGTCTGTGACCAGGTGACCAGGTGGGGTAGGGTTAGAAAAAACTGATTCTGCTTTGAGTTCCTTAACAAGGACTGGATTGTACCTGGGGCATCAAGCTGGACAGACTCACATATCACATCTCAACAATTTCATCAGCTGAAAAACTTGTTTAAGTATATTACAGCCTGACACCCTGGGATGGAGAAGAGAAATATATTCCCTAACACATAGTGCAAGGTTAGAGTATGTGCAAATATTGAGATTGCTCTAAGTGTCCAGGCTGCCTGTTGCAGTTGACAGCTCACTGCTCGCATGTCCTATTTCTGGTTGTCTTCAGGTAGTTGGCTTCCCTGCTGAAGATTGCCATTTTCTCCATTGTTGCTTTTGTAACAGAGAAAAAAGCCTGTTTTTCCTCCTGTGTGGTAGCTCAGTTGACTAAAGGGAATTCATAAAAACAGGAAACCCACGGCTCTCATGTGTTTCACTTCTCAGGTATAATGTGTAGGCAAGGCTTTAGGTGACACCCTGAATTTATGTGGTGATTGCTGAACAGGACAGAGAGGAAAGAGAGTGCCTCTGGACACATGGAGCAGTTACAGGATGTTAAATAGATTTAGTTAAATGCATTCAGATTCAGTCTGCCCTAGAAACTTCTCAGAGTGAGGTGGGAGATGCACCCACAACAAGGGATCGTGTCTGGGAAGAGCTTGAAGTACTGTCACTGACAGTCCCTTTGACGCCAGAGTTTTTCCCATGGACGGTGCCTCAGAATGGTGAGCTGGCAACAAGAAGCTTTGATCAGTGAGCTAAAACCTGGAGATGGAAGAGGGAGGATTGTAGGATTGTCCTGATAGGAGGAGGTTCGGACAGTGTGGCTGGTGGCCTATTTGGACACTGCGTAGACCAGGAAGATTTGCAAAGTTTTATTTGCTGCTAGCCTGGAGCTTCTCTTCTTCTTCCACTTTCAAGTTCCTCAGGCCAGTGCCTCTATTATCCATGGCCCACACCACATCCTTCTCTTTCTAACTCCATGCAATAAGAAAGGAACTATCTGCCCAGTCATTAAACCAATACGAGCATTAAGAACAAGTCTGCAGAGGAAGCAGGCTGGACCTGCAGCCTCGGATTACCAAGAACTTGTCTGCCAGCATGCAACATTTGTCATCCAGTCGTTGTGCTACCCATCTTCTGGGTCCCCAGGCACGGGGCTCCCCTGTTCACCAGGGCATTTCTCTTTGTTCAGGCTGGTGGCAGCAAATACACTTAACTCTTCCCAACTCCTTGCATGCCTTGGCAAATACTGTGCAGTTTGGTTTGGATATCCTTTTGCACTGATGAAGAAATAATTGATTCTGACCCTTTCACATGCAGCTGTGACTTGCAGCAGGATCACCTGAACGCACCCAGTTTGCTTGCACAGTGATATCTGATTTTGCTTGTTCTGTCCGGCCACCTTTGCAGTGAGTCAGACATCTCTGAGCAATTCCGTTTGCCTCCTGGCTTTCGCTCCCAGGAAGTGAGAGACCAAAGGAGACTCCCCTGTGGCCCACCCTAAGGTGTGGAGTGTGAAGTTAGCCTGAAGCAATGTCTGCTCTTATCTCCTTTCTTCTCTCCAGTGTAATGATCCGATGGAAAGGATGACCTTGCTTATTTGGACAAGATGAGCATTCTTGCAAAAAATCTGAGGTTGGTTTTTTTTCAGCTTAAACAATGCAAAGTGAAATGGTCCTAGTGTCTGGGTAGCTGCAGTGTTGGCTTTATAGTTACCAACTGAATCAACTTGGCTGCCTCCCCCAAGAGTTTGGTGACCTTTTTCTTTCTCCTCTACCCCTTTTCTCTGTGTCCTGCTAATGAGAACTTCTGTGTGGACACTGAAAACTATATATAAATATGTCTGTGCCACTAACCAAATAATTCTTGACCTAATTAAGCAGAGCTTCCTTTGGCAAAAGCCCAGCTGGCAGTGGCATGCCACTTTTGTGATAGTTTTCATAAACAGCTGTAATAAAAGCAGCTGCATTGCTTTGATGCTCTGTGTGAGGGCCTGGTAGGATCCTGCATGCTCATTACAGAGAGCCTCAGCTGGATTTTGGGGGTTGGTGCATGAAAATCTATGGAGGGGTTTCCCATTTGCCTGAAGTTACACTGTTGCTGCCCACAAGAAAAGACTGACTCGCTCTCTCTTAATGAGGCCTTTTCCTGTAATACTGGCTGCTGCTTTCACTGTTCAACAATTTTGGCCCACCACTTTCAGAGCTTGTGGACTAGGCAGGTATTTCTGAAAGCACTCACCTGAATAACCACTTTTTTGTTGTTCTTTCCCTTGCCCAGGGAGATGCTCTGCTGCCTTTCTGTGGTGCACTTACCCCTGTGGTCAGCTAAGGGCAGCTGCCTCACGGTGACTCATGCTGCTTGCAGTGCATGATCCCTCGACCTCCGTGACCCTAAATAATTTGAGCACAGAATGGGGTTTGCCCTGGCATGAAAATGAGCATGGAGAGAAGGGTATCATGACTCCCAGGAACATACGGGCAGGCGGCTGCTGGGAGCTTTGGAGAAAAAGCAACCAGCTCAGGGAGGACAGAGCCACCTTATTTCCACAGCACCCCTGCTTGGTACCTGCTGACTTTCCATCTGGCAGCTGCCCAGCTCCTCCAGGGGAGGTTTCCCTGTGGTCTTCCTGGGGACAGGAGCTTTCTTCAGTGCATTCAGTTGGGAAGTGCCGAGAAGTTTCGCAGACTGGATGCCAGAGTTGCAAACCCTCTGGCCACAAGAGAAGCTGGACCCTGTGCAGCTGCCTGCTACCCTGAAAAATAGGAACTGTGATACTTAGTGCCTTAAATACCTCAATAAGTGCTATGACAATAAAATATGTGTATTTTTAATCCTACAGCTGTCTCTGGCAGAGTCACAGAGGCCCATTATTTGCCTGGGAGAGATGGGGACTCCAGGTCAAATTAGGTATAATCTCTTGTCAAAGGACTCCTGTATTTTCTCTGTATTCCATTATTGTCCTGATTTGCGATAGAGGCTTATGCTCTACCTCATGATAGGTTATGCTTGAACAACTTGCACAAAACTTTAATAAAAGTTCTCCTTGTGGAATGTGGTCTGTGTTCCTCTCTGACCATACCCGATACACAACATACTCTTGAAGTTAGCTATCAGTTTTTGCACAATCTAGAACTGTACTGCTGGTTAAAAAGTTCCAAATGAAGGAGAAAATGAAAGAGTTTTAACCAAAATACAGAAATATTCAGTCCACATGAAACACGTTAACTACAAATTTCAAGACTGTCACCTTTAAACAGCCAAGTCTCTTGGGTTAGGTGTTTCTGCTGCACGGAGAATTTGAGTAAGCACGTCTAACTCAATCAGGAATTCTGCCAAAGCAGGTTTAATACTCCTACGTATGCAAAAAAGCTGTGGTCTTGGGAGAAGCAGATGCTGCAGCAGAGCAGTTGTGAGAGCAGGCCTAGGCTGTATCAGAGATTTTAGTTTTATTTCAGTACCAGCTGCTTAGATATTTGGAACATTGTAAAAAACAGTCTTTTTTTTATGTATTCATCAAGCCCATGTGATCTGGACTCCAGACTGGCTGAGGGTCTTTGAGGAATGACGGCTCTGGGGCCAGCCACAGGTTTTACCATTTCCTCTTGCTACCAATTGTGACTGTGCTGTGAAACTGATACGATATAACGTAGAGGTTTTCTTCCTGATTAACCAAACGGATGCATCTTGCTGCAATTATCATCCTTCATTTAGCATTTCAAGGCCGCTTACCCCTTTCCGCAGGCATTGACTGGCTGAGGGCTGAGTGCAGTCACTCCTGGCCGTACCCTCCGGGCAGTGCGAGTGCCTCCCAGCCCTGGCTGTCAGAGCGTTGATTCACCCACCGATCCCACCCTTCCTGTCTCATCCCTCACCCTGGCCCTTCTCATGCATTCATTAGGAGAATGCCTTTTCCCGGGCCCTGGGAGTGGGGTTGGGGTAGCCCCTACCCCGGGTAGGTTGGTGCTCATGTGCTGCAGGGATGGAGCCGGTGCAAGGCTGAAGCAGAGACCAAGCTGCGCTCGAGTGTCTGCCTGTCAGCACCTTCCTGGTGGTGAGCCACCTCCATGGGAGCATCTGCCCAGGTGGGAGGCAGGGGTAGGGGCACAACATGGGTGAGGAGCTGGAGGGAAGGAGGGGAGCAAGGGCTGTAACCCTGGCTGGGCAGCAGGGAGGTTCCTGCAGTGCTGACCTACATGTCTGTGGGGAAGAGAAAGCTGTGGGTTTACCATGGGTTTAAGCTCAGTGTGGCATGTGTGCCTGCTGCCTGCCCCATTCTGACAGCACTGACTTCAGCAGGGTGAACACAGATATTTTAATTGCTTCATATTTTATGCTCTTTTCTTTCCTTTCCTTTTTTAAAATTTTGATTTCTTTTTAGGTGACTGTGAAATTAGCTATGCTTCACAGGGAGGCCTGAAATGAAGGTTTTGCAATGCATAAAGTGTCTTCTTACTATTATTACTACATTACGTGCTTTTTAAAGACACCATTTAGTTTTCAAGGTGCTCCTTCTGCCTTCCCCCTCCCCTTCTCCCATTATTTGTAATCCAAAAGGTCCTTATGGTTGTTTATTATGCTGTGGTTACAGTAGCTTTGTGCATGTGTGTGGATGTAGATGCTTTGTTTCTCCACCTCTCATCCCATTACGTTCTTCAGTATAAAGTTTTTCTCACTCCCTCCTCAACAAACCCTTTGGGCCTAATCCTGCCTTCTCTTGCCTCCCTCCCCTCCCCCTTTTAACCACTGATTTATAAAATGTTGCTTATTGGTTTTTGGTATGTGCTAGGTGAAGAGACCTATGGTGCATATTAGGGTGTCCAGTGCCATCTAAGACGTTCTGCTGGAATAGAAGGTTTGGCTGAGGCAAGCTCCTAGAGAATGTTCCCCTGCCCTGCCCAGGTGTCTTGGATGCTCAAGGGTCCCTCCAGTGGCACCAGATACTGAAGTATGCAACAGGATCTGTTCCCAGTCTATGAGTCTGCATGGAAGTTTCCACACCTAAACAGAAGTGGTTTTAAACCGGGATGGTGTCTCCCCCATAACCTCGCTGGTGGGGTGTAGCTGTGTGGCCCTTGTGGGAGTATCCCTTCTCCAAGGGGCCAGTGGGGGCCATGCAGCACTTCACAGAAATGTGGGGTGGGTCACCCTGAACACCCTGATCAGACCTCTGGACTTTTGGTTCCCTGCATGTGGAGAGGGTGGCACATGGGGTAGGGCTGCACGATAGACCCTTTCCCAGCAGGATGTGAACTTGTATGACTCCCAAACTGGGATGAATAATCAAACCCTTAGTTCTCATGAGACACATGACATTTCAAGGAAACAGGAGACATCATGTGAATTTTGGAGTACTTAAGATGGTGAGTTTTTATACAAAAAGGCTTTTTAAGAGCCAAATGGCCCAGTTGAAAGAGATCAGTGTATAACTTGGACCTCTGATAGGGGTGAACTCTGCTCCATTCATCCCATCCCTCCATGCAGAGGGTTGGAATTGACTCTGTGATTTGCACTGAGTATGCCCACCCTCAGCTCCTCAGCTCAGCTTCAGCCCTCTGTAATTCTTGCTTATTGAGTGATTGCTCTGATTGTTGTACCAGCCTCTGGATCCAGTTCACACACAGGTGTGAAGCAAGGAACAGCATCTAGGCAGACCCTCCAGACCTGAGCCCAGGCAACTGGGCTGAACCCTTCTCCAAGTTCCCAGCCCATACGAATAGATGGCCTCCCAGAACCTCTCCTCCTGAACTGATGCTGTGGGGGGAGAAATGGAAATATTTTCTGATGCTGTATTTCAGCTCTCAGAGAAAGGGAGATAAGGATTATACAGGGGAGGAAAGAGAGGTCTTCATTCCCACTAGGGAACCTCTAATTTTTGATCCTCTAGTTTAGACAAGGAATAGTGTCCCTATATTTGGGAGAAGAGAATATAGGTGTAAATATAGCTGTGAAATGTGCTCTCATCCTCTCCCTTGCTGGCCAGGCTGGCTAGTGCTTTCTGCCACCATCTATGTGTGTCCCCTTGCCGTAACACTTCCCTTCTTACAGTTTCCATTAGCCCTCAGTAAGCAGTTGTAGTTCTTTGGGGATCTTACTTTACGTTGGGACCTGGCACCTGCAACTGTGTTCTGCTTCCCCAACACTGAGGAAAGCCCTTTGACAGGAGCAGACAGTGGCCTTGCAGCCTGAGAAGGCACAGCCAACGTCACCTGTAAGGAGAGGGACCTCAGCAGGCTTGGCCAGTTCCTCACCAGTCCCCACCAGTGACACTACTCTGCGGCAGTCAGGTTCTGAGGCAGCTCTGTGCTGCTATGTGTATGATCTGCAGGCAGTACCTGGAGCGAGTGTTTGTGAAACTGAAGTGTGTGAACCTGCCCTGTGATCAGCAGACAAGCAGGCTGCCTTCCCCACAGCCTCCACCACCTGAGCACTGCTGTACCAGGGCTGCCTCCCTCCCCGAGGCTGGGCTGGAAAGACATCCAGCAGCCAGGCTGAGGAAGGGCTTTGGTGCTGTGTGGCTGCCAGGAAATCTGAACGCTCCGGGCAGGTCTGAAGCTTGAACGAAGCTCATTAGGGCTCAGCTACGTAAGGGGTTTCTCCCTGTGGGCTGGTCCTGTACACCACCTGTGTCACTTGCAATGTGCCCCAGCTCTTGTTTGCAGATCTAGGGAGTTTAGGGTTGGGTAGGCACTGTTCAAGCAGAGGAGGAAGAGACAGGCAGCCTCCTGTGCCCAGACTACTGATGCTGGTGAGAGGGTGAACGTTTCATTCCAATGTTTTTTCTTATTAATAGAAGGTAGAGGGTCTTTAGAATAGGTCTTCCTGTATTTCAGCTGCTTTTTATAAAGCCTCTGGAAAGTTTCCAGTCTTCCATTCCCCCCCAGATAATGATGGGGGAACGCTACTCCCAAGATATATTTTGCATTAAGTGAGTCTGGGAGAATTGGGGTGGAGACAAGGATCTCAGGCACAGAACCTACCCACTCCCACCTGCATGCTTTAGGAGTCATGCTCCATCTTGTGCTCTTTGTGATGCAATGAATGGTTCAAGCTGTGTTAAAAGCCCAGCCCAAATTCAGGAGTAGAAAGTGAATCCGCCCAGCTCCTTTCGGTTAGGAAAATGCCTGTGAAGTGAGGGAGGTGGGTTCAGAACCCTGAGGCTGGTAAAGGAAACTAATTCAAGCATCTCATTTGCTGGGCAAGCTCCCTAACCACAGAGAGAGCCTGCAGAGGGAGCAGGCTCTGTCCAACAGAGGAAACGCTTCTGCACCACCTGAGAAGCACCAGCAGTTCAGTTAAATTCCTAAGCTTGGTCTTCCCTACCACTCCCTGCCTCGATGCAGAGTGGTCGCTCCCCCACCCCGCAACCTCTGTGTTCTGACACCTAATGTGTGATGTTGGGATCTGGTTCATTCTCCTGGCTAAAGCAGTCACCTCCTTTCCTGCACCAGCTCGGGAAAGCCCATGTCCTGTATCGGCTCCGGAGTGCTATCAACACTGGATGGATGTCCTTCCATCCTTTCCATGTGCGACTCTTTCTTTGACAACAGTGCTGGTTTTTAACTCCTCCTGATGACGGAGCTGGGGAGGCCTGGGCTGCTTTGCCGCACAGGAGAGCCAACACCCTAGGCTCACTCTGCAGCATCCCGCAGATTGTCTCTTCCTGGGTGGCAGGATCTACATTTGCCAAGTTCTCCCACACCTCCCTAGCCTAACACCAGGAACCAAGCAGAGCCCCAAGAGAGACAATATCCCTAATAGGAACCAAGCTTCCTCATTCTCAAGCCAAGAGGTGCTTGAATCAGCATCCTTTGGGCACAGATAGTGCTTGTGTATCTGAAACTCTCTGGGCAGAGTAAAGCACTGCCTGTAGCTCATCACAACATCAGTGCTGCCCACAGACTAATGAGACTTCAGGTGGTACCAGCAGCTTCGTATGACGTGAGCCGACACGTTAACAAACAGCCACTCCTGCCGTGCCATGGGCTGCTACAGCTCAGATCAGACAGCTCACGGTGCTCCCCTTTCCTTCCCCAACAGAGAACTGTGTCACCACGAGGACAGTCGCTCTCAGGACACGCAATGCCCAGCCACTGCTCCACGCAGGATTCCACACCAGAGCACTGCAGCTGCCCTGACTGCAGGGGCAAAGTGCTGCTCTGTAGTTTGCCCTGGGTTTCCCCCCCAGGTACATTACTTGCATGCAATCTGCGGTTTTAATGACCAGTCACTAGATCTCACAATGCTTTTGCAATCATTCTCTCAGCTTTACTTCTCCAAATGACATGGTGGGAGTTGTCACCCCACTGTTAACCCATTTTCCAAGTTACTGGAATGCTGAGCATCAAACATTCTCGTGGAGCCCAACCCCACTGCTGTGTTACTACGCTGTGGTGAGCCATGAGGATCTCTTCAAATGCCTCTTCCTTACAACAGAGGGCACAGTGACCAAATTGGTTTCTGAATTTGCATCAGCACTTTAAAACATCTAGGCATCAGGACCCCAAAACCTCCATTTTCTCCATGTTCTGATGGAAAAGTCAAGGATGGAGGGATGGGCATCATGACTGTTCTGTCCACTTAGGTGAGTTATTTCCCACCAGGCTTGCTTCCTGTGCTGTCAGTCCACTCCACACCTTCAGCTAAAAATGGTCTTTGGAAAAAACTCCTGGGCAGTAGCAGAAATGAGTGTGGATCCAGGGATGACACAGAGCTAACAATTTCTTCTCTCATTTGAAAGCTAACCCTCTCAAATGCTCCAGACCTCATCCTGGATCCAGGGATGTATGAAGAAACTGTCATCAGGCTGTAGCCTTAACTAGACATCAGTAAAAAGTTTTTATAAAACAGGAAGGTTTAGCTGCTCAGAACTGCCCTCTGGAAATTTAATGATCTAATCCAGGGTTCTTCAATAATTGCCCAATTCCCACCAGATCAAGTGAGGGAGCACCTTCCCAAAGCTGAGCTCCACAGATACAGGTAAGTCAGATAACTGAGAATATGGCTGGTTTCCTACAGGAAAAACGCAAGACCAGATATATTTCACACAGTGTTATTCACACATTTTCATTTTGATTTTTACAGTATATACACGTGAACATTACATTATTCAATACGAGCCACCTGGATTCAAACCTAATCAAACTGGTCCGTAAACAATCTATATCAAAAAGCAATACTTGAGCAAAAAGTCTAGTGGTTCTACCCAAACCCTAAAATAGTTGAAAGGAAATCCAGTGATTTTCATGTTCCTGGACAGAATTTGTGCACAAACGATCTCAGGAGAGCAAGTGGAAGATTATACTCAAGATATTGAAAGCACCAAGGATGACAGTTACAGGACTGTTTAAATTCAACCATGGCATGAGTGCTGCAGGGACAAAGTACTGGGACATTATCAGTTTCTGCCTGGACATCCCCGAAAGCCTGACGTACTGTCTTATGTGCTGAAGGAATGTCGGCTCTGTGGATTATAACACACGGCACAGGTACACAGGGTAAAGACAGTCACTGAGGAGAATTGATGTGTCCAAGGAAGTGGCTCAGAAGTCATCCTTTGGGTGACTACGGGAAAGCTCTGGCTCCAATGACAGGGCTGGTACCTCTGGAGAGGAATTTTGTGAACTGCCATGCAAAAACTACTTGGCAATTAGAATTGTGCTTACTCAAAATAATGAGACCTACTACTTCACTTCATGCAGGCACTGGAAGTAGGCCAGAATAAACTTTCCCATTTGCCTATTAATGAGTTATCACTACTATTAGAAACGCAGCACCTCAGATGTCTGCTTTAGTAACAGTTATGTAACCCTGGTATCAACAGTAACATGACAGAATTCCTCATACAAGTTCATACCACTACTATTTTCTTTCTCATGATCACACCCCTACCAAAACAGCCTTTTATTTGATCAATGCTCAAGACGTTGTTTCCAAACTATCATGTTGATCAAAACTTTAGGTTAAGCCATCCAAATGAACATTTTACACAAAATACTTACTTCAACAACATACAAAGCACTTTCTTTATCTTTCAGAAACTGAATATACAAAGTAAGCTTTTTCCAAAATATTTCCATAGGCAAAGGATTAAAAAGGATTTTAATTATACACATATGGTCACAATTCTGCCTTAAAAAGATCATTGGGAAATGTACATAAGGCCGCTTGTATATGTACATCATCTTTTTGTTACTGTTACAATGTCATATGTCCAGAGAAAAAATCGACAGTATCATACATATTTGCTTTACGCTGGGAGAAGGCTATTCAAAAATACAGTACTCTTCTGTACAAAAAAATCATGCCACATTTATTAAGATGGAAGAAGCATTGGTTTCTGTAATAACCAAATATTTCAGTCCACTTCTTACTATGCTTATTTATCCTGATTTAAAATTTGAACAGATTGATTTCCCAAAGTGTCCATATGAACAGAATCAACAGCTATGTTATAAACAAAACATAATGTTTCTCACAATAGATAAAAAGAAAGCCGGTTCATATTTTTGAAACCATATAAAGATAGAATTTTAAAAAAATCACTCTTGATTTGCTGAAATAAATTTACATTATACAACACTATATGCCAGGGGGAAAGAAGGGAATGGGGATATGAATATACACTAAAATGCAAATTTTTGTCCCAAAAAGGAGTAAAACAAATTACATTTACAGCATGAAGGTTTACAAATGTACATCTGTACAACCAAGGTAAGCATCACTACTAAATTAGCAAGGCTTTGTAATAAACATTGAAACGAGAGATTTGTTTTCAAACTGTAAACTTACACCTATTAACTACACGTATACAATGCATATATTTATAGGAAGCAAAAAGCTATCTGAATATTTAATCAATCATGCTTAAATGTTGAGCTATCAAGTTTACTTTTCAGTGGCCCCTTCTCTTTATCTTACCTATTTTTCGCATCTACAGTGAGAAAGCAAAATAAATGCTCAACACTTTCAAATCCTTACAATTCTATATGCAAAATAAAAAAATACAAATCTCTACTCTTCCTGCGTTGTAAAACTGACTGTAAAGTTAATACAGGGTTTACTCCTTTTCCAACAGAGTACTTTGCTGAATGGAAGTACCACCATCATTTTAATCTCTCTACCTTGTACAACAATTAAATATATAAGTATATACAGCACTTTATTTTTAATACATTGCTAGAGAAAACTTTAGGGCATGATTTAAAAAAACCTGTATCCACAGCAAGTGCCAAAAACTAGTCTTTTAAAGTTTCCATTGTTTTGTTCTTCCCTACGTTAATTTGCTGTGCCCTTTTTGTTATTTGGATAGGATGTTGTGAACCACCAAAATACAACTTAACTTTTCAACATGTTAAATAATGTTTATGCAGCTGATCAATTTTAATCTGGTATAAAAGACTTCACACAAAAGGGAAAAATAAGGATTAATTCTATATACAACTCTATAAACCTGTTGTGCTATGATGCTGGGTAGACCTACCAGATTGCAAGCCAGTGTATTAAAAGAATACTGTACTTTTTCCCTTTAAAAACTATTTCAGTGACTTTACAAGGTAAAAATTTACAAAATATGTGACAGCTATTTTGATACAATTACATCATATACAGGCATTCTGTGCTTTGCCAGCCATCCAATCTGATAGGTCTCTGGATCAGGGCTGGAGATATTTTCTCTTCGTTTTTTAACAATTCACTCCCCAAAAATATACACAAGAATAAAAATTTTACAAATGGATGAACAAAGTCAATAAATAGATTTAAAAAAATCAGAACATTTAGAGTTAAGTTGTAGGTTTTGATAATTCACAATTTAATTTTTCTTCCACTTCTCTTCGTCTTTTACAGCATCCCATTTGGTGGTCCACCAATTGGCCCCAGATCAGCACTGTTCTTCAGGTAATACTTTTCCAGCTTGGCCAGAATGTGTTTGCCATAGGTGTATTTACGCAGAGTCGTGATGTGGGGTCGAATCTGTAATAAGAAACATGTTTGGTTCTTTTTAACATCCACACTTTTAAGCAGAAGTAACTCCACTTTGAAAGAATTATGCAAAAAGATGCCAGAAGCCAGAAGTATTTAAAAGTTTTGGAAGTTTCTGGAAATATGTAAAACTGGTGATTTTGGCTCATCAAATAATTGACGTTCCTGCTGCAGGAAAAGGGAGGTAGTACTTTTGTGGGAGAGCTCTGTTGGTGACTGGGGGAAGCAGAGCTCCTGCAGGAATATCCTGGGCTCTGTGTTAAATAGCCTCGGGCCACTATGGCAACAACATTTTTCTCCATGTCTGGATATTCTTACGTAGAAACGTGCTTCTACGCTAGGAAGTGTGGAAATCTCTTTAGGAGGAACTGCAGAATGGATTTATATCCACAACCAGAAAATAAAGAGAAACCTGTGTTTCTTCTGTTATATTAACAGTGATGACAGATACATTTTCCTGTTAAAAGTATTTTCACATAAAAGCTGGCACAAAGACAGGAGATGAAATCCAACTTTTGAAACTTTCCCTTTTTAGCTCAGTGCTCAGAGACCTGAATGCTTTCTGCTTTGCCAAGCTCCACTGAATGCCACGGTTATACATCAAGTTCTAGATTACAGAAGAGGCGAGTCACACCTGCAGGGAAAGGTGCTCCAGCAGAAAGGCTAGCACATACAGCATTTTTGAATCACTACAATATGCACACACGTACCTTGTGCATTATGATCTTCCTCTGGGCAGGCTCGGCCATGTCGATCATCTTCTGCACGACGTAGTTGGCGTACTGGTCCTTCATCATGGTGTATAAGGCACTGTGAGGGCCATCGTTCTGGCAGCACACCTCGTCGATCAGCAGGGCTCGCTCAGCGCGGGACGCGTGGGTCACGCATTTTTCTACCACGTTGCTGAAAAATAAGGCAAGTGTGTGATGGGACTGGAGGTGTAACATTCTTTCAGGTAACCATTTTAAATTTATCTGGAAGTTTATCAGTTCTTCAGTGTTCTTAATACCAGTAACAAGTGTACTGCAAACACATCAATTCCTCATTTCCAAATCTCCAATCTAATGACTGAGGAAGTTACAAGATTATATATATCCCTATTATTTCACCCATGTGAAAAGGTTATTTTCTGATACTTACTACTTTGTAGGAGAGACTTTTCCACTGGACCTACGTAAATATACTGGACTTAAGGCTGCAGATGTGTCCTAGCACATCTATTTTGGCTGTGGGCCCTCTGAAGACACAACAGAGAAAGCCAAATACAAAGATTCCTGCTTTTTCAATAAATGCACTTTCCAGGACCGTGCCTACATCAGAGATTCCATCAAATATTCTTTTGTAGAGCAAGTCTCTGACCTTCCAGAAGCTGGAACGGCCATCAAACCTTGTAACACAGCAAAATGATCCTGGTCCTAAATTTTTGCTTTAGAAATTAAACAAATTAGAGGATTATGAAGAGTTCTATTCAGGCAAAAAAAAATAAAATCCAGATAAACTAGTTTGCTAGCAATTTTTAGAACAAATCCCCCCATAATGTCACAATGCATTTCTACCTCATTTTGGTGACAAGGCTAGTCTCACTAAATCACCCAGAATGAATTCTGAGGTATATTTTTTCTTAGCAAAAGGCACATAACCCATATTTCAGCAAAAAGCACAGAAGAATAAATTTTGGGTTCTAATTTCAGAATAGTTCAGGGCTCCTACAGCAGTCTTTCAGACTAAGGTAGAAAATCCTTGTTAGACTGAACTACCACTTTTTAAAGTGAGCCTTGTTATACTTGCAAATTGCTAGGCTGGATTCAGTTTATCATCATCAGCACATCACCCAAGTTCCAGCAGAGCTTTTCAACACCTGGCTCTGGGCATCCTCACATGAAAACTTGGAACCTGTTCCCTGCACTTGCACGAAGTGAACAAAAGCCATCCCATAAACCCACAGAACCTCCTTTGTTTTGCTACAGAACATCTGCCTCTTCCCTTCCCCAAACCTAGAATAAAAATATCACTACCATTTACCTCTATAAAAATATGAAATTTCAGGAGGCAAGATACACAATAGAAAAACAATTATTGTATCCCTTTTGTAACACAAGAAATAAATCCAATACTACAACTTTACAAGGTTAACGAATCTTTAATATATGAAATTTGTGCAATACCTGGCAAATTTGTGCTGACTCAGAGCTAGAACTTTTCCTCTTATTTCTGAAACGATTTTGCTTTTGTCTTCAGGACGACCATGCTCCAGTACATGTTGAATAACGTAATTTCCATATTGATCCTGAAAATAAGATTACTTCAATTTTCTTTTGTGTTCATACCAAGTAAAAAATACAGACAGCTTTTGTACATAAGCATAAAGTATGAAATTACTATTTACAAGGATATAAGGAAAATACAATAATGTCAACATTACAGTAGCAAAGTGATGCAAAACACATTTCATCAAGAATTACTTAATGGACCACAAATTTTACAAGAAAAATGCAAATAATCTGTGGAACCAGTGTTTTGCTAGAGTATCTTTTATCCTCTTAAAGAAAGAAGTCCTTAAATTTAAGATCATACTTTTTTAACAGCTGTAATATTCCCCTGAACACCAAGCTACAGTCAAAAGTGTAAGAAAAAGGCTTTTTATATCTTCTTTGCCTCCCAACTTCCAAATTCATTTTCATTAAAACTATGGAAGGAAAGAAAAACAAAAAATCAATGTCTACAAAACTAAAAAGAGGCAAATGCATTTAAACTAGGATACAGGAGTAAATTATGATAACAAAAAAATCCTCTACAGTGCATTAAAAATGAGTGTACATGCACTAACCTGCACTAGCTGTTCTGTGTGTTGATGCAGTTCTTCTAAGATTGGCAAAGTCTGCTCAGCAGTGCAGTGCTCCAGAATACGCTGAATTACTCTACAACCATATGGATGAGTTGAAAGTACAAATACCTTGAAAATAGGATTGCAAACTGAGGTTAAACCAACTGAAGCTCACATCTATTGCAATATTACTGTGTTCAAATTGGAACTGAACATACCAACTACTATTAAAAAAAGTTTTGCCTGCCAAGACCAGAATTCTGTTTCCAGCAAAAGTCAGGAAAAGACGAAAAAGCAGGTTTTTGTGTGTAAAGGACTCCAGAAACCATATAACTAAGAACCCAAGCGTTCATTACAATGTTTCTAGCCTACACAGCTGCAAAGGAAAGCCTGGAAGTACGACCCTTAAGTTAAGTGCTGTTCAACTTTCAAGCTTTCCTTTTTACTTAATTTTCAAATTTTAAGACTTTGACACTTACAAAAAGGAATTCAATAATGGTGGCTGATTTTCACCAATTTCATGTTCCAGCAGACACAACAGGCTGCCAGTTACAAAGTTTGTAAATAACTACTCAAAACATACAGTCAAATCTTGCTTATTCTTTCTGCTTGCTTCTCCAGAAGCTAGGTTTGTGGTTTGGGGATTAATTCCAAAAATTGGTTGGTGTTGGTCAGGACTGAACACAGAATCTTGTATGATTAGGCATCAATTCAAATGATGTAGGCAGGAGAAAATGATAAGTAATATCACACAAGTGTGTCATTTTTCATTGGCCATTCCATATTAGCTAGTATTTTCTATATATAATTATTTGGTGCTTAGGATGGATGCTCAGTAAATAAACACACACTTCAGTCAAGGGGCTCTATTTACAGTTTAAAAAATGCATCTCACGTACCTCATACACACTTTTTCATGTAAAAAGACCCAACCCTAGAAACCTTGGTATGCAATTTAGTACTATGTACAACTATAATTCAGGTATTGCTGTTGTGTAAAATGAGAAAGATACCGTAGATTTTATTAGGAAATACATTTGGCCATCCATTAAAGTAAAATTTAGTTATATAGCCAAGTTAGTATGGTTTTTACAATTCTTCTCAAGACCATAAAAGTACATGCTTGTCTCAGAGGATTAAAATGTTATTTAGCTGCAGCACATTCACTAGCCTGCAACACAATATCAAACTTACAGTAATAACTTCTTTTGGAAACAAAACAAAAACCCAATCTGAAGTAAACAAATATGACACCCCCTTCACTCCACACTAGCTCATATGTAGGGAATAGACTAGTGTATTTCATCACTGTAGTTCCTTAAGGACTGACATTCATTGGGAAACACTGAAAGACACACGTGCAACACAAGCAACAGGAGAGGAAAATGTAATTTTTAATGAAAAATATATTCTAGAGAGCACATACTTTATTATTATATAAAAAGCCCTGTCAAGAGTTGAGAAGGAAATGTGAAATGGTGTTATCACAAAACAGAAACACAAAGCCTGGGCACACGAAGTCCCTTGTATGTATTTATATGACATCCACTGTGTGTATTTATAATACATCCAAACAAGTCTTTCTATGTCGCTGTTGTCCACGTTTCTAGAGCCTCCTCTCCAACAAATTAAGTCTTTTTACAGCATGTTAACTGTCTCCCCAACAGCTTTTCCACGTCATCATGCCCTTTTTCATTCTACTTAAAACAACAAAGTGCCAAACTCTATCTTGTACATGCAAATGATGGACAAAGACCAAAATCTTTTTCTGTGAAAGCTAAGCAACCTGCAAAGAGGAAATGAACCACTGACACTACCTGTCCTTTGAATGCATCAATGATGAACTGGAGCGACTGGGGTTGAACACACTCAATGCATTTTTGTACAACGTGGTTTCCATTTTGATCTTTCACGCATTTCAGAACATGGCCATCCAGCTCCTTCACCATTTCATTCTGGAAAAACAAAGATTATCCTTGTCTTTACAATGATATTTCCCCCCCTTAAACAAGGAAAAATTTAATTTCATCCTGACTCCAATCTTCATATTCACTGGTGTTAACTGTGAACCTTAGTATTTTCATTTAAACAACTATTTTAGCCCCTAGGATATTTCATGATGAAGAGAATAATCAACAATTTAATCAAGTAAAAAGAGGGATAAAAATAAATAAATAAAAATTAAAAAGCATTGCTCTAACTTACAATTACCTGCTGGTCAGGTGAGATCGACTCGAGTGCTTTCTGGATAACACGACAGCCATACATCTGGAGGGCCAATGGCAGAACATGACCACGGATGCGTGTTGCCAGGGCTAACTTCTGATCCAGGCTTCCAAACTAAAAGAAAATAAATATGCTGTTAACAAATGAAGACATATTGCAGCATGCTGGAATTTACATGTCAGAGTAAGTCTTTTCAAGATGTACGTGACTGTAATATTTGAATAATTTTTCACTTTGTATTTTTGGTGGGTATATTTACCAGAAGCTTTTCTTTTCTAAATGCAACATTTTTTAATACAGTCCAGTCACATACCTGCTATCAAATGCATGACCTGAACAGAAGAAATCAATATAGTTTTTATTTGTCTGTCTGTAGGAATATTTAAGTGCAATGAACCACTTTTTCAAATAAATTATACTAGGCAAATTGATCACAGGTCACTGTTATGTATCAGTGTTATGTATCCAAATCAGATTTTTCCTGCTATCTCACAACTTGTACTGTCAGTGTATCTCACATCTTGTAAGAGAGGACACAGGCGTGACCACCTGGACAATCAGCTGGTGGCACAGCAATATTCCTGCAGCATTGCCGAGAACTGTCGAACTCCACACCTGTAGTCAGCTCTGAAGAAAGCGTGACCAACTTCACCTGCCTACTTAAACATTGAATCGAGGTCCCCTACTACATGTAAGGCCACGTGCACTTTTTTCTGGAGAACTGTTCTGCAGAATTAAGACGAAAACATTCAACTGACAATGATTAACTGTGTATTCATCCAACTTAACATTATGGAAAAAACAGCAAATGATGACCTTTGAGCAAAATCAACATCTTGCATATCATATGTCAGTGACACTTTTCAGAAGATATTTTGATTGGTTAATTAAAAAAAAAGTAAAAAAAGTGAGCACATTGTTTCACAGTTTACTCACTAAAAATGACATTCTTGTTTACAGCAAGTATCTTATTCCTTACTGGACATTTTCCAGCTTCACCTTCTCTCCACCACTCTTTGATATGGCCCTTGATTTAAAAGTGCATTATATTAGATACCCTTCCTACATATACCTTTTCCCAGGACACAGGTATTACTTTTTTCTTCTCTCTGCAAGCCAAATCTTGTAATTCTTTGATAAAGCCTTTTTTTACCACATAGTTTTTAACAGAAAACAAATCTGTTTTACATACTAGTTGCAGTAATATTGGATGTATCTTATGATAAATACCCCTTACTCAAAATTCTTCTGCCTCAATACATTTTATGGGAGTTTCCTCCTACAGAGCACTGGATGAAGTTCACACAGCTGTTTGAGTGGAAGGGTGTTTTCCAGACCCATTCTAAACCATGATGCAGTAACCAATAAAAAGCATCTTTCAAATATTTATGTTCCCTTTCATCTGCTGAAAGTCTAAGTTCTGCTAAGAGACTTGTGAATCCTCAGTGTGCGGCCTGTGCATCCACCAGTGTTCACCAACACATGCACCACCAGTGTAAGGAGAAACTGTGTCCATTATGACAAAAAGCACTGGATACAGAACAGAAAACATGTATGCAGAGTTACACACTTGGCTTCTGTGGAAGTAGAATTCTGCTATGGTGTTAAGAAAAAGACCAGTTAAATTTAATCAGATTTACAGCACTTCATTTGCATGTCCATCCATACACTTAGTGCTATGCTTACCTCAAAGAACTTCTGTATTACATAGTTTCCAAACACATCAGTCATCAATTGATAGGCTGCTTGCAGGATCTCATTAAATACCATCTGGCGCTCAGCTGGAGTAGCTCGTTCCAGCTTTTGCTGTATAAATCTAAGTGCAAAAAAGGGTACATTATGCTTTGCATCAACAACAGGAAAACCTCTCAAACACTGTTTCAATGAGACACCTCAACACTCTAAAGAAAGCAGTCAACATTTATAAAATTTATTAAAATGAAAGTAGTGCCTTTGCATATAAAAGGGTACATTTTAGTAAAATTAAGACTTAAAAACTTTCATTTGAAAAGCATTAAAGATGAAAAGACTAACACTAAGTACCTGATGATGTACTGACAAAAAATAGTTTTACAGTCCAGATGCCGCATATTTTGCTTTCTTAACGCCTTTTTGATACCTAAATACTAGAGTTTACAAGTCTAGTTATGAGGCTATTTCTACACTGAGAACTTCTACAGGCAGCTAAATTAATACTACTTTTACAATGAAATTTCCTAGAGAAGGTCAGCCTAAGAGTGTGTGCTGTAATTAATGGCATGCTTTGAATTAAGATGAGAAGCATCTCATTCAAATGTTTGATGTTAATAAAACAATATCAAAGCAGTAAAGTATTATTAACTATTCTTATAAAAATTACCTAGAACCATGCTGGTCTTGGGAAAATTCAACAATATGTCCAACAAGGTCCCTTAGTTGAAGATTAGGGAAACGATTGTTTCTGAAATCCTCCAGCAATCGGCTGCGTCCAGAAGGCATTATGTCAGACCTACTGTAGCGGAGGCGCGAAGGAGGGAAGAGCTGGCTGGTGGAGCTAAAGAGACTGGAGGTGCTCGCCGCACTGCGATACTTGGCTTCGGCTCCGGGGGCTGCAGAAATATAGCGACCACTACCATTTGTCAGTCCTCCTACAAGGAAGCAGCTCTGTCAGTAACAGCCGTGAGGAAAATAAGCAACAGCAAAACAGCAAGTGCACTAAAACTACGGATACACCCTGGAGCCAAAGAAAACAACAGTGTTGTCTTCTTATTTATATTTACCTCATTATGACTGGAGGAGTTAGATAGCTTTATCTTGCAATAAATAAAACCATTCTCCTCCTCATTTTTATTTTATGTGAGGGGCACCAGGAAAAGAAATGTCATTAGAAGAATACATCAAGGCAGGTAAAGCGAGCACCCACTCAGCCTTACAGAAACTTTAGAACTGGGTGGGCCTTAAGCTTAGTGGGCAGATTTCCACTTCACACATCATACTGGCTTATACCCTTGTTAGTAGTCTTGAAGTTAGCCAATTGTATCAAATTAGACCATGAAATCTGAACTACCCTTCAGTCCCTACTGAGATACCTTTCCAACCTTACATGTGTTAAGGGCGTTTCTGGGGAGGCACATGTGGTGCCTCTTGTCATGCTGTACCTGTCCTGCAGGTTATTTGATGACTTAAGCATCCCAAGCTTTCAATCTGGTACCTCTTCTAAGCACTAAACATGTAAAATTTCAAACCAGGTAACTAAGAATACTCTACTTAATTCTCAAACAACCACAGACATACCAAACTGAAGCTCCTTTCAGAAACATGAAGTCCTTTCCTTGCTGCACAAACATTCATCACTCTCACTAACACGTCATCCTTCCTTACTTACTAAGAACTGAATTGCCTTCCTATGTCTAGGACCTACTCCTTTTTGCTAGTGATTCCACCTACAGCTCTTGTCACCCCCAGTCCTGTGCGTTCGTCCTCACACCCTGCACTCTGATCAGTTCGTGCCACTCTGCACTCCAGCAGGCCTCTCCCCTACACTTTACGACAGGCAGCAATTATAAAAAGCATCCAAAGCATCTTTCCCAACTGCTGTATGAATTTTTAGAGGGATACCCTTACTATACTACAAGCAGAAATATTTGAAGACAATTCCCACATAGAAACCTCGATTCTACTACTAAAACCAAACTAAGCAAAGAGAAACCCAAACATTCCCTAAAAGTATTGACTATGAACTGGAAAAGGAAAGCATTTTGTTTCCCTGTCTAGAAAGTGACGTTGTAATTAAAGCCCTTTCAAAATCAACAGAATAAACACCTACATTTGAATTTAAAACAAATTGCAGTATGTGCTGTTTGAATGGTGCTCTATTACAAACTTAATTAAAAAAAAAAGGAAAAAAAAAGGAGAAAAAAAAAAAAGAGAAAAAACAAAACAGCTGACTGTGCCCCAGCCAAGCCTTCTCTTGGTTCCAAGTATTTATAAAGCCAGGCAACAAGTGTTACAGTGGACTGGCAATGTATTAATGGTAAAGTTATCTTTCTCAAAAGGTCAAATTCCAGTACCAGAATCTGAGATGTTAGTGCTCTGCAAGACACATCAAGCATCACATTTATTGCACTGTATGGTATTATGCCCTAAAATAGAAATAATTACTATTTATTTTATAATTACTCTTCAAAATTCTGTGATAAGCATCAATAAATACTTTATGCCCCACAATACCTTTTAAAAACCACTAGGTTTTCTTTTAAATTAAAGCCTCTTAATTCTTTACAGCCAGGAAAATCAAATTTTTGTAACTATCAGTTTTAGTTTCCATTGACAAAAACTATTTTCAGGAAAGAAATGACAGCAACATGGTACGAACAAACAAAAGGGAAAAAAACTCCCAACATTCTGCAGGTGAAGCAGTATGCAGAGTGATGCTCTGCTGTAATTTCTCCTCTAGGAATGGCCTTCTAAACAACAAAAAAAGTTATGCAACTGAAATAATGGCATTTCTCATCGGGACTATGTAGATACATGAGTGCAATCCTGGCTTCCCTGTACGAGCTGTGCAGTAACACTATTTAATATCACGAGAGGGCACCAGAGCCCATCTGAAAGGAAGTTATAGGCTTCTTTCCTGTTGCAGCATCTCTATTGCTCCGCTGATCACATGCTCAATTCTGTACCAGAAACTAATAGAGCAGTTTTGATCATATGCTCACAGTCAACATACACAGTCATAGAATTGCACAAGTGAATCAGGAATTGTTTCAGCTTATTTTTTTTTTTTTTAACTGAGCCTTCATCTCTATAAATTAAATGCAGCAATTTATCCAGCAACTAAAATAGAACTTAAGAAACTTGGTAGCTTTTAACAAATATGTTATATATGTGTAACATACATTTCCTGCTTAGAATTATCAAGCCTTTTTTTCAGTCTAATTTGGGAACCATCACTTTTTAAGACTTGTAAGACAACTATGCTACAACTGGGAGGCTCCTGTCTAGCCTGTGAAACTATTTCAGACAATCACGTTAAGCAGGACAGTAACACAGGAAGGCTGTATTAAGAAAGCACATCTATTGTGCCTGTGAACTCAGAAGCACACAGAAAGCAGAACCTGTAAAACAGTGGACACTATTACAAAAAAGAGTAATTTAATAAGTAATTAGCTTTTATTCTCATTTAATCTTTAATTACAGCAATGTTATGGCTCAGTGGCAACTCTGCAGATTTGAGAAACAGTAAAACTCCCAAAATATAAGCATATTGTCTTAGGTACTTATTACACGCAGGCATAATTGTGTACAATGGCTTATTTTCTCCTCCAAACTAGGAAAGTAACAGCTTAGGTCTTATAAGTTATTTGGGGAACACACCTTACTGAATAAGGCACTGAAAAATTAAAATACTTATTAGACATTAGTATAGCCACACAATTCCAAACTCTCGGGGAATGAAGTGTGCAGTTCATTCTTCAGATAATCAATTAGCTATCACTTCTGATCTCATAAAACAAAGATCTCCAAAGCACTGAGTACTATTAAGTTGTTTTACAGTTTAACTGAGCCCAAATCCCTGTGGCTAATCCATAGGGAGGAAAAGGCACAGAGATATAAAGGGGATATAGATCATCTAAAACAGAGCCTAAGTTTCAAGGACACAAAGCATGTTAAATTACTGACTCCTTAACATAGGTAGCGTATTTAATGTTAAGGAGAACATGAAAAAACATTAAAAGCTAGAACTAGGTATATTTATTTTGACAGCATTAGTCTGTTAGTATTTATCAAAGTATTTTGTCAATTATTTCTAATAAAGACAGAAAACATATCTACTGCAGAGTAACTTATTTACATGTGTCAGCACTATTTTCTAGTAACACACATACATGTATATAAATGCTTTGAACTTAATTTCTAGAGAGTATTTCTTCATTGTAAAAAAGTAGCTTCATCTCATCCTCAGATAAAAGTGTCATCTTCATATGGAAAACAGAATTACACATATCTATGTATATTTTAGGAATCAATGCAACTGTTTATTATGCCTGGTATACTGAAGCCCTACAGAGGAGGGACACAGCAGAGGAAATGCAAAGCTCCCCACACTGCCTTACCAAAGGGGCTTTACTCTTACCCAGAATGACCATCTCTGAAGGTTAAACATCAAGCTGAACTGCTAACAAGCTTGGCTCGCAACATACAGAAAATAATTACCTCCAAAAGCCCAGACTTTAGAAATCCTACTCTACACCAAAACTCTACTCTTAAAATGCTGCAATGTACCATCAAACAGGGTAAGGACTACCAATCTAAAAGGTTTTTTGATGACAACGGAAAAACACTTTCTCTTGCAGTTCCTTGTACTTGGGAGTGAAAGGGTAGTTCAAATTCATGACCTTACTGCTCCAACTGATTACAGTAAAGCAGTTACAGACAACTGACAAATCCCTTCAAATACAGGAAAACTAACACTAGCACAAAGTCATTAGCACATTGCTATTTTAGGATGTTGGATAAAAGTTGGTGAGAAGAGATAAAAACAGTAAAATATCACAAATTTCTTGTAAAAGGGAAATTGTTCTTTTAAGCTACAAATTGCAGCAGTGTCTGACAAAGGGGTTATAAAACCATGCACCCTTTCCCAGTGTTGTGCTCTAGATTCTGGTGGCTGAAACAGGAGCAACCGAGTTTGATGCCCATTTTAAAACAGGAGTTAAACTTAGCTGAACCTGTTGATACAAGCAGGCAGGACAAGTTTGGAAGGTGGAGGGAGAGCTGCATTTGACAGGCATTATCAAAATACCAATGGAAACTGCATGCAGACATGAACTTACAATGTTCTACTCTGAAAAGTGACTACATGATAAATGTACCCTTCTTAAAATACACTCCCTGTTGATTTCAGGTATAACTTCTCATTTGGTGAGAAAGCTTTTATTTTTTATTTTTATTTTTTGTATGTGAGAACAAAGCATGCTTCCAAGAGCGGCTGATGAACACACCAGAATAAATATAACAAGACAGACAATTAACTGCAGAAATAGTCTTAAACTCTGAGATGGTGCACTTTGAATGTAACTGTGCGAAAATACAGCACAGGGCAGAAAGGCTAAAAAAAACCACTGCATTTTTTGTGAAAGCAAATATCCAGAAGACCTCAATTTCCAAATTTCAGGCTGATTTTGTAATGTAGCAAAAAGTTTATCAGTAATCAAGGTCCACTTCACTTAGAAGACGAAGAGGACACAATGGAAGCCAACAAGCTTGTGTCAATTTTCAGAGTACAACTGTATATTCTGGCAGTTACACACTGATCTAGTACATGATTTTAACAAGCTATTAGGCTTAGTTCACACTGCCAAACAGTTCAAAATGGGTCAAAGTCAGTATTTAATAATTTCTGCTGATAGAGGCAATCCTCTATACTGATCACAGCCTATCTTCTTGTAACTGAAAAAAAAGTCTTTTAACATTTATCAAATGTGAAACAAACAAAACTTTGAATGTTTTAAATTTTAGATAATGCCGTCCAAAATCTGGTTTAAGTATAGTTTTCAGCAATATGAAAACTATGGTGAGAGTACTTTGAAAAGAAAGAAAGAAAAAGATTTCCATGATAACCCCATTGTCAGATGTTCAGAACTTTCTCAAAAGCCTCCATTTGGGCTGAAACTTTCCATGCTTGGTCTCAGCCCAAAGGTGCACTTTGTAGACCTGAAAAAGGAAAAAAGGTAAGTAAAAAAAAATAAAACGTGCTGAAACATCCCCTTGCCCAGTTTTACTTTGGGTATTCAGCACTTAACCTTGAAGGGGATACTGTACTGCAAATGTAATATATTTTAATTATTTAACCTTGTTATACAAATCACTCACACATTTCTCACTTAAGGTGTATTCTGGTAGGCATTTAAATGTTTTTTTTTCCTGTTTTATTTGCACTAAGAGAAGTATAGGGGATTAGGCTGCCTATTGCAAGCATGGGACTGTGCACTGAATAGTTACTGGAGCAACAGGCAACTCAATCTTGAATTATATCCAGTTTCACTGTATGATTTTAGCATCCAAATTAAATGACTGCAAATATTTGCAGCAGGAAAGAAAAAATTTATTAGGTAACCTCAGGTTAGAGGCATTATCTTCTAAATGTGCTGTATACTGTGGTGAGGTTTCTTTAGATTATTAATTTTATTTTATTTTAATTTTTTATTCAAAGAAAGGTTGAGCTCCCATGTCATCTAACTAGCCAAAAAATTTTAAGAAATTATTTTCAGCATTCCTTAAAAAATACATCTGATAACAGAGAGCCACCACTGACAATGCCTTTGCTACTTCTTTGACAAATGCCTTTTTTTTTTTGGTTTTTTCCTTCCACCAGCCTGGTGATAAACTACTGCCTTCCTGGCAAAGTATCTGGACCATGAGGCTGACTGATTCAAAAATCACCTTTCAATACATTTCACATTGTGAGCACTGCTCACTTTTCCACTTTATTATGGCAAGGGGCATTAATGAAAGTTACTTCACTGTTAAATACATCATCTAAAATGTCCTTAAAGTGGTAACACAGTGGAGGAGAAACAAAAATAATGCACCTTAGCTTGTCATACTGTGGAAATGTAATAGAAAAAGGACCAATAATTCTTACTGGGCTCTCTACTGGGCTTCTGCAAGGGAGGAAAAATTAGTTGTTGGCCCAATACTGCCAAAAGCTGAGTGCCCTCCACTGTCAATCAATGAGCATCTGAACGTGCTCTTCACCTTTCAGGAATGGCCCCTCTTCATTACAAAACTGTTTAACAGCAAAGGTAATGTGACATCTCTTATGCAACATATATTTTACACATAGAAATACATACACACATACAAACAAAAAGTGTTTTTTTGGTTTTTTGTTTTTGTTTTTTTTACCTAAATGCAAACTGGATGAGGATCCATGTGATGAAAGTGATGGCGGTGGCGTAAGTGAATGTCCTGGCGTTTGGCTTGGCAGAGGCATGCCTATTGGACTTGGAGAGGAGGAAAATCCCAGACTATTGTAAAATGGCTGCCCTATGGGTGCTAGGCTGCTACTAGATCTTTTGTACAAGTCAGAGCTAGTAGATAGAGAATCTCTCCTTGTGGCACTACTACTTGCAGAACTGCCAACTGAAGAAGAAATAAAAAGACCCTAATTACACAGTGTCAACTGAATCAAACCTATCCCCAACTACAGCTGGGCAACAACAGATGCGATCACAATAATTACAGCAATCGTTATGACAAAGACAATTACTGTGATAACCACACATGCTTTTAAGTAAATCTAAGCGGGTATAAACATACCACTGGCAAGTAATTTCACCAACGTCCATGTCTTTCAACACTTCACACTAGACTTCTCACAGTAATATTGCAGTACTCTTTTAAATGCCTGGCTTCAGGCTTTGGGACAAATACGGAATTTATAAGATTATTACACTGTCACTTTATAGAATAAATGATTCTAAAAATATTGCCACTAAATTATTTGATAAATTTTTTTCCACCATAAGTTATTAGTCAGACAGTGACACTTGTTTCAGGAAAAAGTCTAGAGGCAATTAGTTGTTGTTTAAGGGTTCACAAAATAATTTATATTGCTGTTCAGCTGTTTCTGAACTTCCTCATTTGTGAACCCCTCACCTGTAGGAAAAAAAATGACTACTTAAAATTCCCTATGAGAATTATGGCTCTCAAAGAAGTGAGAAGTGTTTTGAAAAGATATTGTAAAGAGGGAATAGGCCAAGAAGAAGATGAGAAGCAGAGCAGAGATAGGAAAATTAGGTGAGAAATTAAAAATGTCAGTTTACTGCTTATCAGAGTTTCTGACAGTCAAATTAGACTAGAGGCTTTGGATAACAGTGTATTAGTGAAGGACTGGTTATTCTGCATCATCGTTCAGCAGGGCGATGAGCAGTCTAGGACAAATTAGGAGAACAATAAAAAGTTTTTAGAAATGTTAAATTCTAATATCTGCTGCATACCAGTGAAATATTAAACTAGAGTGCCTGTTTTAAACACAGGAACATTAGTATACTCATGAACCAAACCAAGATTATGGATATTTTAATAACAAGTATCGTTGTTAAGCTGAATTTGGAAAATTGATTATTATTATTGACTACTTCAACTTAAAAAGGAAAGGTCAGAATTTGTACTTCCATAACCTCTGTCCTTTTCAAGTACCTTCCTATTAAAGCTGGCAGCATGGCCCAATATAAAGGTCACTTGAAATTTCCCATTTTAAGACACTAATTTGTTTTCTCATAACAGTAACAACTTGGCTAATACTTTTCATGGCAGGAACTTGCTTGGACAAAATTTTTAATAGAACTTCTGTCTAAACACTGCCATTTCAGAAATACTGGCAAAGAAAGGTACTCTATCCTTACCAAAACAATCTAGCTACCTCTTTGAGAAGTTAATGCTTTCATGTACGCAGATCAAATACGCCAGCAACAGGAGATCTTCATTTTCACACTCTTGGACTGAACTAAAAATCTTCGCAAAATCACAGTTCATCCAAGTTCAGCACAGATCTGCTACAGACTCATAGCTGAAAACTTGAACTCTTGACCATACACAGCACATCTGAGATGGCTGATTAAGGTTGTGCCTGCAATTGAACTTCAGTGTGCCATGTCAAAAAAAGACACTGAAACTGCCGTCCAAGATTCCACCTTGTGTTGGAAAGGCCCATGAGGCAATGAGGAAAGGAAGTTTTCTATTTCAATTGGAGGGGAGACAAAAGCCAAACACAAGAAGTAGACTAGGGAGGGGGGAAAGAGAAAAAAGGAAACCAGAAGGAGGTAGAGAGAAAGGTCAGACAAAGGAGCCAACAAAGAGACAAAGAGACTGCAAGAAAAACTGGCAAGCACTTTCAGTGGGACTGAGGATGAGAAGAAAGCAGATCTGAAGAAAAGTTAGGCTGTAGAAGGTGTATGTGACTGTGGGGCAAAAAGACTGGAATAGTAAGCTGATGATGGGAACATTACACAGTACAAGTAGAAACAGAAACATACTTAGGAGGGGGAGGGAAGCAGGAGATAAATATTGCCTGGAAATTGGGAAGGAAGACATACTAGAGGAGAAGCCAGACGGAAAAGATACTGGACTAACTAGGCAAGGAGATTGAGAATAAGAAACCAGAAGAGCAAATTAAGGCAACAGTTGAAAGAAACCTCAAGCTCTGAGACCAGCTCTACAGGCTCTGGCTCTGTGAACCATATAAATGTTAATACAATGCTACACAATGGATTGTTATTTTCCCACCTTTCAGGGTTTCTTACTCAGCTAAATTACTGCAGCTTAACAAGTTACCATGAACCAGCTGAGCTGCATTTTCAGACGCAAGCAAAGCTCACAAAACCCAGAAGATAATTTGCATTAGCTTACTCCTCTTCCCCCTTCTCTAAGATAATCCAATTCCCTTACAATTGTTACAAGCCAGAAGAAGGCATCTGGAAAGCTGCCGTAGTTGATCTAATTCTTGACTACCTATTAAGCTGCAGTAACTTATCACCATGTAGCTAAACCTTTAAAATGGAGTATGAATAACTTTATTATAAAAGAACAGAGACTGTAAGTGCATACAGTCATTTATATGGTATGTTTGCCACTTTCAGTTGTTACTTTGTCCAGTCATTCAAGCTAGAACATGCTCACCTTTGCATTTTTTGCAGCTGTTTTTGTTCCCTGCAAAAACTGAAAATATAAGGGCAAAATGTGTTCTGCCATCTATCAGTCTTCATGGCTATATTTTAACTGAAATTCAACCTTTTCAACACACTGACAGGAGTTACAAAGAAGCTGAAACCTTGGCACATAAAAAATTAAACTTGTTTTCAATTTGCCTTAATATGCATGAATACCATTTGTTTAAGTGCTTATCTGTGTAGTTCAATTCATATATACATAGGGGTCAGAACTCTAAAAAAATAAATAAATAACCAGGAAGAGTTTTTTAAGTGGCTATTACAGCAAGTACAATTTATACTTGGCAGAAGGGCACTTTCAATATACTTTTATTCTAATAATACTAAAAATACTTCAGGTTTAGATAGCACCTTTCATCAGCACTTCTCAAACTGCAAAAGCATAGGGGTTCCTACTTGCCTGTGCAAACCACCATGCTAATTAAATCACCCTGGATACTGCTGCAAGATTTCAGCATGTGCTTTCTGTGCTGAAGGCTTTGGACAAAGCTCTGGAACTGACCTTTGCTACAAGAAAAAGGCTTAATCTCCTGTGCCAGAAAAAGCTATGCTGATTTTCTTAAATAGATACACAACTAAAATTTGTGTTCTATGGAGGGTCTTCAGATAATGCAGGAAAAAAACTTTTATGACTTAAATCTATTCTATCTAGAGACCTTAGATAGGTGCACTATATTAAATATATATATTTATTATCACTATCTACCAATGTAATGAAAGTGTACCTAGAGTGAAACACAGCTGCTAAGGATTCACTGACACCCTACAAGTAGCTCAGGACAAGTTATATTACATAATATACGCTTAGATAGCACATTTTGTAAATAATATTTACGTGCTGTGGCATTAAGGAAAATTAAGAAAACCTACACTACTGAGTAGCCTCAATTTTTAGTTTTTTTTAATTGAACATGGATGTTTAGAGTCTCCTCTTTAAAATCAAATACTGGACAGGATCAGTGAAAAAACCTGATTTTGGACTTCCTAGCATTAGTTTTGTTAAAGTAAATAATTTTTCTGATTATTTTATGAAAAACAACACTGAGAAAAACTCTGTGTTGGTATGCAGTATATTTGATGTCACTAGTCACACTTAGTTACCAAGTAACAACTACCATGTCTTAACACTGAAAGGCGTGTTTTTCCTTCTGTTTTTTCTCCCCCATATATTAAGCTATCTTGTAATAATTTTTTTTTAAAAATTACCTTCCTTAGGGCTAATTTTCTTTAGTTTTGAAAAGAATACTGTTAAGAGTACATACAATTCCCCCAATTTCTACTCATCTGCAAGATACGTAAGACTAAACATGCTCCACTGATTAATTAGAATAATATTAGTAAGAAGCAATTCAGTGCTGTAAACTCAGAGATTAATAGCAAAAGGAAATATTCTTTAAAAAAAAATTCTCTTGCCTTACTAAAACTGAATCTAAAAAAACCTACCTTGCATGTTTAAAAACTGCGTGAATATGAAATTTCTGCTTTAGAGCAGAAACATGATAAAATAATTTATTTTTTATTAAATATAAACAGGTCAATAATATTTAGGAGCATCTGTTGAAATAATTAAAGGCTCCAAATGTGCACAGAGCTATTTAGGCTTTATCTAAGATTAAGCCTGCTAGAGTTAACAAGGACTATTCTTGGGTATTAAGACTCTTTTTTTAATAAATCCTTTAAAAATGTTACAGAAACAAGCACTTCCATATTAGATCAAATTTAGAAAGTCCTATGCTATTTAATTTGTTTGAAAAAAAAAAAGTGGAATTTTTCTAATATGATAATTACAACAAAAGAATGCGTATCTTCAATAGCATCAATTGTTATTTTAACCACAGAATGAAGACTTCCTTGAAAACAAAAGCAGCTTACTGAAAAACGGTAACAAACTTCTGAGGCAGAGTACAGTGATCAGTATGGAAAAGTATTTTGGAGATACCTGTGACTACAGGATATTGTTCAAAAATGCATCTTGTATACAGATCCCAAGTGAATTTAAAAAACCCTTTTTTATTCTCCTACAATTTGTTTTAAACTTGAATAACCTATTTTTGCATTCTTTTTAGAAATGTATGTGTATAATATGATGCCTGATACAGATACATTTTTTTGCTTAACACAAAAGTCTCACAGAATGTCCTCACTATATTAACAACCTACCTGATGAGCCAAATCCACCAAGTGCAGAGCCGATAGCTGCTCCTAAAGAGCTGCTACTTCCAAAGCCAAGAGATGTGCTTCCTGGTTGGCCAGGACCATGTGAAAAAAGGGAACTGCTCTGGGAGTTATTGGTCAAAGAGTTACTGCCATAAAATGAATTGGATTGTAGGCTACTATTTGTTTGCTGTTGCTGTTGCTGTGGCTGGGCACCAAGTGGCCGAAAAAGACCGTTCGTGGCTCCCGCGAGATTGTTTGCTGTTCCTCCAGCTGAAGCAGCTGCAGCTGTAAAACACATGTTTTCAATCATAATTACTCTCTTGAACATTTCTAACTGAAAATGGATTATTCAGAACTAAACTGTATTTTCTTGAAGCCCTCTTAAAACAAGCAGAAATTCACATATTAAAGGACTAAGAGACTTAATAGTATTACATAATCTTAATTACTCAAAGAAAAAAGGTGAAGACAGCACACGTTTCAGGCTAATCAAGGCTGCAGAATGTTAATGTAATTGAGGGAGTTTTCAGGGTAAACATACAAGACATTACTCTTTACTGAACTTTTTATATCCAAAGTTGCAGTAGCAGAGTTGCAGCTAAGAGTCATTCAAAAACATCTTCAGCTACTGTCAGAAGCAAGTTCTGCATAAAGAAAGAAGCTGATAGATTAACTTAAGATCTAATTTTCTGAACAAATTAAGTTAATTAATCCAGGGTTAATATTCTGGATTTTAATTTAACATGCAATAAATGGTTCAGTAATACTAGATCTTACTACTGGTAAAAAAGAAGAAAGAAACTAGAGACTTTTGATATAACTCATTTTCCTCTTGTGCTTTCCATTCTATACATAGCTTTCTCCTTGCCACACTTTTCAGGTGAAAATACTTTCAGGAGAAAAACATAGCAAGGCTCGAGAGCAGTCCATCTTCTGCCAGGCCGAAGCAATGAAATGATGCTTCCTAGAGGACACCATTGAGGGGACTGATGAGAAGTGCATGTTACAATGCATGGGGAGAGGAAGGAGAAAATGTTCCTATCTGACAAGTAACATTTGCAGAAACATGCCTGTGTATGCATGGGAAGAGCATGTATTCCAATAAAATAAATTCCAATTTGTAAATTCCAATTAAAAATGGAAAACTCCATCTCTGAGAAACAGCATTCTCAGAGAACAGGAGGAAAGAGAATAATAAAGCAAGCATGCACAGTATATCCTTCAAAACTAGAAAACTACACAAATGCATAGAAAACCATAATATCAAATACCAATCAACATTACTGTTAAGGCTCAGTAGAGAAGTGAAAGAAACCTCTTTACAGGATCAAATATTTACCTGCTTGTGCTGCTGCAGAACTGATTAGAACAGGAGTTGAGGCAACCAATCTGACTGGTGCGCCAAGGCCAGTTCTCGCTCCAGGGCCTACTACTAAGGCACCAGTCTGATCATAATAGGCAGTGGGAGCCAGCACTTGGTAGCCTACACAACACAGGAGACAAGGATTAGTAGTACAGATAGTCTCATACAGTCAGCATTTCCTCTCTCCTTGAAATATTCTAACCACAAACTACAAACCAGCGTTTCTGCCACACTGTCTTTGAACATCAACTGGACATCAAAGAAAAAGCAGTAAACACCATAAAACGCTGGGACAAAATCAGATTTAGAAATGCCTCAAGTAATTTTTTACAACTAAAGTAACTGCTAAAATTAGTTGTCTAAAGTGGAACTTATTGTCAAGGTTGAAGTTTCTAACACCATAGCGAGAAGGTACAGGTACAACACAACTGACAGTATTTGGATAATTATCAAATCAATTTCTTTCAGCAGTTTAAAATACTCTACATTTCTCTTGTACTCATTTGTACATGGAAAAGCTATTGAAATGTGCACAATTAAAAGGCTGAGCTAAATGCAAGTCTCGCAATTCCATACATTACCTAGCCACACTTAAAAAGAGCATCTGCAAAAACACATTAAGAAAGGAATGCTGTGTGTGCAGGAATATCTTGGACCAGTCAGTTACACAGGAATAAAAGACTGTAATCCAAGCATAACACTTCATTCAGCTGACATTTAAGAATCGGAATTGATGAAGAAAAGGAGGAGGAGTTGAGAAAGGAGAAAAGCAAGAGTAGGAAGGAATACAAGATACAACATATGAATGAAGAAAAGCGAAAAGAGACAAAAGAAAGCAAAAAACCTTTATTTAGGACAAGAGCAAGAGAATTAATTTTAAAGCTCTTGACACTTTACAGTGAAGTAGATGAATTGGAGTCAGAATCTCTATAATCTGGAAGACAAGCTACAATAATCTAAGAAAGGGTGCTGACATTTAAAATACAGCAATTTCTAATTGTTAGGTTGACTATTCTTATAAAACAATAAAACAAAACCCAGTGAAATTTCAATTTTCCTCCCATGTTCAAATATATACTAACACTATTAAAAAAAATTCAAGATTGCAAAAGTCACACATCTGTTTTTGTACATGTAAGAACAAAGACTTTGCATTCTATTTTAAGTCAGCTGTTCACATCAATTGCCTTGTATGTTCAGAATTAGGTCTAGCAGAGTTCTCTCTGAAATACATATGGACCTGAATATAACTGGACTTCCGATGTCAGGTAAGTACGTAAGTAAATTTTCAGTCAGTACAATCACCAGCCTTCCAAGGCATATTTTCTTCTCAATTTCTAAAACATCTCTGTAATCTCTTCTGCCTAGATACGCTCCAAAAAAAGAGCTGGAAACATCATCTGCCTTCTGGCCTGGTGCTTACAGTGCTCTGCAGGGAAGAGCACAGGTCCAAATTCTCACACATTAAGAAAATCCGAAGACATGAAGAAGACTCAGGTAGTACTGAAAAGGAGAGAAGCAATGAAAATCTAGATCTTTAGGTTCAATTCACAGTTCTGGAAGTGAATGCATTATAGTGGTTATGAAAAATTGTCATTGCTATCATTCTAAACCTGTTTGTTCTCACTGCTCACTAGTTGCTTTGCATTCCAGGCACATCTACCTTCTCTTTCCCACCAACAGTGCACAAAGACAGTTGTCCTCCACATGGTTTGTCCAAAAATTTGGCTAGTTAAAACCAACCAAAACAGGTTCTTACACTTGAACTGGTTAGAAAACCTTCGCTGGAGGTGCCAATGCCTCTTCCACCACAAAAATCTGCTCTGCTGCTCTACTCCTTTCACCACTAAGAAAGGTTGCTACATTCCTAAGGTAGGGAAAGGTGAGAAACCATTGTCCGTTTTACTGTAGTTCTGTAGAGAACAAAAGTATTAGTGACATAGTAGGAAAGCTCTTTATAATGACATGTGTTCCTGCACACATTAGCAATGTTTAATTAATAGTACCTACATAATTTCTGCATTTACTCATAGCAGGTTCAACTGACAATACCATGTTGGTTCTGCTCTTTGTTCCTGCTGTACCATAAAACCACTTTTTCAGAACTCAGAATTGGCTAACACTTACCAGTGTTTACTCTGTCCACCTACCCTCTTCAAATGCACAAATCCATAGATAATGCTGTAACTGTGTAAGTATAACTGTATAAAAAACCCACTGATTTTACGTTTACACCTTTCTGCTCATCTGAAACTAATATACACCTTTTTATATGACTTCAGGCCCACAATGTAAACAAACCTATTTTCTAATGAAAAATACTTGAAGGGGGGCAGGGGAGATAACTTACACTTTGCATAAATTAAACTTACTGAAATTAATACTAATGCAGTTTAATACATTAGTATTAGATTTTCTAAAATAGTTTACTCATGTGACTGCTAGATGAAAAAATGGAAGCAACCTGCCCTTGCTCTTTACACTATAACATGCCCAAGCCCTCCTGATAATTCTCTGATATTATCTGAACCTGTGATCCACCCATAGACAGTGCATTTAAAATAAGTAATGATATGCTAGGTCAATAGTATCCAGATACTGTCTGTCACAGAATGTTCAAGCTATGCATGAGAGCTGATGGGTTCATCTCTGTTTCCAGCTTCTGAAATACATTCTGAACCAAAATAGGCCTCAGCTTTCTACTTAAATCTACTACAACAAAGCAACACAGGACTATTTGTGAAATTGCTAAAACCTTGCTAAGTGCATCTGCAGCCTCAAAGGTACAAAATTTTTTGCTTTGATGTCAAAAATAAAATTTCAGAGAGACCATCTCAGATCAGATTAAATAACTGAAGAACAGCTCCCACCGCAAAACTTAGATCTTCTCCTTTCCCTTCCTTTGAACTATTCCACAAACTGTGCCTCACCTCAGAAAGGTGAGCACAAAGCTGGAAACTTCCTCCGCCTTCTCTCTTATCAAAGGTAAGGTGGTGACTTGGCAGATCTTCTCTCTAATTCCCTCTCTTCCTGTTTCAGTTTTTATTACCCTCCTCACATCATCATCTCTCCCTGTGGCTGTGCAATTTCCCCTCCAAATTAACAATTATCAAAGCTCACTTCAGTGCCTTCACATTCAAGTTCACTGTGGTGTTCCCATGCAGTCAGAAAACAAAAACATAGTTTCCTAATCAGTTCCTAATCAGATCTTCTATTTTAGAGTTCAATTGCTCTATCTACACTTACTGTCTCCGTATCAGGAGGAAATGTGGAAGTAAACAATCTAGTTTATGAAGATAATGTTTTGCTGAAATGATTTCTAAAAGTCTCCAGAAACCAGACTCTGAAAAACTTTGATTCTTATCACACAAACCTTGAATATACTTAAAGAATGAGAGGAAATCTCTTCTCTTGGCTTATGCAGCTCATTCTTAGTGTTGCACTTATCCATCCAGTAATGCAACTCCCCTCAGTGATAACATCTAAATGTATGTCAGTTTGTCACTTTTCTCCATACAATTTAAGTTAACAGATGTGACACTTCTTACTGCCAACTCAATTATCTGCCCCTTTTAAAAATGCCATCCTCTCCCCTCCTCAACTCTCCTTCTCCAAAACCTGAACCCCTATAACCTTTCGCTTGTTCTGATAAAGACATGCACAGCCTTATCTCTGCACATACTCTCACAAATCAAATTCAGAACTTACTATCCAGCCAGTAAACCATTTATACTTTCTATAACCACTCTAACTTTGCCTATCCTGTAACTCTCTGTATACCTGCCATAATGCAATTTGACTTCTATTTCATACTACCCAGTGCAATATCACACTTAAAATTCCTCTTGGTAAAAAAACCAAAAAATGCTACGTTAATGGATAGAAACTGTTGATTTTAGTGCTTTATACACGGGATCTTTTTTCCAGACTACTCACTTTACATGCCCACCTGCAAGCCAGATGCACCGTGACAGCTTTACTGTGTGAGCTCCATAAAACTAAGTTGTATCTGACCTAGTCAGTGCAGTCAATGGCGTCTCTGGAGGGATTTGGCTGACCTGCTGTTATAGACATCTATTTTAGGGTAAGCTGAGCAGCTCTGCAGCCTCTGTACAGCAGCTACACAAGGGAGGTCTCCAGTGAGCACAAGGACTCCTTAGACAGCTGAGGTCACAAGTAGATTCCTGACTTTGGATGATTCAGCCAAGTCCAGATGTTGCCTGTGATGAGGACTGGTTTTACTCTTAAGCAATTTATTCATATTCAACGTACACTGATCATACTGTGAAATTGGGAATACCCTCTGACTCTCTCTTGCACATATATTCAAGCAGAAACACTCTGTTTTTTAAGAATCTTTATTATTGAATGACTCGCTCAATTAAAACAGGAAGACTTTTGAATGGAATTGCATAACTCCAATACAAAATGGATTTCACATTTAATGGTTTTAAAAAAGAACCTGAAATTTTACCTTTTATCAGCCTTCCAGTACCCAGAGGGGCCTACAGGAAGGCTGGAGACTTTTTACAATGGCATGAAGTGAAAGAACATGGTGGAATAGCTTTCAGCTGAAAGAGTGTAGCTTTGCATTGGGTACCAGGAACAAATTCTTTACTGTGAGGGTGGTGAAGAGCAGGTTGCCCAGAGACATTGTTGATACCTCACCCCGGAGGTGTTCAAGACCAAGGTGGATGAGGCTCTGAGAAACCTGGTCTAGTGGAAGGTTCCCTGTCCAGGGCAAAGGGTTGGAACAAGATGGTCTTTAAGGTCCCTTCCAACCCAAACCATTCTATCATTCTATGATTTTCTGAAAGGAGACTTAACAGCAACAGTACGTGAAAAGCAACCTGGACTTCACATACTTTCTGCCTGTAGAATGACATAGGTATCTTAAATGATACAGGAACACACCTTCCTAAATAATTACTAAAAAGCACTTGAAATATCAAATTTGAAAATCAAACAATCAGATAATTGGGATAACATGAATTTCATCCAACATGAAGGCTGTGACAAAGAGAAAGCAATAACTTAAAGACAACAGCATGGACAAGTTGAACAATGTATCCTCACTTACTAGCTCACAGTGAAGCCAAAGTACAAATATTCTCTCTGTAAAGAATATTCAAAAGCTTGAAACTCAATTTGGACCTTCATTTTCTTGTAAAACATCTCAGTCCATTGAAACATGAATTCCACACTTCTCAATCTTGCTTATTACACTATATGTGTTGCTCAATGGTTGCCATCTGGGATTCACTGAATCACATTTTGGTATCCAGATGTTATTCAGTCATCTTGACTCAATTTTATAATAAGGTAATAGAAAAAGTCATCTCTGGAGCAAAACTCACTTTAGCCTAAATCAGAAAACTAAAATAAGAGGCAGACAAATCAAGAGTAAAAGTTCCTATTTCTCTTTGCTTGCTATAAATGGAGCCCAAGTGTCTCTCTCAAATACAGACACCAAATCCAGTAACACGATTCCCACATAAAAAGGATTGTATTCATTTCCTCATCATATATCCTTCTTAGCCTAAAAAGAGAAATCACCAGCACTCCCTATGACTCACTACGAACTCATCTGAAGATGACTGAAAAAACAGATGTCTTTCTTTATATTTTGAGCTCTATTCCCTGTAAGAGTGTGGTTGGTAAGGCTAAAGTCAGTTGCACCCAATTCCTATTCTAGAACAGTCTGAAATATATTCACAGGAATAAAGTTCTAATCTGGCCATCCAGACTTGCAGCATCAGATGGGATAAAGCAGCAACCTACAATGGAAACTGAATAAAAAGGCTCCTGCCCTCCCAGAAAATCTTTTGGGACTTGTGGAAGAGGAAAAAAGGTCTTCAAGTACCTTCTTCAAAAGACAGGCTCTTGCACTACTGCAATTATGTATTTGACCACTCAGTATTACTTTTAATCATCCACTTGGAGTGGGGGCCTTTTTATGGGTTTTAAGAGCTACTCTTGAGTTAAGACAGATACTATTCCAGATCCAAAGTAAGAACTAATAAGTAACTATAAACAAACATACACCACACCCCTACGCGAAAAAAAAAAAAAGTTACAGGTAAGGCTTTGAGGCTTGTGCAAAGATGCTTATAACATCTCTCACATGCCTCATTGTTTGCAGGCCTTATCCACTGCTTTGGTGAGGTGCAAAGGTACCACTTGGCAGGTGCTAGGACAGCACTTTGCTGATTCCTCATTTTAGGAGAAAGATGCTAAAAGCTGAAGATAACTACTGCATGAGAAGAAATAGAAATTGCACTTATAAAAGAAAACAGATGAAAAACACACAATAGCCAGTCAGTTCTGCAGCTAAAATCTAAAATGTGCTCATGGGAGGCCAAATGCACAGTGCAGCCCCAGAGCATGCAGCATACAACTCTTGACCTCTCCAGGCTGCAGGGCATCTCAGAGTGGTGCCGACCAAGGAGAGAACCTGTACAGGTCAAAGGAATGCACCAACATTATCTAACTTAACTATGCCAAAACCTTAACTTTCATACTGAAGAATGGCCAAGTACACTGAAACTGCTCTTGCTCAGGTAAGAGTACCAAACACCTAAAATTAATGTTGAACTTCAAGCTAACCACTCCCCAACATATGAACCATTCCTTAGGAAGTCAGAAGCCATGCACACTAAAAGGATCTGAGGCTCCACCCTTTGAAGTGCTTCCAAGCATTTTGTGATCTTCAAATATGATCAAGCAGTAATTTTCTTTTAAATTTCTTAATTTTGGATTCTGAATTTCAGATATTATTATGTCCCAAATAAAAGTTATTCTAGCAAAATTTAATACCTCCTGTTGCACAGGAACCAGAGAACAAATGACTTTTTAAAACTGCATGTAGTTGCTTCATTATATATGAAATTATCTTGCAAAAATCTAAGACATTCCTTGTGAACACATTTGTAACAGCAAATACAAAGAAAATGCTTCAAATAACAAATGCTAGAGGAGTTTCTTGTGCTCTAAAAATACTGTGCCAGTATTTTAAACCAACTGAACTAGAAAACTCAATTCATAAGCATAACAAGACTTTGTTAATCTGTTACCTAATAACACCAATATCACAGAATGAACTAGGTTGGAAAAGATCTTTAAGATCATCTAGCCCAACCTACAACCTAACACCTCCTCATCAACTAAACCATGGCACTGAGTACCATGTCCAGTCTTTTTTTAAACACGTCCAGGGACAGTGACTTCACCACCTCCCTGGGCAGACGATTCCAGTGCGCTATCACTCTTCCAGTGAAGAATTTTTTTCTAACGTCTAATCTAAACTTTACATAGCACAGCTTAAGACTGTGTCCTCTTGTTCTGTCAGTTGTTGCCTGGGAGACAACTCCACCTGACCACAACCACCTTTCAAGTAGTTGTAGAGAGTGATAAGATCATCCCTGAGTCTCCTTTTTTCCAGGCTAAAAAACCCCAGCTCCCTCAGCCATTCTTCATAGGGCTTGTGTTCCAAGCCCTTCACCAGCCTTGTTGCCCTCCTCTGGACACGTTCAAGCATCTCAACGTCCTTCCTGAACTGAGGGGCCCAGAACTGGACACAGTATACATACTGGTGAGTACAGCCTCACCAGTGCCAATCACCAGGACTTCCCTGGTCCTGCTGGCCACAGTATTCCTGGTACAGGCCAGGATGCCGTCGGCCTTCTTGGCCACCAGGGCACACTGCTGGCTCACATGCAGTCGGCTGTCGACCAGCGCCCCCAGGTCCCTTTCTGCCTGGGCACTGTCCAGGCACTCTGTCCCCAGCCTCTCTGTCCCCAGCCTGTAGCACTGCACGGGTTATTATGGCCAAAATGCAGGACTCACCACTTGGACTTAAACTTTATCTTACTGGACTCAGCCCATCTATCCAGCCTGTCCAGGTCCCTTTGCAGAGTCTTCCTACCCTCCAACAGATCGACAGACGCTCCCAGCTTGGTGTCATCTGCAAATTTACTGATGATGGACTCAATCCCCTCATCCAGATCATCAATGAAGATATTAAACAGGACTGGACCCAGCACAGATCCCTGAGGGACACCACTAGTGACTGGCCGCCAACTGAATGCAGCACTGTTCACCACCACGCTCTGGGTCCGGCCATCCAGCCAGCTCTTAACCCAGCAGAGAGTGCACGTGTCCAAGCCGTAGGCTGCCAGCTTTTCCAGGAGTATGCTGTGGGAAACAGTGTCAAAGGCTTTCCTGAAGTCCAGAGAGGCAACATCCACAGCCTTTCCCACATCCACCAGGAGGGTCACCTGGTCATAAAAGGAGATGAGGTTGGCCAAACATGACCTACCCTTCCTGAACCCACGTTGGCTGGGTCTGATCCCCCGGCCATCCTGTAGGTGCTGCGTGATGGCACTCAATATAAACTGTTCCATAACCTTGCCAGGTACCAAGGTCAGGCTGACTGGCCTGTAGTTTACCGGATCCTCCTTCTGGCCCTTCTTGTGGATGGGCGTCACATTGGCCAGCTTCCAGTCATCTGGGACGTCCCCAGTGAGCCAGGACTGATGGTAAATGACGGAGAGCGACTTCGCAAGCTCATCTGCCAGCTCTCTCATCACCCTAGGATGGATCCCATGTGGTCCCATAGATTTATGGACATCTAAGTGGCTCAGCAGGTCTCTGACTGCTTATCTGAGGCAGAATGACTGGAGTAGGGTGGGTGACTGGTCTGTCGGAATGAAAAATATTGGAAATATGTGTTGGTTTAGTGCTGTTATACAGTCTCTTTCAGTTGCCAGAATTCGGGAAGCTGGTCCTTGGGTACTCCCCTCCCACAGAACGTGTTTGAAAGTTGTCACAGTCACACTGGAAAAAGAAATATTGTGTTCATGCAAGAACTTCAGTGTCTGTTTGCATTAATGCTGGGGACATGGCGTAAGTTCGTAGACCCTTCTGCAGCACTGGAACTCTTGAGGGACGTGTTTAGATCTGCTGAACAACCACAGCAAGATGTGAGTGAATTTACGTACAAACTACTGGACCAGTTGGAGGATGCATTCCAGTTCACTGTGAATGACAGGAGTCCTGGAGACTGATCCGAAAACCCAACAGTGTACCTCTTCTACGGGACTTTCCTGACTGAGGGTGTCCACGAGGGCAACACTTTTTCCAAGATTAAGACCTGCTGAGGTTTTAGGAGCTCTCCTTTTGTTTTTTGGTGTTTTTTTTTTTTTCCTTCTTTTTCCTCTGAAGGAATTTTCCCCCATGCGTGTTGCTAGGAGACAATAACGACTGGATACTTAAGGGAGACAAAAGACATGGCCACAGCTCAGGGGAGGGGTCCAGCTGGCTGCTCTCTTTTACCTGGGGTTTTCTCCTGTACGGCAAAGATGCAAAGATGCCGCATGATTTGGACTGAGAAAAGAGGGCTGGGTGCAGCCTCTAGCTCTCTTGTTCTCTTGGCGTTTGGAGGGGAGAGAAGCTGTGGTCTCTGTAGGGAGAATTTGTCACCACTGCAGGGTTCTGCCTTCTGCTGCCTTTCTTCTACCGTGAGTGAAGCTTTGCTCGGAGGAGCAGTTGTTGCACTGGGACCTTATTAACACCCTACCTCGCTAAAAGAGGGACTTTTCACCATCTGCTTGGGTGCCTCAGGGGAAAAACCCCAGGATCCCAAGCCCCCTTTCCCTGCCCCGCGGGGAGCTGGGCCGCCGCTGCCCTGTCTCTGCCGTTCCTTTGCTGCAGCTCTGAGCCTTCGCTGCACTGTAGCTCCGCACCCACTGCCTGCCGAGACCACCCGGGGTTCCCACTGCAGCTGTGGAGTTTGATACATCTCGCCTACCACCAAGGATTTTGCGCTCATCCCTGCCGTTCCAGCCTGCTGTTCCCAAGGATCCTGCTGGGGCACCGGGATCGGCTGCCCAGGGGGTTTGTGAAGCGTTTCTTCCATCCCTTCCCAGGATCCTGAGCCGCCATGGCCGCGTGCTCCCCGCGCTCGCCCCACAGCGCCCCCTGCAGGCGGGGGAACCATCGCAGCCGCCCCGCCCCCCGGGAGCCGCTGGCGCCCCCTGCCGGCCGTGAGCGGCGCTGCACCCACGGGGAAAGCGCCTGCGGCCGGGAGAGGCGGGCACCGGGTTCTGCTTCTGTCTGTTGTTACTGCCATAGTTAGTGTTGTTTGTTTGCCTTGTTATATAGATTAGTAAAGAACTGTTATTCCTATTTCTCATATCTTTGCCTAAAAGCCCCCTTAATTCCAAAATTATAATAATTCGGAGGAAAGGGGGTTACATTTTCCATTCCAAGGGAGGCTCTTGCCTTCCTTAGCAGACACCTGTCTTTCAAACCAAGACAGACCTTTGGTCAGTATCCCCTTCAGGTAAATGGTTACCAGAACTTGAATGAGTGCTTGGAAGGAGCCATGGTGGAAGGAGAGATGGATGAGGCAACAGAATCTCAGTCAGTGAAGTATGGACAGGAGCTCTGGTTTACAAAACTCCCATCAGTTCTGACCTTTGAACTCTCCCAATTCAATTAGTCACTTGGACAGCCACAGAAAATTCACACCAAGCTAGAGTTTCCCCAGACTGTATGTATGGACAGGTACCTCTACTGCAATAAAGATCTTATTCAGACAAAAAGAGAGGAAATTAAGAGATTGAAGGAGAAAATGGTGACTCTGCAGCAGAAAATGGAAAGGTACATGGAATATGGCTCTGACCCAGCCCACTTTCCACTGCCTGACATGCTGCAGTATGTGCTTGAGTTCATTGCTACAAAGCCAGCTATGGCTGTTTCCTCTGCTCAGAGCTCTCAAACAACACTCCTGCACTCCCAAGCCAAGCCTCGTGTTTTGGACATGCTTTCACCGCCAAACGGCACACAAGAAAGGACCAATACTACGACTGAAGATGAAGCTTTCTTTGTGGCAAATTCTTCACCGCAGCAAAACTCCAATATGGAGGTCCAGCCTCCTGTTTCACCAGCAGAACTGTCTGAATGTCCAGCTCCTCATGTGGTCTCCGACGAAGAGCTGAACCTGGTTCAGACGTGTCTGCAGTGATGGAGAAATGAGATTGAACAAGACATGCAAGACCTGAAGGAGTCTATTGCCAGAATCAACCTGTCCATTGAACAAATGTACCGTGAACCTCTCCTCCAAGAGGTTCCCTGTCGTTTACATTCAGTCTTGGTCCATGAAGGGCAAGCAAATGCTGGGCACTACTGGGCCTTCATGTATGACCAGCCTTGGAAAAGATGGCTCAAATACAAATACAATATTGTTACTTTCAGCGAGTCTCTTAATCCACTGATAACATACATACCTGGCATGCCTGTAGCAAGACCCTGACCAAAAGCCAAAGCTGGATTTGCTGCTGCAGCTGCTGCAAGTGACTCTGCCTGCTGCCCTTGCTGCCCCTGGTTGGGAGTGAGCGGGCGCTGAGTTGCTCCAGCTCGCAGGACCTGCAAAAGGCCGACACAACACTCCTTCCTTAAAAGGCAAGGAAGCCGATCTATTATGTGCTAACAAAGTTCTAGAACAGTTGCTTTGAGTATTTGATGCCTCGCAGCCCTGAATTTCGTTTTGGGAATACTGCACCTTGTTGGTTTCAAGGATATACACATACAAAGAATAAAAGGTATATACTATTTTGCTGACAAACGTGACCATAAAATATCTGCTCTGCTCTGGAGAGCACGACTCCTATGTTCCATCAACGGTAATGAGTATAAAAGAAGGAAGAAAATCTGTAAGAGTGATACATTTTACAACCTACATTATTTATTAACTGAACACCTGACCTTCCTTGATAAACACATTTGTTTACATTACTTCCAAGCAATTGAATTATGTAAACCTGAGTATTTCAGCACTTCTAGTAACTTGTCTAAATAATTAACGCTGCACTGCCAACAGTGCTGTAAATAATGCACCTACTAAATTTTAAACATTCACATAACACTCCATCACCATGCCACACAGGTGTATTTTATTACGTTCTGACAGCAAATCTCCGGGAATCTGACTGGAAAGCAATCTAAATTCTTGAAACTACTCTATTTCTCTTGGTTAAAATCAACTTTTTCGGGTCCAAAAGAAGGAAGAAATATAATTCACAATATATTCCCACAAAGAACTGTATATGTAATCTGCATTAATTGGATATTAATTTTATAGAGAAAACAAAGACACTGCAGAGACAATATACATTCTGTTACCAATGCAGGTCACTGATAAAAACAATCAGTAGGAAGAAATATCCACTTGAATATAAAAACAGTGATGAAAGCCCTGGACTTACGTGGTATCTCAGACTTGTTATATTTCTAAGAATGGCATTGAAATTAACTATATTGCTGGTAAAAGATTTGAAATATTTACATTCATTCAAGTGTAAAGTTATTGTAAAATTTGGGGGTTTCCTTTGTCACAATTGCCATTTACTTACACTGAAATATCATACAATAATTTAAAAATGCATCCAGAGTAACAATAGGAAATTAACATTTTTTAGAAAATTACTTAAAGAAATGGAAATTTCAACAAGCTCTTGAAACAATTGCTCACTCTTGCTTTACCAAGGCAAAAATACCATATGGCACATGCAAAAATACCATATGGTGATGCTGCAATACAATTAATGTCACAGAAAAATAAACTGGGCAATCCTTCCTCCCTGTGAAGCAACGAAACTACTGATAATAGCTTTATTTCCTTACTTTTTTCCCTAAGTTTTGAAAAGACAGAAGAACGTGTAATATTTAATTTTACAGCTAATTTATAAAAACACAGACGCATTTTTTCCCAAGCTTAAAAGAAACAATATCCTCCTAAAATTACCAAAATGTATCTTTTCATCCCCTTATGTCAGTTTTCTAGATTAAACTTTACAATAATTTCGTACACAGGAAGCATTACCTACGCGCACACACACACAGAGCAGCATAGCAATCTGAATGAAAGGAGTAATTTTTAATGCTTATTGTTTTAAGAAACAAGATTGTAAAATAACGTGGTATAAGACAGTGACAATCACTAAGAAAATTGAGAGTTTTTAATATTCATTTATTATATGATAAAATGCAACATCTGAATGATGTAAAATTTTCTAGCAGCTGACCCTTCCACACTGAAATGTTAAGGTAAGGCACCTCTGCTTTTCATGCTGAACATACCGGTTGCTGTCCCTGCTGTGCCTGGGAAGCCGCTTGCTGATTTGCTGTGGTATTTGCTGCTGCAGCTTGCTGCTGGAATAAATTGGCTGGATACACTCCCCATGGAACACCATAATACTGAGGCGGAACCACAGCAGGACCTAAAACCAGAAAGCATGATTATTCCATCTAGTGCAGCTGCTTAAAATACTGCTTGTAGCATCCCTCATTGATCCATCTTCTCAGTGTCAGAAATCGGTATTAAAAAAAAAGAATTCCCATTTTAGCTAAAATGACACATGAATACAAAATGGTTAATTAAAAAAATTCACATCAAGTCATATCTCCTCCACGAAAAAATGAATACCCTTGTGAGACTCAGACGACAAAGAAAAACCTTAAAGCATTCAGAGTCTGTGTACCAAAGAACATTCAAAATCAGTTTTCATGGTTGGACAAAAAGATCATTTCAGAACATCACAGAACGAACAAAAAATTATCCTCCTGATAGTAATGTACTAAGACTTTGATTATCCATGATTCCTCCTTTCTGTATGATGCCCTTGCTTATAAACACAACTATTGCCTTTGCCTCCCTGTATATACATGATGCCCTTCAAAGTGGGCACACTTAACTCTTCCAGTATACTGATGAAGAACCTGTAGAAGAATAATCTTGCCGTATCATGGCATTGTACAGATAATGCACTAGGTACACGTCTTTTAGATTTTTCTACTGCCTTCCCTGTGAAACCAACATGTGGAAACAAAGGGGTTTTTGTTTTTAAATGTTATGCTCAAGTCTGAGCACTAGCTGGGACTTGAATACCCAGTCATGTTGCTTCACAGCAATATCTAATAACTTTTTAAGAGATTTTCCTGGGCTTGGAGTTTCTCTGTTGGCTGTGCCTTTTAGCATGCTGAAGAGACCATCTTTATTCTCATGCTCACTGGGAATGAGAAAACCTGGAATTAGAAAATTATTGCACTGAGTAAAAACATACAAGGAAAGGTTAGCTGTCTCATCTTTTGAAAACAATATATACTATCAATGTCAGATGCACCTTATTAAGGATAAACACTTTTAGAACAGTAAAAAAGCTCTAATTTTTGTATATGAAATGCCAATGGCAAGAGAAACTCAGAATCCATATGTAACAAACTGAAACCCTTTCTATTTCAGTAAAAACTTTCAAAATGGCAATAGTAATTTTCCTACTAGTCTCTCCTTACTAGAACTACATTTGCAGAGATTAAACAAGATAGATTTCACCTTTTTTCTCTTTTCATTCAGTTGAATTATCAAGACAGACACTTTCTAGTGTTCAGTTACCTGCTAGGGTAGCTGCTGCAGCTAATCCAGCTGCAGTGTACGGGTCAGTCCCTGGAGGAGCAGCGCTGATAATATATGGGTTTGGCACAAAAGCAGCTGGGGCCAAGCCTGCAGAGAATACGCCTGCTGCAGTAACAAACAGAGTTTCATTTCAGCCAACATTCTTAGCAAGCATCATCATATTCACACCACCCAAATCACACAGCCTATCTGTTAAACTCAGAACTGCTTGTACTTTGGAAGCTTTTAAGAGCAGGTACATAATTACAGAAATCAACACTTCTATGTCTTCTCATCAGTCCTTTCTTACTAATCCCAAGGCCTAACAGCTTTGTTTTGTTGGATCTACAGACTCCAAGGAGATTTATCTCATATGTGTCTATCCACCTTTATACAGAAGGGATTATTCAAAGTGGAAGTTACACTAGTCTTGCAACGACATCTGTAGCAGACAAGTCATCTAGTGTCCGAAGTGAACCAGCCAGATGAAATGAACCCCCTCCCAGAGACAAAAGTCTTCACTGACAATTACGAAAAAATTTAACCGGCTAGTTTAAGTCAGATACCTAGCTTTTAAAAAGCCAGTTATGAGATGCTAATCTTACTTCCAAGAATCCTAATCTGATACAGGAATTGTAATGGAAAGAGACAACTGCAGGAACTCAGGCAAACAAAGCACTGCTACCCAGTCTCCCCTGTCAGTCGGGTTCATGTACTTATCCAACACTGAGTCAGCAACTGCTGCAGCAAGCAAGGCACATCATACTATGTCCCTCCTTCCAAATATTTCTTTATAAATTTCTATTAATATGCACATCAGAAGAGGCTGCATTTTAAAGAGGAAAAACTCAGCGGACTACTCATTCAGCACTTCATACAAAGTACGGGCTTCTCTGCAGTTTAGAAGTCAAAGACAGGACTTCTGGACTCACAAACATCTCAATCTGCCATGCTTCCAGCTCTCAGCCTGTATTCATCAGCTACGTAACAGTGACAAGCTGCCACTTTTCAATCCCAGCTATGGGCTGTTGATCCCTGTCTGAGCAGACCTCACGATCTACCTAAACAAGCTGGTGGGAAAACTTATTTGCAGGAGAGCCTGGACACAAGCCACTGGAGATGCTTCCTACTTCTGCCTGCCCTTCTGATGCTGAGAACCCTATTTTCCTCACAGAGGAAAGAGATTTGTGCACACACCTCAACAGCCCAGCGGAACTGGAGAGGGTGGAAATCTTTAAACCCCAGCTATCTCCCTTCCTTAAACATGTGTGTTCCAACCTCCCTCCCCTAAACACCGACAGCTTCCCCACAGTGGAAGATAAAATTCTTGTTGTGAAATAAAGCCTCCTTGTTGAGTTGCAGCACACGAAGGACTTTATGCATTTAACTAACTCATTGAACTAAAGGGACTGAAAAAATGCCTGCTAAAGAATTACCTCTATCACAAAGGTACCTGCAAGAAGAAACAGCTGCTTAAATGCTGCCATTAACAAGGAAAACTTAAAACCTAATCAACACCACAGTATGATTTCAAAATTCTACTCTACAATGGTTTTTAACTGGATTACTAAAAATACTAAACTGCAACAGAATCTTAGGATTGTATATTGGTTTTTAGTATATAAAGCTAGTGTTTCTATTACTGCTTATAGCAGTAAACATTTTTAACTTTTACTCCCATCAAAATTCAACTACTATACTACAGAAGCAAATGTAAGTTTTATTTCTTTGTATACACTCAAAGGGGAAAAATTACAAAAGAAAACCTCCTCTAAGGACATTACAGTCACAGGCAGTCATTCTGAGCAGTTTTCATGAGAATCACTACAATGGGCCAACTGATCAGTATCTAGTTGAATGAGAAGATTGTGGGTAAATTGAAAGGATTCTATCAAAGCAACACACCCACTTTTGCCAAGGACACTTGCTGTACTGTACAGAAACCTCACCTATGTGTGGCTGCTGAGCTGCAGCCAGCGCATATTGCTGCTGCTGGGCTGCTGTCAACTGCTGAACAGTCAGAGCGTTAGTCCTCTGGAAAAGCTATTGGGAAAAAAAAAAAGGCATTTCAGTTTTCAAAAGTCAGGGCTATAATATACTTGGATTTGCTTACAAAAAAAGTATTTCAAACCAAGCTTCTATAATAGCAAGTTACTAAACTAGAAAATTATGCAACAATATTCTTCTAGATTAATGATAGTTATTTGCCCTCAACTAAGTCACAGACAAAATAATATTCAATGCATTGTATGTTGAAATGACTGATTATCAAGAGGATAATCAACAACTTAAAGGATCAATTTGCCACAATCCATTACTAACCTGCTGCTGAGAATTGTAGTCAAAAAGTCCTACAGTAGCTCCCGAAGAGTCCATTTGTACCTGATTGCCAGGATAGTCAAACTGTAGAGAATCAAGACCAACTTGTTCCATGGCATCTAGATTCTGATTTTCTGGATTTGAAAATTCTTCTACCAGAGGCTTGTGGGCTGCAGGATTGGGAAGTGGACCTAATCCTTCCGTGGTGCTGGGATTGGGGCCCAGGCGTTCAGCTACTTCTGTTGGGGAGGCTTGTCGACTTCCAGGGGTACGACTGTTCAGAAGAAAGTTAAGACAGACTCTTCAGTCTTAAAAAAAGCTATCCATGGTCAGAGTACAGTATTTCTACTTTAAAAGAGGCTCTGAACTCCAGAGATTTTACAAAGGGAAGTGACAGATTCATTTTAACATTTTCAACCAGCATGCATTGATGGCTGAAGGAAAAGGACGCATTTAACTCTACAGCACAATTTTTTTTTTTTAAAATTTAAGACTGACTATACAGCTCTTCAAATAACTTCTTAGGAAAAAAAACCTGATCTGTGAGGCTGTTTTGAGTCAAATTGAGTGAATTGTGGTCACCTGTCAATTTTGGGATGTCTACTGTATTTTGGGAGTGACATGAAACATACTGAAGAGAAATTAAAAAAAAGAAATGGCTAAGGGCATTTCATGCCAAAGAACAGAAAGACACAGCAAAATTTCAATTGGAAATTACAAACATACAATATAGTAACCATTTTTCACATCTGAAAAGTAAACAATATATTTTTACCTTGAGTAAAATGAACTAATAATTGCTTTATTTAGCACATGACTAAAACATTTCATTTCCTACACAACTCATTTAACAGACTATACTACACTGATGATTGGTGGGAAAAAAGTGTTCCTAATATAATCCTGAATAGAATATACAATATCATAGAGACATTATATATAAAAGCTGAATTGCCCTCTCATGTGACTGGCAGTATTAACCATATTTCCACTGACTACAGGGGACTTTTTGCGCACCTATAAACACCTACAGGCAAACACATGAAGTCAGATGTCAACAGAGTCACATCCTAAAGAGATTCTCAACACTGAATCTGGTTAGATTTACGTTACCTTTTAGTGGTACTCCACCTTCTGTGGGAGGCCATATTGTTTAGACTATCAATTTTTACCAGCAAAAATCTAAGTTAATTACTAGGAAAGAGTTGTGTGAGAAAATCTACAATCCTCTAACATTATTATGTTGGCAGAACTTTATGATTATATATTGTTTCTCAGGAAATGTAGAACTTCTAGTTAAGTTTGCTTTACTTGTGAGAACTGGGCTCAAACACCAAATGCCATCTTGCAGGAAGAACCCATGTTTATTCCAGCAGTACAGTGCCAGACCAGTTTGCTGTACTGATAATTCTAGGTCAGAGACACAGCCTCAGTACTACCTGTTCTCCTTCCTCTTCAAGGCTCCAAAGCCAAAGTATCTGTTTCTCACTGAAGCACATGACTAATGCAAGGAAATCTACTCGTACTTACATAATGGCTGATAACAACACTTAAGTCTGTACAGCTAGAAATCAGCCTTTATGGGAGTTTATTGCAGCAACACTGTATGATTTATTACTCTGGACAAAATATTTCAAAGAAAGTAGGAGTTTTTTGACTAGAGTTTTTTTTAATGTAACAAGCAACCTCATGATGATTGTCTATAACATAGTGGCTTACCATCTCAGTATCCTAGCAAGCAACCATGTCTTGCTCAAAATTTGAGTTTAAAGTCATTTAATATTCCCTATTTTTCCCAAGAAAAATACAGCATCAACAAAGTGAAGAACAAAACAAAAAAAGGCAGTTATTTCAGTACATACTTTAGTTTAAAAATGCTACAAGTACAATAAAAATACAAGGAGGAGGACAGGATGAAGTTTCTTTGTTAAAACTTATGGTTAGCTAATATAGGTTGCTCCTTATATTGGTGCTGTTCTTTTGCTATAGTTAAAGTTGTGTCAATACTTCAATTATAAACCTCTGTTTGGAAGGCTCTATACCACCACTTTATATGGCTCATTTCATTTAGATGGCCTTAATTTTTTTTTTGAGAGGTTTACTGGCTTTGGATGCTTTTTTGCATTTTGTATTTTTTAATAACTTCTCTCTTTAAATAATACAGAAGGTACTTTACAAACACCTATTTCAAAATTGAAATAGATACAGGTAAAGAAAAGAAGGACACAAGTTATTCTCTATTTTCGATGTGTAACATTGAAGGTAACTTTGTTTATTGTGCATACTGCAGGCAAGCATCCGAAAGGAGCCAATGTGAGCTCTCTGGTATGCTTGGTATTGTATTATTTTCAATGATACCTCTTGAAAAAATATACTTGAAGAATCCCTCCTTAGCCTCAGGCAAATACATTTTTTAAAAGGTAGGAAACACTTATGTATGGGATTCAAACATGCATTTTAACATACTTGTTCAATAATGAACTAATGAAACCACAACTACCTAGTCATGTTCATCACACTAATACAAATTTATGAGCAGCACTCTAGTTCTCTGTCTTTTTAATTCTTCTGTATGACACTTACAAATACATCACAGTCATTCAAAAAAGAAAGATTAGCCCTTAAAAAATACCCAATTTAAAATGCAGTTTAGCATTAGAAAAAAAAGCAGACTGGCTGTGCTGTTATATAACAGTTCAGTGTTCAAAAGCTTGACCTTGGTCCAATCTTTTTTTCCCTACAAACACAACCAAACCACAACACCATTCTATAGGTGACGTTTAACTATATGAATAGGAAAATACATTGTTCCACCTTAGTCAAAGATATGGTTTCTATAAAGACTTATGGGGAAATGATTAGTTGTGTTAGGCTGTGGTATCCACCAGCAAAATCAGAAGGAAAAGTAAAATTCTGTAGAACTTACTCTCTACAAGAACACTCAGATGCAAAAGTTAGAGTATTAAAAAGAAGCAGAGAGAGAAAGAACTTTAGTTTGACATTATAAGGGTTAAAGTTTTCATCCCTCTTTAATTCACCACATTCAGAAGGTACCCATTTACTTTTAATAATTACTATGTTAAGATGAATTAGTCTCATGAGAAGTGACGCACACATTCATGACATCCTAAGAAACATGTGGCATGGTGGGAAAGGGAGGACTTGAGGGGGGGAAGAATCAGTCTGCAGCTGAGTAATGTTTAAAGCTGACACACAAACCAGAACTATAATGCCCTTAAGAGACATGCTCATCTTCTTGAGAAACAGTTAAAAGCTTACTTAAAATCTTTGCAATCGGCATCCATTCCATTTGGCAAACCTCTGCCATTTATTTTAGTAACATCCTCATCATCTCCTTGTTTAAGATCTCTGTTTTTGTCCTCCTCAAATGGAGAAGCCTTGCCTTTCTGATCTCCTTTCTCAGGTCCATCTGTTTCAGCATCTCTAGTGCCCTGAGGAAAAAGAATCTGTTTGATTCTGAATATTGAACAGAACACAATAGGAGCACCACAAGGTGACCTAATTCTACACTACAGTGCACGTAAACAATACAAACAGTTTGTTGTCAATGAAATTGCATTTGGTGGGTAACTTGGTCATCAAGTTTCAACCATATGCAATTAACTGCCAAAATGTGAAAAGGAATGCCAAGATTTATAATGGAAGAGCTAACTCAACCTTAACTATAGCGGTGCTGTTAAAGCAGTAACACTTTGAGTTAGATAAAAGTTTATTTTCTACAATTAAAACATTCACTTACAAAACAAATCCGCATGAAAACAGAACAGGAAGATCTAGAATAAAGCTCATCACACATTTTAAATTAAGCCATTTGCAGGCTTTCTCCTACCTTTAAATAAAGTTTTCAGGAAAGCACTTTAAGACAGCTATTTAGTTAAGATTCCCAAACCACTTCCCTCTTCCGCCCCCTCCAACCAAGGAAGACAGATAGGAACTAAACATTTCCTTCTAAAGAAAAGAGTTAAAAAAGAAAAACAGACAAAAAGAATAGAAAATATAACCATGTTACAAAGACGACAGCAGGAAACTAGGCAAGCTTAACACACTGCATTACTTACAAAAGCTCCTTTCCTAAACCGGGAATCCAATTTATCAGCTGGAGAGGAACTTAACACATATTCTACCATGCTCACTCCAAGGCCACCACTTTCTGATCGTGGAGACAATACAGCATTTACTTCACTGTTTCCATGAAAACCCTGTCCAGGCTTTCTCTGTACCATAATAGGTTGGGACATAGAATGGTCTGTTAAAAACAAACAAATAAATAGAACTATTGTATTTTTTTAAATGCAACTTGCAACATTTTTGCATTTCATTACAACAGCAATATTAAGACAAAAATTAAACTAAATATAAAATTCCAAATCACAGTCTCAAAAAGTGTTATTGAAACACAATCAGCATGCAGTATACATTTTCACAACTAAAATTAAAGGGAAATAAAATTTAATACACAATTACATTTTGGATAATAATTTGCTTTAAAATAACATTCAGCAATCACAACTGATCTTTCAGTACATATACAACAATCACTTACGAGGAGTTCCCCATGCAGTCTCTCTCCACTCGTCACCAAGGAATATCCCTTTTTGTCCATCTTTTGCTGAATCATCAGGTTCCCAAAACTTTTTGGCAGGTAAAAGCTGTTAAAAAGAGAAGATGGTTTTATTTAAATATGCTTGTAAATAGGCAAAACCAGCAATACTATTAAGAGGATAAGCAAGTAATTAGTTTTACATCATGGAATCATAGAATGGTTTGGGTTGGAAGGGATCTTAAAGATCATCTAATTCCAACGCTCCTGCCATGGGCAGGATTGCCACTTGCTAGAGCAGGTTGCTCAGGGCCCCATCCAACCTGGTCTTGAACACTTCCATGGATGGGACACCCACAGCTTCTCAGAGGTACAACCTCTTCCAGTGCCTCACCACCCACACAGTAAAGAATTTCTTCCTTATACCTAATCAAAAATCTTTCCTCTTTTAATTTAAAACCGCTCCCCCTCATTCTACCACTATCTGCCCTTCTAAAAATTTGCTCTGCCTCATTTTTTGTAAGCTCCCTTCAAGTACTGTAAGGCTGCAATGAGCTCTCCTGGGAGCCTTCTCTTCTCCAGGCTGAACCACCCTAGCTCTCTCAGCCTGTCTCCATAGCAGCAGCAGAAGTGTCCCAGCCCTTTGTGGCCTCCTCTGGACCCATTCTAACAAGCCCACATCTTTCCTGGGCTGAAGACTGATACAAAAGTCAGCTTTCACTAAAGCAATACATATTGCTGAGGAAATCCTAACACTTGAAATCTACTTCCCATTACTGAAGCTAATGATGTAAAAAGGAATTGCTAAAATGACCCCAACAGGATTGAGATTCTGAAGTTATGAGGAAGAAATACAGAATATAGAAGCAGCTGTGAAAAAAGCAAATCAAATTAATCCCTGTGTTAAATCAAGACAACCCTCCCAGAAGCTTTAACTAACAGTGACTTCTTTGCAAAGACTCAAAAGCTTGGTTGTTAACTAATACTGTGATCACCAGAAAGAGCAGCAGTTCATTGTGAAGTTCTCTTCACTTGGAAATGCATCATGTTCCAAATTTTAGAAAGTGACTAATACACATGGTAGCAAGACAGCTCCTTTAGACCATAGGGCTGTTAAAAATCTGTGACATTCATATGTGAAGTTCCACATACCAACACTGTCATTTAGAGGTATGGTTTTTCTCATTCCTACTTGTAAAACAGAAAGTGTCATGTTAGATCAGTATAATTTCTTGTACTGTCTTCAAGGACGGAAGGACTTAGTGTGACATGACAGAAGCACCACACAAACATGAGTATCTCAAATATTAGCATCCTTTTCGCTTTGATTTTACTATTTTATTCCTCTACCTTTTCCCATCAGTAACAGTACAACTGCCAAACTCTACATGTCATAGTTTCTCGACATGTAGTTAAGAAACTGTATTCTCAGACGACGTATTAGGTACTTCACAGGGTACATCAACAGAAACAAAAGTGAAAACAACTTGCAAAAATTATAGGGAAGAAAGCCGCATAATCCATCACATTCATCAGATTCTGCATAATGTAATGCTGTATCTAGAACTTTAAATTTTGTGAAATTAGATAAAACCAAATGTAATCTTGTTGCCTTTCCCTGGTCTTAAAATTAAGAACCAGAAACAGTCAAGGGAAAAAGGGGTTTTTACTTCAGTATTTATTTAAGGATCCTTAAAGGTGCACCACTTCACCAAGGTGGAATGTGTCAAAGTGCACACGGCACGATAAATCGCATATACAATTTACAGACCTTGCAAATTAGCATATCTATCAAAGATTCCCCAATGAGAAGCTTAAATCAACAGCATGATATTCCCCCATCCTGAGGAATTCCCCCCTGGATGGGCCTATCTTAAGTTTATAGGATGTGTTCTAGAAAGGACCTTGGTTTCAGGATAGCGTAGGGCTTTCCGGCCTCCAACTGCGAGGCCTCCAGGATGTTTGGTCTCCTGGCTTAACAAGATATTAGGACTATGCTAAGTTACAGGACTTAAGGAATTACAAGCATGCATGCTAAAAGCACTGCAGATACATAAAAGCTATATAAAAGGGTATATAATAGGGTATATAAAAGAAAAGGTAAAAAATCACCATGGCATCAATCTGATGAAGCTTTTTGCAATATATGAGTACGTTGTGGAAATTTACTTCTCCTGCAACTTAAACTACTAAAAAACCCTTCCGAACTTCACAGCTGCTTAGTATGAGCCTTGATGAAACTAACAGTGTTAGTGTATAATATAGATATTTCTTAGTGTAACGCTGAAAGCACTTATGAAAACAGCTTCAAGAACAGGTGGATAAGATTGTCACTTGCAGGTCCCAGTATTAATACTGCAACAGAGGTGACAAGCACTCCTCTAGACTAACTTAAGGATTGCTGTTTTCCTGTGCTGCCCAGAGCTCTTACCAGAAATGAAGGAGTTTGACTAGTTAACCTCAAATCCCTGGGTTCCTTACAGAATTCATTAACACAGAAGGATTCCGGTTGGACCATGATAAACAGCCAAAGCTCAACAAAACTACAGGAGAGTGTTACGCTTGCAAGAGGTGCTATACTGTTGTGATCTGCCCTAACAAAGATGCCCACTCAAATGCATTGTAGAATCACCACCAGGTGATTTGGTGTCAACCAAACATACTTTGCGAGCAGCAAGATATTAAATTTACCCCAAATTTAAGGGATGAAATTAGCCATCAGAAGACAGAGAAACAGATTAATGGAATCTTACAACTGCATTTCAACTAAAAGCAGATTACAAAATCCATATCCGCCTGTGCAATTTACACATTGCTTTTAGCTTTATATTTGTAACAGGTTTGCAATACTGGATTTTCATTTTGTAGGAGAGTGGTAGAACAGAAAGCAAGCATTTAATGTTACCTGCGAAGCCTTGGTTTTGGGAATCACATTTTAAATGCAGTCTAAGCCAATTTCACGTATATGTCCAGCTGAGAGCTTTGAAACACATAAGTGAAGGTGTCACCACCTAATACAACCTTGTCAGAATAACACAGATCTAGTATTATCTTGGATGCCATAAAATAAGAATTACCTGAAGTATGCTTACCCTGAAATTAGTAAATTCCACTATCAGACAGACAAGTATGTTCAGACAACTCAGTGTTAAGAACAATAAGCAAATTTAGATCACAACATACTACAATACTGGTTTTGATTGTAAAACTCATTCATAGGATTTGGATCAGAGGGAAAACACTACCCCCTGGCAGAGAGAAGCAATAATCTTCACTGCAAAAGTACAAGTTGTTTCGGGGGGGATTTTGCTGGTGGCGTTGTGAGGGTTTTTTTAGGTTTGTTCTGTTCTTTTTGAGGTTTGCCTTTTTTTTTAACTACTTACTCTCAAATTCCAAACAGATAAATTCAACTGCTTTCGGTCTTCATGTACTTTGGTACACAAAGAATATAAAGTATCTTTAACACAAAACATAATGCATCATCCACACTGACAGGCTAAATTTAAACTACTAAAGATTAAACAGATTTACAGAAATTATTTTCATTAAAATTTCTACTCAACAAAGAAGTCCCTCAAATATTTAAATAAATGCAATCTTACAAAGTTCACAAAATTGCAACTCCCTGAGAGCCACTGATTTAGATTTATTATTTATTTTGACAGATGGATGTGACATACACCGTGCTCTTTCTAAATGGATTTAGCTGTTGGACTGTCAAATAAGCAGCCATAGCAGTTGGCAATTATTTTAATTGTGGAATTAAAATAAAAGCAGTACTTTTCAGAAAAACAAAACAAGTGTATTCCTCTTCGACAGACAAGAAAAAAGGAGTCTTGATTAGTTCTACTGAAAAAGACTTAATCTAGAAGTCATCATAAATGAATACAGGTAGTTAAAATCATTGTGCTTTACTCTTTGTTAGCTTGTGTTTTCCTCAACATTTTATGCATTTAGTGCAATAAAACACAAACTTTATGAAGATACATTCAATTCTAAGTAAAAATAATGGAGAAGGTTGTTGTATTTCTTACTAAACTCTCCCAAAAGTACACTAAATGTGTCTTTTTCAGTATCAGCATTGATCCCTGTTAGGTGTCTGCCAGATGAACAACGCCCTTCACTACACACAAATAATAATAACCAGGTATGCTAAAGCTGCCTCTTAACCAGCTCTCTGATATGAAACTGCACAGTCTCCATTACTGTCTCCTGAATTAAGGATTTTTAAATAATTTTTTAAAATTTATTTTTAAATCAGAAGCTGTTCCTCTGGAGCTGAATGAACACCTCAGCTGAATTTCTCTGAATGAAGTTTTGACACCAGAAACGAATACTTTGTTCCTAAAATGAACTGTGTGTGCTTCCACCCACTAAGTTAAATGAACACACATTATCAAAAGAAGATTTAGTTTTCTGTTCAGTCTGGCAGTAAGTTTTGTGTGTGCCTGCAGTGGGTCACACTAAAGGTCCTGAAGCCCACTCTGCTTGCCCTGATATAGCAAACAGATGCCTAGAGAGAAACAGCACCATGTATTCTTATTTCTTCAGAATACTAACATGATCTTACAGGTCACCATAGATTTTGGGAGCTGGAGCCAGAACCATCATCTGTGTATAACCAATCTAACATTATAACCAAGCTAAAATTTTAAGAGACATTAGAAAAGATGTAAACAAACTTCACAGCCTCCTAATGCCAAGTATTGATACCCAGTTGTGAAAAAAAGTATCAATAAGGATTAGAATTACAAAAAAGAAATTAATTTCAGTTCAGAGAAAAATCTTGGCAGACAGAAAATGAGGAGCATAACTTCCCAACAGCTAGAAACAGTTCAGTTGACATGACCTTCCATACCTTTCAAAGCATATGGAGGATAGCATGTAAAAGCCTGCAACTACCAATTTTAGCTTACTTTATAAGGATATTTCCTTCAATATTTTACAAGGTTATAACCAAAAAGAAGATTAAACAGCCATGGAACCTATCCCAGAACTATTTTATTGTTGTGCAATACATTAAGAAAATTACTGAGTAAGTCAACCTAGCTATGTGAACCTGTATTACCTCAAGATACCTGGAAGACACCATTAAAATGAAAAACAAAATAACCTGGTAAGTAAAGGGTCACAACAGTATCAATTTTTGATGCTGCAGTACTGTATCAAAACTCTGACTCTTTATGTGTGGTTTTTTTAAATATCTTTACAGATCCACTGAATGCCATGAAAACAAACCAACAGAATCCTAATCAGGCAGAAATACATCCCTCCGAGATAACCTAAAATGAAGATTTGTACGAACATATATACTGTAATCTAATTCCCAGGCATTTGTGCCATCCTTCACTTTCACTGCTTTCAATCTTTTTAGGGTACTTTGTGGGTGTCAAAAGAACAAACATTACCATGAATTTTACCCATCCACTCTATCACACTGCTGGTACTACCAAAGATACTTCACTAGCACTTTTACTTTTCAAAAGCAGTTTTAAGAGCTGGGAGGAGGGCAGTTTGGCTGCTCAGATTTCTAAAGAAAAGAGCTTGATCTATTATTATTTTTTCAAATGGGAGATGGTTCAAAGTCAGCCCTGGATGAAGCAAAAATTGCTGAAAAGCCAAGTGATTGCTTAAATGCTTTATTAAAATAAAAAAAATCAAGAAGCAATGGCCATGTGTCAGCTCAGAAACATTCGGCAACTAGAACACAGCACTTATTTTTCATTAGTAAGTTATGGTTTCCATAAAGACTCCTATCATCATTTTAAGAAACTTAGGCTGCAATATTGTCACTGGTTCAATTATCAACTGAATTAGGTAAATATCCAGCAAGACAAAAGGATCTGTACTTGAAATCTTAGTTCAATATGAAAATTTCTTTACCATGTCCTGCCAGGGCAACTAGCCCTAACACTTGTCAATTGCTTTCTAAACAGTTCAGGGAACTGCTTTTGAAGGAATCAAGTCATCCTTCATGTTCTTAAATTCCTTCCCCCAACCCCAAAGTACACTGACTGAAAAAAAACCTAAACAAATCAAATCAGTCAAAAATAGTCCTTCTTCCCTCCAGCTAAATTACATAACAGCACCCTTCAGCCTGGTTAAAATCTTTTAAGGAGTAATTACCAGTGAAAAAATAGTAAATTACCACACACTTCTGCTGGGTATGCCAGTTCACTTTTTCTGGAGCCAAACCTTTTGTTCAAATCCCAGTCTCCTTGGCTTCTCAGGAGAAGCAAGAAATTGTTCCACTAGCTTAGATAAAGTGAGACTGAAAACATGCCTCCTTTCATAGAATTGTACACTCTTACAAAGTATTACCCTTTCACTTCCCTAAAACTATCAGTCATCTAACAAGAATGGCACAGATACAGCAGAACCAGTCAAAAACCATCCCAATGTTCTTTTAAAGTACAGTTTCTCTTCACCTTACACATAAATAGACATCTTGTTCTTAGAGAAGCTCTTTGCTTCATGTTGTATTATTTAAACTGTATCAACATTTCCAAACTACCAACTGGATTTTCAGCCCTCAATAATTACCTCTCCCATTCCCCGAGATTCTAGGGCAAGAGCTTGAAACTCATGATTCATCTCATCCACAGATCGAACCTGTAGAGGGAAAACCAAAAGAAAAATCCATTAGTCAAATACCTTTTCAAAAGTAAGAGTTTTCAATACTCCAGAAGATCTCCGAATACGGAAAGCACACACAAAATATGCTTCCCAATTTAGTCTGAACATGAGTCTAGATTTCATGAACAGATACAGTTAGTGACCAATTTAATGCACCCTGCTAATAAATAACATGCAAGAAATTTCAAGTTTAATCTCTATGTATCTGTACAGATATTGATCACCATAAAAATGGTAGCCAACATTATACTTGCACTGAATGCAAAAAAAAAAAAAGGTGAAATTAAAGATTTGGGCATATAAAATCCTTTAGAAAGAGGAAGAGCTGTTGCACACTCTGTTACTCAGTACACCTGGCAGCAAACAACCTGGCAGCAAACAAAGAAAAGCTCACAAGGCAGGTCACAAAACCTACTTAGCAACATGTTGCTTTTAAAATTTAGTAACTGACTGCATTATCACAATTCCTCATGTTTTCTTCCAGGAAGTAGCATTTTTCCTTCTCTGTTGGTTGTTCTTTTTTCTGTTTGTTGTAAATATGAAAGGTATTTTACTAAAGTAAGAGTTGCTGCTGCAACAAACCACCTCCTTTTTCCATGGCACACACACAATGCACTGGGCTCATGCTTTTCTGAGAAAATGGTTTCCATAAGGACTTTTCAAAGCCAAGATAAGCTTAGAAAGAAAAATAAATTAAAAAAAGGAAATTCAGAGTTGTTTCTTTCCCTTTCCTTCTCTCCCAATAGTGATGTGCACCAAAAAAAAAAGTTATTCAACTTCAAAGTAAAATTAATTTCCCTCCCAACACCAGTCTCTCTTGAGGAGTTACTTTCACCAGTAAATCCATCTGTTTACACCAGCCAATAAACCAAACTGAAGTTACTCTACACAGCTGATAACACATTACTAACACTTGCCAATAGATCCTCAAATACTAGGCAAAGAAACAATCCAGTGCTTTCAACATTCTGGCGCAAACAACTCTTTCTTAGCATTGCAAAAGTGGCCAATAGATGCTCCATTCTAGAAATTCTCCTCCCAAACTATTGTTATTGCCTCAATCATTCTAAGCCATTAACTTCTGAGGTTGAGTGTCTCTGTGCTTTTGACAAAGAAATTTCATAGCTCAAAGAAATATTCCCTCAAGAAGATCAATATTTTAGTTAAGATGGAGTCTGAAACCACTTCCCAATACTTTCAGTGAGATACTGAAGGGCAAATTTAGTTTCAGACTGAATTATGGGGTAGGTGCATCAGCACACTGGCTTTATTCCAGTAATGCTGACACTTAAGTTAGTTAGGTTGATTTTATTCTTTTAAAAACTGAAAGCAGATTTTAACATATCCTTAAAAAAGCTAAAGACATTTTTCTTCCAATGAATTAAAAAACAGATTCATGTTTTATGCAAAACTTCTATTAGCTCCAAGGGATAACCAAATATTTGTGCATGCACATAGAGAATATAACTGTAGAAGAGCAATTACTCAAAAAGAAAAATCAGAAACTCAAACCTTGAAGACTTCTGAATTTGAATATTACAGTTTCTGAGTTTCTGAAAACATAATTTCTTCTACAGATTGCTGAGAGAGTCGATTATCTTACCTAGCCCACTGTTCATGCTGAGGTCATGCACTTTAGTTTCAGTTACAAACCAAGATTAATTTATGTACTTCTGTCTCAATATGTAGTTTCGATCTAATGATCGCTAAACAAAATTTGCAGGTAAAGCTTGCCAAACTATATTTACCATAAACACTACCCAAATCACTGTTAGATAACAAGTAACCAAGCTTGAAAGACACATACTTTTTTTTGGTTGTGGTGGTTTTTGGTTGTTTGGGGTTTGTTGTTTGTTTTTTTGTTGGTTTTGTCTTGTTGTTTGCATTTTTTGGTGTTGCAAGACCTTAACACTAAATGCTTATTTTTCACAATTCAGCGAAGTCCAAAACCATGGCCACACACCCTTCCATGTCTCTAAGAAATGACAATCCAAGAATCAGGGTAAGAGCACAGTTAACTCCTTTCTTCTTCTAAGCAGTTCAGAGACCCTTTATATGAAACTGAAGTTTTATAAAACTGTAAATATATTTTAGCACACTGAACATTAATTTTGCTCACTGGCCTCTTCCTTAAAAAAATTAAGTTAGTGTTATCTATTGCTACCAGCAGCAAGGGAAAAAATACAGTCCTTTTTTCCATCAAAAACAACAGCCCACAAAATCCTGTCCCATATCAAACTCATGTTTCGCAGACCATTTACAAACTGGAGAAAACACAGGCAGTACCAGTATCTCCATGCCTTTCTTCAATACTAACCCAGCCCTATCATTACAACAACAGAAGAAAACATCCAGAATGACACCCAGCTGGATCTCCTACGTATAAAGACATGCCCTTTCCCCAAAGGAGAAACTTTAGTTGGGATTATCTGTATTATCAAGGAGTTTTATTTTCTCTAATTCAACAGCAGCATTAACCTAATTCATAGGTTCCAGAAATAAACATTTTAATACTTTTTTAACACAAATTCAGAACATTAAAAAAAACCCTTTTCGCTATTTTTATTCACACCCTGTCATCCAGAATAATTCATAAGTCAAAATGAGGCCTATGGAACATACTGCTCAACATTTACAAGCTTTTTTCTGGTTTTGTTTGATTACATCGCTGTCTCATCCCTGTAACTGCTCAAGGCCAGGCTGGACGGGGCTCTGAGCAACCCGGTCTAATGGAAGGTGTCTCTGCCCAGGGTAGGGGGTTGGACAATGGTTTCAAACTTCTAATACACATCAGATCATTCCACAGGGCCCCCAAATTATGCACAAACAGATACTGCACATCAGAGCTGTCTTTACCTAAAGACATACTCACATACTGCTGTTAAATTGATAGAATGTCTTAAGCATATTCATGATTTTTTCCCCTTTAACACATCAACAGAAAATTCTCATCTTCTTCCCCTACAGGCTCTAGATACAACATACCAGCATGTTTTAGTCCATTTTTCATCGCAGCATTAGGAATGAGATTGTAACACAAAATTTCTGCTTAAAAGCAAAATTATGTTTTAATAGACTCTTCCTCAAGTTTACATTTTCTCTCTTTGAAATTTAAAAATAATTTATTATAAATCTCGAGGCCTACGTAAAACCCTTCCTTTACTCTGTTGAGACTCTGTAGAGGACAGTCCTGCTACCTTTCACCCAACAGCTTTCGCCACTCCCCTCGAATGAACCTGGTAACCATGGAGGTAACATTTGATTCAGAAAGTTTTTTTGTTCCTTTTCCATGCGTGCATGACAATTTCACCAGATCACCCAGCTGAATTGGCTAAAACGTCACAGGGACGAGCCCACTACATCTGACTTGAGGAGAGCAACAAGGAGAACCTGGTGTGGAGCAAGGTGGGATAGAAGTATCCACTAGGTGCTGGCTACATGGTAACTCACCCGGTAACATGAAACCCTGTCCTTGGAAACTCACAGCAAAATTCAGGAGGCAGACTCTTGACTGAAGTCATCTAGGGTTACCACAAGAAACACTGCTTACAGTAATATCCATTTCTGGAATCCAGGCATCCAGATCTTGGGACAACTACTATCTCAAATAACCCCGAATCTTGCCAGAAACAAGCTTGTAATCATTTTCTTGCAAAAGCAAAGAACAGCCCCTTCTTTGAAAAAAGGCCTGTGGAAAATAGTAACAAAAAAATACAGTATCAAAGAGAAGGATATGACTTTGTTTTATATATCAAAAGCGGTTAAACCAGCTGACCAGAAAGTAGGAAAACCACTTTTTCTGCATTAAGAAATTCCAAGTCCCATCCCTCCCCTCTCAGGTGAATACCCTAACCACTGTGACAAAGACAAGGAAGACACAGCAGTCGAAGCTGTGTCCTAGGCCAGAAATTCAACACAAAACACCCAGTAATTACAGCACTGGGACTGGAAAGAAAGAGAAGCAGCAGTTTACACCGCAAATGCTTCTGCTTTTTTCTTAATTTTACTGAATGACTTCCTGCAAAATACCTTTCCAGCAGTTTTCTACAGGGGTGGCTCTTCTGTAGCATTTATCTTATGTAAGATATATCCTTATGGCAGAGACTTAACAGTATGAGCAACTTAAACTATTTTGAAAACCCAATACATAGCAATTCTCAAGTCCTCCATTAAGTTAAACACTGTATTGTAAAGTCATGTCAGACACTTGACTAGACATTTAAAAAACTCCCAAAAAGACAATCCACCAAAAACTTTCAGATAGGTGGCCAACATGAACTTACTAAACAAAAATAATATTTTTAATAAAAATATTAGACAAATCTAGAAGAGATTCATAACAAAGGACAAGAAAGGAAAACTATACAACTAGCCTAAACTGCACATCTCCAAACCTGTTATGCCATACTGCAGTAAAGGGCTGTATATAGAGATTTCTACTATACAACACTTTTGCCAAAATTACCTAAAACATTCGCTTGGTTTAGAGGCCAACTCACAGTGCACCTAGATAACAAAAGCTGTTGAGTAGCTGAACAGGCAACTACCAGAAGCAGAACTAAACTGCTTTGTACACTAAACACCAACTATTTTCTGTAACATTAAAAGAAAACAAGATATTTGTTTGATTAAGCAAAGTCCAAAACCATGACTTTTTAGTAGATGTATCTTCTCATACCTCTTTGAAGCATCAGAGAACCAAAGGTTCACTTACTACCAAACTGGTTAATGAAAGCTGCTGCTCTCAAGTAATTGAAAGTCAACAGGTGCCATGTTTTGATAAGAGGCAACATTTTCTGAGGGCCACATGGAGCAGTAACACAACTGAAAACTTCACTAAATACTCCAAAATGTCCAGGCTCCTTAAGCAGTCCAAATAAAGGAGGCGTTAAGCACTGTTAGGCACTTCTGACAAGAGACTTAGGCAATCAGTTTTAAGTTCTAACAAATATTTCTATGGTTACAAGTTCAGAAGTATAACATCTTCCTCCAGTAAGCACTTAATGATTTTCACTGTATTAAAATAGTGTTCTAAAATCAAGTACAACTTTTACAGGCAAGTGAATAATTCTTCAATTGCAGTATTTTTGGCATCTTAACTCATTCTCAGAGTGAGCTGTACTATAATTCTGCACTCTATGTATGACCCTTAGTACAGCCAAATTCTAACAAAACCAAATTTCTCAATTTAGTTGGCTTGGCTCAGCAATCACTCTGGATCTTAATGTTCTTGTGCTTTATTTCCTTGTGAGCTTTGTATTGTAGTTTGAGAAGCAATCCTAGCAGCACTGAGAACGTTGACAATGACAGAAATGAAAAGAGCAGATTTCCAGGTGGGGTTTTCTGCAGCCCATTAAAGGGGCAGATTTCCAGGTGGGGTTTTCTGCAGCCCATTAAAGGGGCAGGGGAATGTACGCAGCAAGAGCACAGTCCAGCCTGCTGAAAAAGCAAACTCACAAAGGGGCAAGGTGATCCAAAGAGCTGACCAAATTCTTTGCTTGCTTGTTTTCAGTAAGAATACCAATAATCTCGAAGCCTGCACAGAAGAGAAATGAATTCTCTAGATTTTCATCAACAGCACATACAAATATGCATATATATATATATGTATGTGTTATATATATGTCAAAGTATGCTGGATAGTATCTCACAAGTCACCATCAAGTTTGGAAAATACTGATTTACTTGCATAGTCTTCTGCCAACAGATGATACAGAGAAATTATTACTATACCATCACTATCCACCACGAAAAGCAGAAGAAAATGATGGACATCTTGGCCCCTGTTTCAGAATGGTTCATTGGCCTAAAAAACCAGCTATGGACTTCAAGAAATTGCACTTGTTCCCCCTAAAAATGAATTCTTCCATCATATAAGAAACTTGCCTCTTCATTGCACAGGCTTTCATGATTATCTTTCCCACCCAACGAGTGCAAGCTTTGCCCTAAGACTGGCTGAACTGTTGGTACAAGTTTTCCTGAACTACTGTCAAATGTCCTCAAGCTTGGGATTTTAATCTGTACAGCCAAATACTGGCAGAGCTACCAGGGTCACATAATTAATAATGTGTCTCTACTGAAACCAGATTTCATAACTATTTATAACAGTTACACAGTTTGCTCCATTTGAAAAGCTGAAGTGATATATTCCTACATAAATAGGGCATATAGTCTGTACTAAACAACCTTAGCATGTTTTGCAGTTTTTTAATTGTGTAAGAAATTATCCATTCAAAAGAGTTTCTAAGAAAGGTAGAGCACAGGAGGGAGGGTAACAGATGTTTGCAAAACAAAAATCTAGAAACATGATAAAAAGTATATAATTTTACAAAATGGAAGAAAAAATCCCATAAAAACTTGTCCAGTAAAAGCTTCTGTAAACAGGACATTATTTACAAAATTTAATTAGAACAATTGATTAAAATAATATTTCCCATACACTTTTTAGCTTATTATTTAAATGAGCTACAAGAAAAAGTAATTCTTAAAAAAAGTGGCTGACTGGTCCTTTACTGCTCAGAAATCAAACTGAAGAACTATTTTTCACACAAGAAAATGAATAGGTTTAATCTTCAATATGAAATAGTTTAGGTATAAATCCCATGTAGTTTGGTGAGACTCTTCACCTTCGTTTGCTGCACACATTCTGCAACTCTCACTCCAATGTTCCTTCATAAATATACCAGAAACAAAAAAGGAAGACACTAAATATATTCATAAGTTTGAAAACAAAGCTGCAAAATGAAATTTGAGTTGCAGTTTCTGTCTGAACATGCTTAATTAATTGGTGCTGATTACTTAAATGCACATGACTGAACTCTTTTTTTTCTAATTTTAAAAATCTACACTTCTTGTTAAGCTGGTTAGTCAGCATCACCTTTCTGGTAGCAGTAGAAAGTGCTAGAGGTAGTGTAACAGAAGTTTAGAGGAATTTACGAGCCAAATTTCTAACCATTATTATTCTGTTCTAACAGAAAGGCTCTGTCAGTGAGTAATAACTATACAGCTACTTCTATACCAAAGTGTGACATTAATTTGATGTGCTGCTGTTTTGAGATGTCAGCCTTCACTACCTCATCATTTGCTCTCATTCAAAAACTTTATTTAGTAAATTAAAAAACTTTAAAGAATCTTCAAGTGCTCTCTAGGCAATATGCTATAAAAAAAGGCTTAAAACTTTGTCTTTTCTGAAGATGAAAACTCTGTATAAACCCGGAAGATATCTACACACAAGCAGGAACTAGGGACAATTTATCTCAATGTATTTTGTAATGATTAATGAAACATAACTTTCATTCTAATAGAGTCAACAAGTTTTTCTTAAATGTGTTAACAAGAACTGGAACACTGGAATCCACAGGCCTTGCATCAAGTAAAAATTTCCACAAAATAATTTTCTACAATGTAATCAATACTCTCTTTGCTGATGTGTTTTCTTTAGAAATCTCAACTATCTTCACTTTTCTGTTTACTACCAAGGAATCTGAAACAGAACATCTCCCCTACACAAATGTCTGAAAAGTAAAAAAAAAGCCCAAACTTTAAATTTCTGTTTGAAAAATAATGGGGTTTTAACACTATCTTAAAAAGAATGTAATCTTAAGGAATCCCATGGAACATAATTCATTTATAAACAATATAATTTATACAAAGAAAAACATCTTGTATGTATGTACATACACATAGACTCCACTCCCATCAAAAGCAGGGCTGAGGAAATTCCAGGAGTCACTCTGACAGAATTTCCAGGAAACAGTTTTGTTACTGTAGAGCTGACATCACGAACACTCCTCCCACCTCCAGCAACTGATACATAACAATCCCCTTCTTCAGAGCATTTACTTTCATTTTGTTTACTCCTGAATATGGCAGATGCATTTACCATACAAAATGTTAATTTCTCAAGGATATAGTTTTCAGTAACACTACATGGCAAAACTAAAGTTCTCCCAGTAATTCTCCTGCTCAGAAGTTTCTAGCATCATGAATTATTTTCCCTCATGATCCAGTACCATTGGAACAAGCTCTATCGGCCTTTTGGTTTCGCTTTTTTTCCCTCCTGAGCAGGCAAGAAGAAACTAGGGAATACCAACACAGTCTGATCTTCTCAAAGTGGGTGCTACAACCAGAGATGAAGAAACCTAGTTTGAAACTACCTAGTTCTTATGCAATGAATTGAACAGCCGATAAAACAAACAAACAAAAAAAACCAAACCAACAAAACCAATCAACCAACCAAACAAAAAAAACCCCAGGATTTTTAGACTGCTCATTTCACTACAAATAAGTAGCCTTTGCAAAGAAAGGTGCTGACACAACTTCTCTGTATCCCCAGCATAAAATAACAGTGAAAACCCCCAAGGTTTCAAATATATATCAGTCTGCTTCAAAATCCACCTTGAACTTTTTTGAGCCTTTAAACTCTGCATAACCTCAAGGAGAGCCAGGGAATGGTAAAACATGTTTCTTTTAGTGTATTTTTTTAGTATCTCCCTTGCTATAGGGAAGCATATGTGTTTTCTACTTATCTGTATATAGCAGGTGAATGGACATTTAAAGAAATTGCTGTTATCAATTATTTCAGCTGTTTTCTAAGGATGTTCTCTTTAGACAACATGTATTTAAACTACCCATAGATTTCCACAATTGTCCAAAAGCTGAAAAGAGCCAACTGTAGAAAAAACAAGTAGAGACCACTTCTAATTCAGTAAGCCTCACTTCTAACTCACTAAGAGCTGCAGCCTACCTTTGGACATTAGTATCTCATTAAATGCTGGCTAGCACAGTCCTTCAAAGGAAGTAAGAGTCTAAAATAACACCAAAGACTTTATACCAATGACAGTAAACAAAAATAAAAAATAAAATTAAGTAGGCTATTTAGAATTCAAATTGATGTGACAAAAGCTTTCTAACAAAAATTAGTTCAAAGATTGGTATTGATACACTTGTGCTTGAATGGATTTAAAGCCAAATATTTCAACTTTTTCATTTAAGAAACCAAAAATTTAAGAGCAGTTATACATAAAAGCTGCTATCAGCACACAAACAGGCAGTCTGTAGGGCACTGTACATAGGGCAGACAACAGCAGTCATTGTGGATAAAAACAAACCATGTTTGAATAATCATCTAACAAAACATCAGACAGCGATTTTATGAGCAAAATCTCTGGTTAGATGTCTAAATTCCAGGTTATTCATCCACAGACATGGCCTTGAAATCATTTACCCAACTACATGCTTCCCGCCTGCTTCCCTTCACTATTTAGCCACTTTGCTTTTCCCTTTGTCTTTACACTGAAGAGAAAAAAGCTTTCACATAACTCTTCAGAAAGACACACAAGGGCCTTCTTCACCCTGACTTCAATGTAATTGGTACCAAAATCAAGGCAGTTCAGAAAGCTAAATGGAGCTCCTCCATGCAATACAACAGCATCCTATTTTCAAAAACAACAATTTAAAATCACATTAAAAAAAGACAAACAGCATTCTAAACCCACAGATAAGAACTTAGATTAAGCAAAAGAACTAACACTAACCCGTATTTTTATTTTCTTGACACCATGAATAATCTAGGGAAATGAATAAGAACATATCAAGAAATTTGCTGCAAATGCAAAATGCTTGAATGCCTACATGCAGTCATATTTAGTTACGTTTACTGGCTCCCACCACCTGGATGTCATGCAAAACTCTCTTAGAATGCCTAAAACAAGTTTTAACTTTAGGACAAAACTCCACAACCACACAATAACCATGTTTAGAACAAGGCCTCACTCACAATCTCACCTAAAACCTGGAGCACGTGGGAATGAATGCCAAAAACCTTCAGCTGGCTCCATATGCCACCAGCTCAGGTCTCTGGTTCTCACTCTCATGCCCCAAGGCTGCTCCAGCCCACGTTCCCTCTGGAAGCAGCACTGCTGTTCAGGTTTATGCTGCTGTCAGTAATTCCTCACAGACCTGAGCCGATTCGGTGCAGAGCCACTGCTGCACAAGCACACAGCGTAGTTTATCTAGATGTAAATCCAAGACAACGCACAGTTAACCACACACTATTTGTTTGCTGTAATATCAAACCAGGCTCTCCCTATGCTGATTAATGGATAAGCACTAAAGTATGAAGGACTCTGCTTCAAAGAACTCTAAGTGTAAGACATATTACAAAGACTAATACAACAAGAAACCAAATTGGTAAAGTGAGAATAAAGCACTCATTCACATGAAGACATTCAACAATGTGTGCCAGCTATTTGGAGACATCGAGGTGGTGGAAATATAAAGGAGTGTGTTGGAAAGCACAAGGACACTTGTGAAGATACTTAATAAAGACAAAACTAACACTAAGTCCATGTGCAGGAGGTAGCAGTTCACCACTAACATCACATGAGACAATATGCAGTGGGTGGGAACTGGGCAAGCTCTTCACTGGCCGAAACCATCACCTGCAGTTTGAAATGTTGGTGAAAACGTTAGAAACTCTGCAGATGCATGAAAACAGCAAATGGGATTGGAAGGAGTAATTAAGAAAAAAGTCTCTAAAGAATAGAAGTCACACAGAACAAACTTGTTTGCACAGTCACGTGACTGCAATTACTCTCCTTTTCCTGCCCTGATGACAGCTCACATTTAGCTGCCTATTCCATGCACTACATGATGGAAAATACTACAAATACAAACCAATTATCTGCAAAATTCAATGTTGTAATTTTCTTCTCTCTAGCTAGGGAAGTGCTTTAAAGTATATCACAGAAAATTTCTCAATGCTTTTTTTTCAGTTCAATTACATGAAACCACATTGCAGTACATCACAAAATACTCCTTTTTTAGCTACTTCAAATCAAAGAGAAGGGAAAGAGAGATACATTTCCTCTTTCCAGCTATGTCTGCTTTCACAACTGAGAGTCACAAGTGGGCAATAAGGTGATAACTCACTATGCAGGTTGCACGACATTTAATTTTTTTAATAGAGAAAAAGGCCCAACCTTATAATCCACTCAAAAAACTTACAATATTTGCTCCATATCATACAGCATTAGTATGATAGAAAAATCTCACCAGGAACTTATTAAACAAGATGTTTTAACGGGGCATAGATTTTCCAAAACAGAAATCAAATGCCCTTCCCCTCAGCTCTCCTCTAGCCACAATGGAAAATCCTTCCAGTTTAAGATCTCTTTTCCTAGTTTGTGAGGCTTGAAAAGTTTTACTTATTTGCAAGTTTGAGAACCATAATCTGGGTTTCTAGTTTGGTGGTGCTAAATGCTACTGGAACTAATGATGACAATGGCAAACTCAAAATTAAACCAGAGCAAACCTAAGCATAGAAAGATAATATAAAAAAGTTGTTAGAGAACCAGTTGCTTGCACAAAGAAAAATAAATGATCTTCAGAACAACTTCAGATAGACGTTAACTTTACAGAGAGAACAACGCATCAATCAGCTAAGATAAAACTTGAGCTTTTACAATGAAAAACTAGCAATTATTTATGTGTTGCATAGTTGATTAACACTTGAAAAAGTCTTAAAAAATCTGTTTATGAAAATTATTTTGAAATCACTTTGAAATAGTTATATTTCACAATTATACTTCACTTTTAAACTAAAGTAAAAGTTGCAAATAGAGTAGGAAAAAAATGGCCTGCAAGCATATTTAGATTTCTAGAGACATTTTTAAGTAAAATCTATAAAAGGAAGAACTAATGATTGAGGAAACGCAATCCCCACTGTAAGGTCAGAAAACAGATTATGTTGTTCTCAATTTGAATGAAGAGATTACGTTCATTGTTTCAAGGGATGGCTACATGACTCTGAGGTCTCATGAGAAAATGATTTTCCAATTTCTATTGCACAAACACTTCAGTCTCATTTGAACAACAAACAAAATAATCTTATTAAAACAAAGGCAAAATTTTTGATAGGAATTGTCCATTAAAACCTGGTAAGTATTTGCACATTTATTAGTTTAATAGCACCTATAAATTTTCTCATGGCTATATTAGTTCTAGTAGATCCCCACGGAAGTCACGATGGATACTTGCAAAAACTGATATGTATAGCTTCTCCTTCAGACTACAGAAGTGCCAAAAAGCTCTTGAACTCAGTAAGACTGTTCTCTTTGTTCTCTCCTCTTCCCCTCAAGGAAGGGTTTTCCTTTGTTACAGCAGCTACTCATAAAACTTTGAAATGTTTGTCAATTCTAACACAAATGAGTTGCAGCAACTGCAGCTCAACTGAAATTTTGCGTAAAGACACAACTTATGTTCTTTTGTTTATAGCACCACTACCCTTTGGATTTTTGGAAAAGGCTGCTACAGCCAAAGTTTTTCTCTGTCAGTCTTGTTTAGCAGCTCTTGCTTCTTCAAAAGCAAGAAGCAAAGACACACAGGTCATGTTAAAACTCACAACACAAAGTATTTAGATTAAACTAATGAAGTGTTTAACTACCTTCGCCATGAGGGAGGGAAGTAGATGGAGCTGAACTAGGAAAAGACAGGACAAGTAGCTTGGGCAGTATCACACTGCAGTAGCTCTTCGCTTCAGCATGTGGGAAGAAGATCTGCAAGTAGTACAACATCCTAGAAAAAAATATATCCAGAGTTTACAAAAAGCTTCTTCTCTGTAACTCCAAATATTACATACTGATTGATGACCACCAAGCCTCTGTATCCTAGACAATTCTTCATTTCTGAAATGATGTGAATTAACGACAAACAGATCACTAACCTATCTGCAGGCCCATGGGGATGTGAACAAAAGGATGATGCCACAGCACACACTGGTCTTCCTCAGATGCTCTGCTAGTAAAGAGACTGCAATGCTTTTTTGGTCTTGAGGGAAAGAAAAAAAAAGTCAAAACCTCAAGTGAAATAGTTTTTATACTTAGTTCATTATCCTTTATAACTCTTTGCACTATTAAATATTTAAGAAAGATTAATGGAAGTCAGGGATGATTAGATCAAGGAGTTTATACTTAACCTTATCAGTGACTGGATGGTCACTACTGTTTTAATATAGAAGGTGACAGTGGTGGTGTTCTGACTCAAATTAACAGTTCTGGCTTTGACATCTTGCACTGAGGAGTTGTGCACGCACTACCATTCAGCTGAGTGTCCGAAGACTTTTGGCTATCACCTCTCATGCAAATGCATGCTCCTCTAGCCTCTGCCCTCTTCTATGCTGCCAATTATTGTGTAGAGCCTCCCTCTCTGCCTGCAAAGTAGTTCAAGTCTCTGGAGTGTTGGCCATTAGTAACTGTTGTCCACCACTTCAATTTTTGTTGCTACAGCTGAAGCAGCCATAGAAGAACACAACAGACTGAGAATGCTAACAATTTGCGTGTTTCTGTGCCTCTTATGCTGAAATATTTTATAAGACAATGATGCTAGTTCCAAGCCAGTGTCTGGTTAGTGTGGACACCAATGTGTCAAGTGTACACTCAGCAAAAGGAATTTTCCATTCCAACCAAGTGTTGAATCCCATTCGACAGTGGTGTGTTTGAATTTCCTGCTCTTCTCTTAAATGCGTATGCCACCTGGAGTCCTTTCATTAGTCTTGATAATTTCCAAATTAGCATACATTAAGCATCAATACTGCCATGGATCTCCAGGATAACCCACTTGATCTTTCCTTGTGCTATCAAAGGCCTCTAATGCTACTGTGCATCAACACAGAACATTTCAGCTGGAAGGAATCTTCTAATCCAACTACTCAATCACTTCAGGGCTGACCACAAGTTAAATTATGTTATTAATGGCATGAACTGCCTACCAACTATTGACACTTAAGTGATAATTCCCATAGTTCATGCCTCAACAACCCCTTATCAGGGACACTGACAAGCAATTCCTCAGTCTTTCAACCACAGTAAAAATAAAATATCCTACTAATCAAATTATTATCTTTAAAAAAAGACATTGTCTTGCCTTATGTTAAGTTCTTTTGAGGATATTTCAGACTGCTTTCAGAAGACCAAGATAATGTTTCCCTAGTCTTCCCAGGAATTCATTTCTTGCAATTAATGAAGTATATTTATCAACTTCTTATTCTCTTACTGAGCCTCTTTACCACTTTAACTACTTTGAAGATTCTTCACAATCCATCAGTGATTCCAGCCAAGCTGATCTGTTTGTCTCATTGCTCCCAACAACAGCTCTTTCAACTCGCTTCTACGTATCATCCAGTGTCAGTCAAAAAGTATCAGGTATCTTCCAGTATGAAAGTGAATACAAGGTCTTTCCACATCCTGTATTTACTTGAATCCACCAGTTAGGGCCTGAGGCTCATGCGACTTACTTGACAGAAGACTATTCCTGGGAGACTGGATTGAGCACAATGCTGGGGGGAAGTTCTCGGGGTTTTGGTAGAGAGCTGGGGCTGTTCAGCCTGGAGAAGAGAAGGCTCCCAGGAGACCTTAGTGAACCTTCCCGTACCCCGGGGGGTTACAGGAAAGCTGGACCAAGGCATGGAAAGATTGGGCAAGGGTAAATGGCTTTAAACTGACAGAGGGCAGGTTTATAGCGAGTATTTGGAAGAAATTCTTTACCGTGAGGTTGGTGAGGCACAGCACAGGTTGCCCAGAGAAGCTGCGGATGCCCTATCTTTAGAAGTGCTCAAGACCAGGCTGGATGGGGCTTTGAGCAACCTGATCTACGGGAAGCTGTCCCTGCCCATGGCGGGGTGGGGGGGGTTGGAAATGGATGAACTTTAAGGTCCCTTCCAACCCAAACCATTCAATGATTCTTTGAACATCAGACACGACAAGATGTTTAGCTACTATATATGCTTCTACTAGTTGTCTTTCCATTTTTTCTTTGAATGCATAAAAAAATTCTACCTTTAATACATTAACCTACACAGTCTGTGTAGTAGACACAGAACATAATCCCAGCTAAACCTTCCACTGTTTGCATAAATACAGATTTTAGAAAACTCACTTATTTAGTATGTCTAACTCTATAGTTTTCTGGTCTTAAAAAACAAACAAACAAAAAAATAGACAAAATAACCCCCCCAAAAACCCCAAACAAAACCCAAGACACCCCCAACAAAACAGTAACTTCCATCTTAACTAAATCTCAAAGAACACTGGTACACAGAACTCAAATCAAAAAACTGAAATGGACAAGTCCCCATATCTGTCCTTGATTTCTGCTAGTTTATACTGCAAAGGAAGAATGACAGCAAATGAGCCAAAAAATGGCACAACAGTAGGATGATAATTAGAGTAAGCTGGAAACTATTATCCCATGGATAATGCACAGCAAAGAGTAGCTTCCCCTTCACCAAACCTTCATAATGCACAGAACCACTGAAGCACTTCAAAAACTAAGAGTAGTTCCTCTGCATCCCCCATTCAAGTGACCAGAAAATACACATGAGGTTCATGACATTCACCTACAAGAGGAATCCAGAAGTATTGGATGGACCTACCTGAACTAAACAAATCTGCTGATAAAGGCATGGCCCTGATCACTGGGGATGGAAAGCAGGTGGCAGAAGAGAGATGCAACTGTTATTCAGCATTTACTTATCTGTGAGTAATTTTACCTACACAACATAACAGCCTTGAGAAATGCTAGTGAAAATCAGCACCATTACCTCTGCAATTTCCACTAGCAAGGAAAAACTCATCATTTTCATTCTCAGCAAGTGTACCCAAATGGACAAATAGAATATTGCAGAATTTTAGATTTACAAAACTGCTACATGGTTTCTGTACAAGTGAAAAAGAATGTGACACAGCATGAAGCAGGATGTCAGGTAAAAGGTTTTTTATTTTGCTATGTAGGTCAATATAGGAGGAAGAAAATAGTAAAAGGGCAAAGCCAGAAACAAAACACCAAAAGAAATTCAAGAATGAGAAAGAACACATGAAGAAAAAGATGAATCCATAACAAGCATTCCTGCTTGTAAGGTCAGCAAATTTTGTTGATTTACATTTGCTCCTATACTTACTACACTTTTTTGAGTACAATCCCCAAGTCCTTGGGCTTGGGAAGGTGCAAAAAGTTCCTTGTGGACTTAAACTGTGACACACTACAAGAATCCTGGGGGAGAGAGTCATTCCTACCTTCAAATCCAAATGAAAGTTTTTAGAAGAAACTTAGGAAACTGTATCAATCAAATATTTGAGGGCAAAAGGCTTAAAAACTGATTTTTTTTTTCTTCTAGAAAGAGAGTTACATTTTAATCTACACTTTATTCTATTTCTATTTCACCCGAATAAAATGTTTTTATCTCTAAGTGTAACAGCTAAGACTCAGTACTAAATGCATATTACTTCTCATAAAGCCTACCAGGAGTGAGTGCCTTTTCAAACTGAACCAATTGCTTTGCATAAATTCAAAATGAATTATTTTACCATATTCTGATAAAAAACAAGTACTCAGAAATATGGAATACTTATGCAAGTTAAACAAATGGTTTCAACTGAACACTCAAAATTCTTTTATGCAGTTTCATTTATAACTGCTTTAACCAAATTAATGGCAAGTTTTAGAGTTTGGATTATTACAGCCTTGAAAAAGCAGCTTAATTCACACATATTGTTCTTAAAGATGTGGATTTGACACAAAACACCAGCAACTGTTCCAATGAAAAACAAATCAACGACCTACTGCATGACCTATATGAATGCCATCTCCTGTGGGCCAGCAGTGTTTGCTGGACACACAGCTGCTCTCCAGCCTGCTGCTGGAAGAAATTCCAGCTGTGGCGTAGAGAACGTCCACTGAAGGGTATCTGGATACTGGAAGCACCTGACACAACAGTAACAGGGATGGTGTGAGGAGTGTTTCCACCTGAACTGGGCCCTGAGGTTACTGCAGCTGCTGTACCAGCTGGGGCAACCCCTATTCCAACCCCACTGGTTTCTTGACCAATGCTCACAAGCACCATTCCTCTGATCTCTTGCCAGGACACTTCATTCACGCTTAGGAGGACACAAGGAATGCTCATTCCTTTTTTCTAAAAAGAAAAACTCGATAACATAATAGGCCTTCCCACATATCTTTAAATATGTAGGTCTTATAATTAGGATTAGGAAAAAAAAAAGAAGTCTAAGCAATACAAGAACAATATTTATTGGTAAATACATTTACTGATTTCAACCTTAAATACCACTGCCAAACTACGACTCTAAAAGAAAAAAAGTACCACAGTTTTTTACAAGACAATATATTAAAATGGTAGCACTTAATACATTATAAACGCTTGCCCACATATTTCCTTGCTAAAAAAATCAAAATATAATTTTTGATCACAAAGGCAGCAGTTTCTTTCACATTATTACTCAGCATGGTGTGTAAAATGACTAATTCTGTTCTACTGCTATGTCTGATTCTATAATTAGTAACTATGTAACAAAATAGCACAGAACACTAACTTCTCTATCCGAACTACATTTCACTCTTACACCCCAGCCTCAGTTGTTCTTTCAAATGTGTTAAGCCATATAATATTCTAACATAGTAATTGATATTAAACGTCTCTAACCCACGCAACAGTACATTTGGGGGTAATCACAAAATAAAGATTTCAGGCTCAGATTAAAATTAAGTTCATCAGCTCACTTGTCAAAACATTTAAGACTTGGCTTAAAACAATTATAAATGACAACAGCAAAAAACACTCTGGTATTGACAAAATCCTTCCAGGAAAAAATACCTGTCCCTGCCTGAACACCCACACTTAATGACCTCCACACATTCTTAATCTACCATAACTGATGTATTATCAACCTTTTAGTATGTGAATGGACATAAATAAAACCCAAAATACCACCTACAATCTAAAGTAAGTACTTTTTGAGGGAGAAAAAAATATTCAAGTCCAACAAATGTCTTATTTTTCATGCTAAAGGAAAGTGTTTAGTCCAATTAAAATCTAACATATATGGATAAATATTTAATCAGAATACAACACTTAGATCTCAAATATAGACAAAATAAACCAGTCCTTTAATCCCTCTACACAATTCTACCTTATTCACTGAGTCTTACAGACTACCAAACGTCGCACCTTTAAGGAAATAGATAATATAGAGAGCTGTATGGTAGAAGTAGTTTTTTTATAATCTTGAACAATGTTGGTTTTGTGAGCAATGCAAGATCTAAAGCTACTTTGTCTTATCAGTACTGTTACAGTAGATATTTGCTTATTGTCAAAATACCATAGTAACATGAGTTCTGCAACTTCTTCAGACTACATTATTAAGTCATCATTGTATCATGTCAGAACTAAAATTTAAGCAATATATATCATAAGGGAGATAAACAGAAGATACTTGAAAAATATGAGTCAAGTCAGACAGACTCCTTATTTTTAGATCAACTACACAAAGTCATTTCCATCAAGTCTGGCTTTGTATTTAATCAATACACACATGTGAATAGTTATGGAATTTAATGCAGCTTTTAAAAACTCCCTTCCTCTTTGAAGAGATTTATGATCAAATTCTACATGAAACTTCGTATCAGCCATGCAAAATGTATATGACTAGCTCAATCCACCACCCAAAATTCTTCCTGAAAAAACACAGATGAAATCTAAGAGCAAAGTTATGAACATACGTCTGACACAACTGCACTTATTTCCACTGGGATTTACATACTGAAAGCATTATATGGAAAGATAGAGAACCAGACATATTACTTGTAACTGAGACTTTTGCCAATACCTTAATGAAGCAAGATGTAACCTATCCTGGAGTTGTATGAAAAATTAAATTAAAAGCAATCATAACTACAAGCCATACACCAGATTACTTAGTCCAATGTACACAAATATTGTCAAAAAATAAGTCTGCCTAGAAAGGCTGCAGATGCCTTTTTAGCACAGCCTGCAGAGGACAGAGGATCATATCACTACTCAAGTTTAAAGCAAACAGATGCATATGCAGAGCTGGCAAAGAAGTCAAATATGGATTATTACTGAGATGTTTTTGCTACAGAGTTCTGCATTTCCTTCTCGGCTCCTAAGACGGTTGTCATAACTTCCTCAGATGTATTTCTTCCACATACCTACAACTGCTCTTAAATAGCCACATTTAGAAAAAAAAAATTTGTTAAGCAATAATGAAATATAATCTTTAGAGATAAGTGGTCTTTATTTGTAAGCTAAACATTTCACATATCAGCTCTTGCCTACTATTCTAAAAGCCACAGCAGGTATTCTGAGTGAGATCCAAACTAAATCTTGATGTAAAGTTTCCGCATGCAAGTTATTGTACAAATTTTACACAACTTGTTTGAAATTACACTGAAGCAGCTAGAACCGAAACCTTCACATGTTTTGATGTAATTTAAAATGCTTTTCCACTATATGACTGTGAAGTGCCTCCAACTTCATTACTAGCAACACTACACAATTGGTATTATTTGTTACAGGAGCTTTTAAAATGAAAGATTTCTTGCCCCATTTCCAAGACAAAGGCCTGGGCACTGGTTTTATGGCAACACTGGAATTGTTGCACTATGTGGAATAAGCAAGACAACAATTATGTTATGGGTGGGGAAATCCAAATTAAGTGACGCAAACACTTTCACCTGAATTATTTGAAAAGAAGACTGATAACTCTCTTACATACATACCCACACTCTTGATACACAGAATGATAAGCATTTATACATCATGTCTACTGCCTTATGTTCTTTCCTCTTTAAAGTTTCTCTCAAACTTTTTTTAAAGAAAATACAACGTATTAATGCTTCTTTTACAGGAGATTCTCAACACAGAATTTAACATTCAAGAGAATTTAGGTTTCTCTTAAGTGCAATAGACAGATGATTTTTATATAATTCCACATTCAAAAAAAAAAAAAAAGCAGGAAGACATGCAAGCAGGAATTCAAACCCTCTACTGGCTTACTTGCCTCTGTGTATAAAAACTTGAGTCTAATAATTTTGGAGTTTTGGAAACCACTGTACAAAGAAAAAGATGAAATTACCAAGGAGAATGCTTCTACACATGCTGATTATTCAGTGCACACTCACATATTAAATCAAGGGGAGGGGGCAATACCTAAAAGTGAACTAGAAAGTGCTGTTTAAAGATCAGATCTAGTTCACAGTATTCAGCAAGCTGATGTTCTGTTAACGTACTTGCCCTAAACATCTGCAACATCTGGCCCACCGAGAACACCGCAGAGAAACACTCAAGGAAAACAGCTACATAAAGCCTTCAGTGTACGCCACAATCCAGTGTAAGATTTAATATATACTGTCATAACAAGAGGCATCTTCTCATAAAAAGACAAGACAAGCCCAGCTCTTTCAGCCAGCTGCCTGCACTATTAGCTCAATCACTATACCAGATACAATTACAATTGCCTCAGCAGAGTGCCAACACCCCTAAAACAGAAGAAAAAGATTCAGTACTACAGAGAGATACTACAGGGAAAAAAAAACCCCAAACAAACCATTCTTATCAATGCACAAAAAATACCATTCAAATAACATGGACTTTCCTATGCACAACATTCACATAATAAACTGCAGAATGTGCATTATCAAGCAGTTTCTCACGTGCATTTGCCTACTAACCATTCTGCTGAGCCAAATTCCAAATCTTCAACTCTCTGAACACTTCAGAAAACTGTCAGGTGATTTGGTGTCATTTCCACACATATAACCCAAACTACACCACCACTAAATTAGCATTTCCCTTTTTATTCGAGTTTCCTTCTCCCACTTCCCTAGCATATTTATATTCACATTGACAGAGAGTTGTTAAGCAAAATAGGCAACATTTCCCTCAGCTTCTCAACAAAACTGCGACTGTTGTTAACATCTGGTTTTAAATCTAGACGTGACTAAATATAACAAAATACTATGTTTTGTATGTAAAAATGGTAACATGGCACAGTAATCACATTTCGAATGCATTCATATCTCACATACCTGAAGAGCTACACCATCAGCTCATTGCAACTACGAAGGCCTGATCTCTCACTACAGATGCAACAAAGAGAAAGTAAAATAAACCTCGAAGTGTTTTGTTAACATGTAGCATAGAAGTGAATATTAGGCGATTTAAGAAGTTTTACCGATTCTCATTGCTCATACACATCTAATTGCTCAGAAAAAAGCATCCCGAAATCAGGTGATAAGAACCTCTTTATCATATCTCAAACACGCTGCACATTTTGGTTTTAAGCCATCTTGCTACAAACGGTAAACCAGAAGAATATAAACCGTCCCAAATATATTAATTTTCTCTCAAGGAAACAGGAGTCTGACCTTAGGAAATACACGAAAGAAAACGATGCCAAAACAAAAACCAAAAATCTTTGCACAATAACTGCCACAGAGATTAACCCCAAACTGTTCGCTGTACGCACGACCCACTCAGGATAGCAGGCATTTTCCTCAACTTTTTGTTATTGTGGTCTGCACAGCCACGTTTGAAGCAGAATCAAACCCTACCGCTCCATTGTGTGCTACCAGCTACCGAAGGCATTTGGCCTTCTCGCTGCACTCTCAGGAAGCGGTTATTATCTTTAGGAGCACCAAAAAAATAACACAAGTTTTTCGTACGTTCGAACAAAGCCCGTGTGATCTCAGCCACGCAATGGCCCGTGGGGTCCGAGCGCCGCCCCCGTCTCCGCTCCCCGCGAGCCGGAGCCCATTGTAGCCCCAGCGCTGCGTCCTCCCCCGTCTGCCCCGGGCCCCCAGCGCTCTCCCGGGCACCAACCCGGCCCCGCACACCCCGCCGGGCCGGGGGCCGCTCCCCCCGAGCCCCTCCGAGAGCACAATGCCGCCCCTCCCTCCCTCGGCGCCACCGCCCCTCACGGCGCTCGCTCCGTCCCCACCTCGGCGCCGCTCCCGGGCGGACACAAAGGCGGCGAGGCCGCCGCGCAGGCC
>VZTE01000637.1:150564-180266 GCA_013397775.1 Eulacestoma nigropectus | reverse complement strand
CGCCGCCCCTGCCCCGCCGCGCCTGCGCGCCCCGGCCCGGCCCGCGGGGAGGCGGAGGGAGGAGGTGGCGGCCCCCGGCCCCTTCCGCCGCGCATGCGCCGTCCGCCGCCCCTCAGCGCGGGCACCGCGGGAAGGCGGCGTCCTCGTCCGTGTCCCTGTCCTTCCCGCCACAAGATAGGGTTAGCGTTTGTCTGTGTGTGTTTGTGCACACTTTCATTTACTGTGTCCAGTTCTGGGCTCCGCAGTGCAAGAAAGACAAGGAGCTACTGCAGAGGGCCCAGCAGAGGCCACAAAGATGATGTAGGGTCGGGAGCATCTCCCCTGTGAGAAGACACTGTGGGACCTGGGCCTGTTCAGTCAAGAGAAAACAGGAGATCTCATTAATGCATATAAGAATCTCAAAGGCAGGTGTCAAGAGGATCACAGAATCATAGAATATGCTGAGTTGGAAGAGACCCATCAGGGTCATCAAGTCCACCTTCTGGCCCTGTACAGGACATCCCAAGAGTCACACCATGTGCCTTAAAACATTGTCCAAGCGCTTCTTGAACTCTCTTAGGCTTGGTACTGTGACCACTTCCCTGGGAGCCTGTTCCCCTGCCCAACCAACCTCTGGGTAAAGAACCTTTTCCTGATATGTAACCTAAACATCCCCTGACTCAGCTTCAAGCCATTCCCTTGGATCCTGTCACTGGTCACTAGAGAGAAGAGATTGCTACTTGCCCCTCCCCTTCCCGTCATGAGGATGTTGAAAACTGAAATGAGATCTCCCCTCAGTCTCCTCTAGCCTGAAGTGCGTGGCACCTGGATGGTGCCAGACTTTTAAGGGGTGCCCAGTGACAGGAGCAGTGGCCATGAACTAAAACACAAGAAACTCCACCTCAGCACGAGGAAGAACTTTAGGTTGAGAGTGGCAGAGCACTGGAAAAGGCTGCCCAGGAAGGTCGTGGAATCTTCCTCTCTGGAGACATTCAAAACTTGCCTGGACAGATTCCTGTGACCCTGCCCTGGCAGAGGCTGGGCTAGATGATCCACAGAGGTCCCTTCCAACCCTAACAGTTCTGCGATTCTGTGATTTTAGGCCTTTCAGGGAATGTGGCAGTGGGAGGCAGTGCCCACCTGAGGGCCTGGGAGACAAAGGGGAGGTGAGGCGTGTTTGAGGTGTCCCCAGTGGTCCCTGGTAGACCAGGAGGTCCCCACACCCAGCACCACCCGTGGGATGTGTTTGCATGTGTGTGTTACAATAAACAAAAACACATCTCAGCAGTTACTAATTTATTAGTTAACTGCTATGATGATAGTTAATGTCTGGTGAGTTTGGGCAAAGAGCCAATTATTCTCTTCCCCTAAGAGAGTTAAAGATGGGATTGCTGGTACAGTGGGGCGGTGCTGTTCGTAAAAGTGGTTCTGGTGCTGGCAGACATTGCCAGCGATGGGTCTTGATAACCTCACTCAATATGAGCATAAATTCTGCATATTCAGCAACCCCTAAAAATTAGAGGGATCTCTGCATGTCAGTGACATTTTAAAACACACATTTCACAAGAAAATCCCCTATCTTGCCTTTTTACCCATTTTTTAAGAGCCTGGTTAGAGAGTGGTCCATTGCAGGAAACAGCGACAGATGCCATCCACAGATCAAACCTTCAGACAAAACCCGGCTCTCGGTCCTGTGGGCGCTGCACAGTCTCTGCTGCTGACCCCTCGTTGTGTAGGCAGGGAGGAGTCAGGCCCTGCCTGTCGCAGTGACTCCGGGCAAGCTGGGCTGCAGGAATAGCACCTGTACTGGTGCTACTGCTGGCGCAGCAGTTGTATGCATGAGATGTCTGTGACTACCAACTGTGTTCTTAAAAATAGAGATGTCTCAAAGGAGAAAATCCTCACTGTTTTCAGTATTTATAGACATGGCTAAGAACATGAAAGTTCCCAGCTCCTGATAAAGATAGAAACATTTCTGCAAGAAATGAAAATGATTTCTTGAGCCTAATACTAGTCAGCTAAATACCCAGATGTCTGCAGCCTGCTGCCGCTCACATGGCTAATCTCTGTGATCCCTAGTGTCCTGTCCCACTGCCACCTGGGGCTGTCTCCAGGGAGGCTGCAGGGCTGAAAAAACAATTCCTGTGCTTACTGAGGAGGGAAGGTCTCTTGAGTCACAGCCTCCAAGCCAGCTCTTCCATTCGTGCACACCAGCTGGGACTGAAGGAAACCGTGTTATGCTCTTGGCATCCTGAACACTTACAGCAGCTGGTCTACATTACACCAGCTCTCCAGCTCTGACCCTTCTGGGGACCCTGTTTGTCCTCAATAATTCTAATCAGTGTTTGTATAAAGCATCAAATCTTCACTAAGAACTCGACATGCATTTGATAAGCATAAGCTTGAATGATTTCCACATCAGTGTGCTTCTCAGTACTGAAAAACCCAACCTGATCATGAAACAGAAAAATGTTTAAGTGCAATCAGTTTGGGATTTGATCTGATAAATACAATTATTTGGTTATTTTCTGAAGTATTTTTCAAAAAAAAGAATAAAACAAAACAATTCCGCCACCACACACCTTACAATTTAATGATGGCACTAAAGTTTTTGACTCATGCTAAAATATGAAATGCCCTTCTCTCTTACCTTTGTTCTGAGTGGAAACTTTAAAAGTACTTAATACTTTAGAAAGTTTTACTTGATATCACTCCATTACAAAATGCTTTTCCTAGCTATTCCTCTTTTTAAGGATGTGTTAACAGCTGACTGAGCTCTGCTTACACTCCAAACGTTTCAGATGAACACCTTTAACACAGTTATGAATTGTTTTTTCTGTGAATAAGTATCCTTAATGAAAAATACTAAACAAATACACAGTCTACAGTTTAAGAAAGTAGCCAAGGATACGGAAAGCCTGGATGCCTTTGCCTTCCTCCACAGTCTTCCTCTGAGACCTTGGGTAAGGCACTTAACTGAGGAGCACTCAACAGAAACTGAAAGCTGCAGCCCTAACCACCCCCACTCAACTGATGCCTAATCATGAAGAGGTCTACATTTTCTAGAGCCACAAACTTCAGGACCTAAAACTCTGTACATAAACAGAATTTATCCTGTTGTGTCATGACTTTCACGTCCCCCAGCAGTTTTGACAAATTGTGCTGTTAGATCTAGCAGGGTAGCAAATAATTAACCGGTATTAATTAAAAGTAAGGTATTCCTTCATGAAAATGAAACGACTGGATGTGGTAGACACTCTCAAACCATCTCCACAAAAAAAAGCAGGTCCCTACAAAAGCTTGCACTCTTTTAAAAGAAAGTGTGTGACATCCTTCACTCCCAGGACTGGGGAGCACCCAGGTTTGTTTCCTTTGCTCAAGATTTACAGGCATGGCTTCCATGGAGAGAGTCTCCAAAACAGCAGCCTACTTTGGTTGCCCTCTGCTGAAGCTGGGCTGTTCTGCAGGGAAGAAGTCAGTATCTCGTCTCAGATCTTCTGCTTAATGGCCTTGCTGGCCTTTCAGTCAGAGAAGCATAGAGTTGTTTTGAGTTGGAAAGGATTTAATGACCCTCTAGTCCAAACCCCAAGCCTAACTATCCCCTGTCTAATCCCCAGTCTAGCTGTCATCCTACAGCTTAAGAGAGGCAGTCATGGATCTGTGAGCCTCTGAGTTCTCTGAAACAACAGCTGCAGGTAACTACCTACACCTTCACTGAGGGACAGCCCTGCAGCTCGGAAACCATTGGACCTATCTGTCCATGTTCCAGAGTAGGGCCTTGGAATGCTGGTTTATATCCTTAGCACGTCCCTTGTGAGCTGTATCTTGGTAAAATATGCTGGTATGGATAGATGTTTCGTGCATTTGCAGGAGCAGATCTCATCCTGAAGTTAACTTTACCGCATCATACCATCACTGCATACCAAATCTAGGCATTCCATTTTGTTAACAGACATACAATTAATTAATAAAAATCAATGAGTCTGAAATGCTACAATCACTAGACATGCTGCTGGATGCATTGCTGTAGGAATTCGTTTGTATTTAATGTTTTAGGCCAGCAGTGACCATAACACAGAGGAGGGTTTACTGCAATAAGAGCTCTGTCCCAGTGAGCCAAGCCTCTCCCTTGGGTAGTCTGTTCCCTGAGCCTCAGAGAAACAGGCTTAGGAGCCGCAGACTCTGCACAGCGGGACTTTCCCGTTCACGCATCCTTTTGCCTCACCATTGCTTCACAAGCACTGCCTTTCCCTGCCGCAGCCATTCATATGCTAAGTCAGGGCTGATCTTCTGTCCTATTGCTTTTGACCGCTTAACCTGTTAATTAACTCAGCCTCAGCTGCTTCTTGTTGTACTGATACTGTTGTCTGAATTCCATCAGTCTTCACACACAGCCTCTTTCTGTCTGCACCCTCTCTTCTGATATGGAAACATTTGACCCACGTTATGCAACTGCATCCAGTTTTAATGTTTAAAACTACATGTTTTAAGCATTTTATCCCATATGGTGGAAGAACTCTTCTGAGTTAGTTATCGTCCTTCAAATTTCCCATTTAACACAAAAACTGGTACAAAAAGGCCTTCCCCTAGTATTATTCCCATAAACCCATTTGACAGCAACCAGGCTCACAGTATGCTGAAAAGGCCAGTCTGCTCTGTTTCTCAAAATTGTGGTATTATTTCCATTTGTTTTCCCCCTACCTCTATGTGCATCTGTAAGTTTCTTCAAGGAAGGCCATGTATTCTGGGTTTTTTAGGGACTAGATAGCAACTGGCATAACATACTGAGCTAATGCACATGAGAACACTTCAGTTTAGCACCAACAAAAAATTCACAGTTGCATTATAGTAAATTTTGTCACTAATCCCATTTTTGAATGACTCATTACTACATACTGTTCTAAAATGCTGACTTGCCATTCAGTTACACACATGGTCATTGCTCCTGTAGACATTATCAGCCAGATAATAATTCTGCGAGAACAAGAACAAGAGGTTTAAAGGAAATGCATGACAGGAGGTGTCAGTGAGTGGAGCGTGCAGCCCAGCAGCTCAGATCACCATGAACTTGTGCCAAGAAAGAAATATCTCTCCTGGAAATGCTTTGCTAAGTAAGTCTATGCTATAATGGCTGAGGAGGTGTCAGCTGAAGACTCGTTTCTCCTGCAGGACAGCTTTAGTCCCCGAGTCATTCACCCCCTCATAATCGGCTGAGGTCTAAACAAACTTCATAAACATACCTCAGAGTCACAGCCACCAGAGACTGCCATTGTAACACAACAAGAGTCACTAATGGCATTGCCTCACGTACATGAATGAATGTGAATAGCTTTGAAGTGGCAAAGCCAGAGATAATTCCAGCTGGTTTTCATACTCACATTCACTTTGTTCACAACAGAGTGGCATCAATGCTTATCTTAAAAAAAAAAGCCTGCAGGTCTCAATAGTATATTTTTCTTTCCAGTGGAGAATTAAGTTCCAGGAACTCTTCATGATAGAGGCAGGCTGTGGCTCTTAGAGCTAAAGATCACATATGATACTCAGTATAAAGAATGAAACCTCAGAGTTGAGCATCAAATTAATTGTCACTCATTTCATATATTAAGCAGTAATGAGTAAACATTCCAATTTCTAAAAAGGGGAAAAAAGTTCAAAGAAATATCCAAGGCAATGGAAGCAAGAATAAGAGTTCTGAATAATAGGGAACATTTTTTTTTTGCATGCTTAGAATGACATAATTCAGCCATATCAGAACAAGGAAGAGTGGGAAGAATGCTTTTTTTTTTTTAATCTCCTAGGGAAATACATTCTTTCCCTAGAAAGAAGAGAAGGATTCTTTCTTAGAAGAACCCTAAGAGCATATCCAGAAGTTTTGATTTTTTTGCATAAAGTTTCACCAACTTAACTTGCATGAACTAGAACTTCTCTATATCTTCAAAAATGAGAAGCTGTAGTGCAAAGGATAAACTAGAAAAAAGATGTGCAACAGTACTTTGACTTACATAATTATATGTCTTTTGTTCATTAACATGCTTCTACCTCTTGCCATATCATATACTGATCCTCCCAACTGCCAAAGGTTCTTCTTACAGGGCTCTGAACCAGCAGCCTGACATAAAGTGGCCTTCACTTAGGGTAACATTTGGACATTTGCAGTCATCTCTGCTCTTTTGGTGTAATCTATGCTATAATAATAATAATAATTTTTTTTCTATCTTAACTGCACCTGAAGCTCCCCAGAATTTCCTGTTCTTATACAGTGTCAAAGGGGCCCAACCTTAAGCAACAAGATGACTGGACACATCATATAAATACCAAAATGGAGCACAGCTGTATTAGCTCAGAGCTAGTTCAGACCTCTGTTCTGACTCATCACTGTAGCATGAAGACATACCCACTGGCCCCCATTTCCAAACAGAGAACCCAAACCGTATTCTGTGCCAAACATGCCTTCAGAGCAGCAAGGCACAGCACAGTGAATATAGACTGCCAGACACAAATTGAGGAAGGGAAATTCCATCTTGCTTCCTGAGCATAAACAAAGTGGTTGAGCACTGTAATACTGAAAAGTAGGTGCCAATGTTATGCACATATTACATAAATAATAGCAGCAGTGTATTCATACCTCTGTGATCTTACCTTTAATTGTATCTGCAGGTTTTACACACTTCCAAAGTACCTCTCTTGTTTCTGATGCATTCCTCTTCCTAGGCAGTTAGTCAAACACAGAACAAAACAAGAAATTCTGAAACAATGTGTTTTTAAATATTGCAAAAGTCAAGCTCTTTTTGTGAGTCAGCTCTTCCTCTCTTGCAGTACAGGACCCTTGTCTTCAGCTAATCTGCTATCAGGACCCAACAGCCGTTTGTGCATCCGCACCCCCAGTGCTGGGGTGGGGACCCAAGGGTGAGCCGGCATCTGGAGCAGAAAATGGAAAGGGCAGGGTGAGAGGGAAGAGAAGTGCTTTGTTTTCCTGAGGGAGCTTTTCGGGGAGGAACTCACCACCCAGCCAGCAATACCTTTGCTGTCTCTGTGACACTGGGAGCTTTGCACGTGGGAAGTAGAGATTAGCTCCTCAAATGGGAATAATCAATTCCCATTTCCCTGGCACAGGAAAAGTAGGCACGAGACCACACCCTGCTGCATGTGGCTTGCTTTGCCTACTGGCTTGAGCTGGCTCCAGATGGAAATCCAGTTTGGCTGGAAAACTTCGTCCCTTGTAATACATCCTATTAGTGGATTGCAAATCAGGAAGTTTATATGTGTAAATAAGAGTGCCTTTCCACTCATTCTGGCTAAGGGCTAAGAATTAGACGACAACATCTGTAGATGCATCCAATTTTCATTCAAGAGAACAATACTACTTAAGAGTGATTCCTGTACATCCATGTTACATCATGCTGACTGCATCACGGACAAGGGCAATTAGGGACCTATGATCTTGAGACCAGAAAGAGTCCTCCAAACCTTTAAACACAGTTCTTTTCTTCATACAATCTGAAATGAAAATTTACCAAATGGAATTAAAAACTGGTCCCCATCTCCCATGCATACTTCCCCTTGGAGGCCAAGAAAAGATGCTTAATCCATTTCATCCTTCCTTTTATTCATATCTATTTTTAGCTTTAACCAAAGCATACGGATGGGAGGAATTACAGTCTCAACACATCACTATCTTCCCAAGATCATTAGTTTTTCTGTTGGTAAAAATGCACAAAATGAAGCATTAGCTGGAAAATATGTTTGTTGCAACTTCATAAAGCACCAGCCAGAGATGTAAAAGTGTCATAACTTATGTGACTTTTCTAGGCAAACATTGGTTTTTCCTTTATATTTGACAGAGTCTAAGTGATGTTGTAATTAAACAGCATTAAAATTAACCCCTTGTCTTAGCTCTTTGAGAAGATAGGCAGTAACTGGCATGGAGACTGGCTCAGCCCCCTTGACCCTGGCTGAGCTTATCCCAGGAGATCAACTTCACGGGGCTGGAAGCATGGCCCAGAGCCCATCGTACAGCTTACAGCCACTCGACAAATGAAATATTTTGGGCACGCAGGGGCAAACCCTGCCTTCACTCGGGCCCTGACTGCGAGCTGAAGCACACCCCACCCCTGCGTGGGGGGAGAGCAGTGGAAGGGTGATCTGCCTCATACGTGTTGACAGCAGCAGTGCCAGGCAAGGATAAGCCACCCGGCCCCACCCTGCGCTGCCGACTGTGGCCCAAGGAAAGCGAACATGCGGAGGCAGCTCACAAAACTTTCATCAGCTGCTGCCAGCAGCGTTACCATTTTCCTTCGTGGGTGATGTTTTCCATGTGCTTTTCCTACTCCCCTAGTAGTAGGGTAGGTCCTCTGCTGTGCCACACTACCAAAGCTGGTGCTCCCCGACTTTTGTGATTAAGAAGAAGAAAAGAGGAAGATGGGCAAACAGCCCTTCAGTCCTGAGGGTTACCGGGAGGAAGACGTTGTGGCAGCAGTGGGACAGGCTGGGGAAGGGAGCTGCCTTCTGTGGGCCCTACATGTCACTTCTGGTCCATTCAAAATAGGGATCAATTCTTGTGAAATTTTTAGGAATTCAGTTACTGTGTCCCCTTTTCACCTAAGAAAAACTGGATTATTTGGGTCAATGCTATTATAATGTTTCTGACAGGAATTGTACGGAGAAGACTATTTTATTGTAGAATGCTACTTAACAGAGTGAATATAGATTTACAGGTTAAACTCTGTGTGTTGTAAAAGTTTGTTTTGAAAATAATAAAACTATCTAGTGTTAGTGATATAATTTTGGTGTGTTTAAATTCTATTTTTAATCTTGTTTGGTAGAAAGTTTTTATGAAAATGTTTATTTGTATTCTGGTAATGACAGCATTCATTTGATAATGATTCTGCAAAACAGACTTTGTACAGGACAAGATAATCTAATCTCGAATTAAACTTAATAAATAAATGAAAACTTAATTCCAACAATTGAGGAGTTCTTAAGAGTGAAAACAAATGCAAATAAATTATTAAGGCTAATATAAGATATTGGTAGGAAAAGAAAGCAGGACAGATTGTATGTATGTGTATATATATATTATACATATATATGTATGTATACCTATATAGCTATAAACCCAGGAAATACAGAATGAAGGAAGAAATTTGTATAATTTCCCTCAGCTGGTGAAAGAAAAAGTAGCAATAGCACTTGATAGAGTAACTCGACCTGTGCATGCAGTGGTGGGATCAGTACTTTTGCACGTTGTAATTATTTCTTTTCAGCTGTGGTTCTCATTTCATCAGTGTTTCATCTTATTCCATCAGTATCTTCTAGAGCAGCTAGTATCATAGAATCATAGAATCATTAAGGTTGGACCTCCAAGACCATGAAGTCCAACCTTTGACCAAATACCACCATGCCAACTAAACCCTAGCACTAAGTGCCACAACCAGTCATTTCTTAAACACCACCAGGGACAGTGACTCCACCACTTTCCTCTGCAGCCCACTCTCATGCTTAACCACCTTTTCAAAAAAAGGGTGAAAAAATTCTTCCTGATGTCCAACCTTAACCTTCCCTGACACAGCTTGAGGCAGTTTCCTCTCATCCTCAACACTCTTCATTATCTTTCACAGTAGTGGCCAGATTGAGTTCTAGCTGAGCTTTCACGTTTCTAATTTTCTCTCTACATGACCTAATGACATCCTTGTATTCTTCCTGAGTTGCCTGCCCCTTCTTCCAAAGGTCATAAACTCTCTTTTTTTTTTTCCCCCCCCCCGAGTTCCAGCAAAACCTCCCTATTCAGTCAGGCTGGCTTTCTTTCCCACTGACTCATCTTTTGGCACATAGGGACAACCTGCTCCTGAGACTTTGAGATTTCCTTCTACCTGGACCCCTTTGTTTTTAATGGGTGCAGTATGACACTAGCAGCTTCCTCTTGAACACAGTAAGATAACTAGACAAAATATTCAGTGTCTGATTGGGAACATGGGATACCAAATACACTTTAATAGAGAATATCTGTAAAACAAAAGCAAGTCTTTAAAAGTTTAATAATTGCAGAACCAGAATATGCTGAGCCCTTGCTCAGCAGGAGCAGGGAGGCTCAAGTTCAGCTGCAGGCTGTCTGCAGACCCAGACAGGGAGCACTAACTCAGCTCATGGTAAATTATTGGGTTTAAGATTCACTCTTAACCCCCTGACTTCAGATCCACTATTGTAAAATGACAAAGAAAGCCAGTTACTCTCAATATAAACTAACTCAGTTTTAGTGATGATTCTCGTGAAGCCTAGGGCTGTCCTGCATTCTCAGAAATGTCATTTCCACCCCACCATCCTACTCCCAGTAGCCCAAGCTGGTTTTTTGTTTTGTTAGCTGCAGCTCACATTGGCTTTTTTAAAATCCCAGCCATAGCTTTGCTGCACAAGGAGCCCTGTTTTTCATGCCAGGAGCACTCCTGCCTTGGGAGCAACCACGCACTGCTGGCCCCTGGGCACTACCTGAAAGGAGCTGGTGCATCCCGGCCATCTCCAGTGGGGTGGAGGCCCAAAGCTGCACTCTTTCCAGGCTCAGATGCGAGAAGAGCCAGGATGCACTGGGGATGTAGAGCCTCAGAGTCAAACACATGGGGCACCCGTTCCCCAGGCAGATACCTCTCAATGAGTCCTCTTTCCTTTGTCTATTTTCACACAGGATATCTGGGGTGTGTTATCTCTCTACCCCAATTTTTCTTCTGGGCTCAAGATGTATTTCAGAGCTCCGCTTTCCTGGCCTTTTTTTTCCTCTCTGTTTTCGGTCAGGCATCTCTACTTACATGGCAAGCACAGGCACCAAGATCTGCCTGCAACTGCAGTTCAAATCTTGCATTTTGGAGGTGAGAATTTTCAAATTTGATTTGTGGGTTTCCATGTTCTAAAGTAGAGAAGGCCATCAAACCCACACCTTATGTCCTAGATGAATCCTCTAAGCTTTAGTACCTCTCATACAACTTGGTGTTTGTTGTTTGGGAGTTTTTTTAATAAAAAAAAAAAAAAAAAGAAAATCTTGATCCCTGCACAATTTTATAAGTATAGTATTAGTGTCTACCTCCAAAGAACCTTATGGGCAATGGTTTTGGCCACTCCACCCTCACATTACAGGTTATTTTTAATCCCATCCAGAGATTTGTAACTCTTTTCCAAGCGTGGGACAGGGAAACCAAGCCCATAACTGTGTTCCAAATACCACTCCTGGGACCTAAAATTAAATATTGCGAAATATTTGCCCACATGTTTTGCCTAGTTTTTACCACTGACATTGGCCTTTAAATTAGTTTTCTCTAGTCCTAATAGTTACTCCTGAGATAAAAACAGCCATAAGGACATTAAGGAGAGTTTTCACTCACAACTCGAATATAGCGTATTTGTGCTTCCTTTATGTTGAAGATGTAATACTTATGCTAGGCTTTCTTTTCAGTCAGGAATGCAAAATACCAAACCCAAAAGTGGACTGAGCCATCTCGCATTATTGCTCGGGACCAGTAGATGGCAACCACCCATTGCAGTGTCAAAGGTAAGTGAGAGTTGTTCGGGTAGGGGATTTATTAGGTGACAGCTTGAGCAACAAAGCTCTGCTACTCCACCGAGGAGAAAACAGTACTTGTATTTTTCACTCCTTCTTATACCTCTCCCTTTTGGAAGGGAGCAGTGAGTTTCCCTTTTACATAGTCAGTTTTGACAAATTATAATTGCGACAATTCATTTGACTAAAATATCTTATGGCTGCTTCTTACTGCTAATATCAGTCAAAAAAAGAATAGGACAATGGGAAAAAAATCCAAAGCAATCAGACTGCCTTAGCTTCCACAGGAATAGCCTCAAGTTCTTATCATTATTAATTAGATTCCTTATTACTTAAGGTGGAAGCAGTTAGAACTGAGTAACAATGAATCTGGGATTGGAAATAGACTATGAATTGACTGAGGCTATTGACGTACCAGTTAATTAATTCTGGTTATATGAGTGGCCTCACAGAAATTTTTTTGACATGATCAAGTTTGAAGAAATTCTAATTTTTTTTTCCTACAACATTAGATTAAAACTTATTCATTTCTAAGAGCAAGAACAGTAAAGTTTTGAAAAAATACTCTCAAAGAACCTTGCATTTACACTTCAGAAAAGAAGTTCCTTCATTAAAACAGGAGAAGAGTTAGACAAATATATCTATAACCTTACTAGAAGGATACTTAACTACCTGTAGTCATATTAAATTTTCCTTTAGCATTGATTCAACCGTATTTTGTGCCTTTGTTTTCAGTAAGCATTAGTATACATGATACATGTATTGATGCGCACAGAAGTAGAGTGTCTGTAGTGCAGGAAAAAAACCAGACCTTTAGACCTCTGAAGGATTCCAGCATCGCCTTACAGTGTCATTTGCAATTTAAAAAAGAATACACTACAACTAGCTAAACCAGACGAGAAGAGCACTGTCACTTAGTAAAAGCAAACCAAAATTCTCTGCATTACTGGCATGCCTCCCTCCAAGTTCTCAACCACTTTGCAAACCATTAACTTGAAATGCATTAATTTGCACCCTTGCAGTACAAGGTGTGTGTTTATTCTCAGAACTCACACCTTTGCAAGGAAGGCTTAAAAGACCGACTTGACAGATAAAGTATAACCTTTCGCTTTTGTTACAGCTACCGCTTGATCAGCTGTGAATTTCTGTAAGTGACTTTGAAATTAGGAGAAAACCAGCTGGCATCCATTTCCTAGTGAATACTAGAGAGATGGTATTAAGAATAGCTTCTGAAATCCTTTACGAAACCCATCAAACTTTTCTCATGATTTCCTTAATCTCATAATAACATTTATACTCTAAAACTCTCTACTTTTTAATGAGATTTGAGAGTTTTTTTCTTCTTTAGAGAACTTAAAGGGCTTCAACCTGATTATAAAATTTGAGCAACTTTATTTGCCTTAGCACACAAAATTATGCAACTTGTATATGTTGTTTTTCTTGTGGACCTATGAGTTTTGTTAAGGGTCTAAGAGTTATCCTGGACTCTTCTTGCACAGAACTGCAAAGCTAGTTAGATTTTTTTTTCTTTACAAAATGGCTAAGAAAGAAAAGTCTAAATTATTTAGAAGGAATTTTTAGACAAACAATAAAAATACTGCTCTGTTTATAGTCACGCTTTTTTTAGCTAAAATGTTTGAGGAAGACGGATAGTTTTTAAGATTCAAGGTCTGTTGTTACCATTAAGGGTAGAGAAAGGTCTCACTTCTGGTACTTATCACAACAGAAGTTTCCAAGAGACCTCCAAGGCCTCTCCAGTAACTCTCCAGTAAAGTTTAGTTCATGTTCAAAGGAATCCGTGTGGAAATTCCCTTCCACTCAATAGTTCATACACATTACTGATCACAAAATACACCCTCATGCACTGTAATAGTCATACTTATAGCAGGGCCTGCCTCAAGGTCTGGAATTTTATGTGTTAGATATCTAAGTAAGAGTCAGAGGTATCTTCAAAAGCTTGTGCCGTGTTTCTCTCATGTGTGCATTGAAATGTGTGTACAATGAGCTGTGACAAAGTGCTCTGAAGATCATAGTCTGGTAAAAATGTGCACACCTTATGTACAATGGTAAAAAGGCCCTGGAAAAATGTAATTCTAGCCTTTTCACTCTTCTCCTGCACTTTCTAAAATTGGAGAAAGCCCATATGGTCCCCTACTACTGTGCAGAAAAAGAATCTCTGGACTGTTTTTAGCAAAACATTTCTGTTTCTTTGATCAAGACACTGGAAATGTTCCTTGTTGAGCAATGCCATGTTGGCCAGCAGACTTGTTTTTTTGATCACGTTACAGTGAAGAATGAAAATATGATTGAGCACTGAAGCGAGTGCTTGAACATTGACTTTTAAACAGAGAATAAAGTACAGATTTGCATGGGGACTTTGCTTACCTGATCCTTATCTCAGATGCTATTTGAAGCATAATTTGAAGGAGAGATAACCAGGATCACAGTCCAGTAATATTCTGAGTGATTCTGAGGTGGTGCTGGATACTATCCATTACCATTGCTTGCAATGAGATTCAGAGATAATCAAACCCGGCATAATAAATCACCAAGATAAGATGGGTAATGAAAGAATGCAAAATGCAGAAGATAAGTTTGTGTTTCTCAACAGCATTGTGTGACTTTTGTAATTATTAACTAAACCCTAAAGCCTGAGGTAGTCCTTATTCAAATGCCTTAATCCTTTTTCGTATTCTCTCCTTTCAACATCTCCTCACATTTCCACAATGATGGAAAGGAAGACGACAGATCCACTTCATTTATCCACAGATCTGAATGAAGAGAAGGAGAAGTTAAGACTGAAACAAGAGGTCAGCCTGATTAGCGGCGTGTCATTAATTGCAGGCACGATGATAGGCTCGGGGATCTTTATGTCTCCTGAGTGGGTACTACATCACATGGGGAACCCTGCCAGCAGCCTGCTGATCTGGGCAGCGTGCGGTCTCCTGGCCATGTTTGGAGCGTTGTCGTACGCTGAGCTTGGAACAATAATTAAAGAGTCTGGAGGAGAATATATTTACATTTTGAGGACTTTTGGTTCTTTTCCTGCTTTCCTTTTTGCCTACACTTCTGTCATCCTGGTGAGACCAGCTGGTTTGGCAGCTGTCTGTCTGAGTTTTGCTGAATACGCCATTGCGCCGTTCTACCCAGGATGTTCATCTCCACAGGTTGCCATCAAATGTACAGCTGCTGCCTGCATCTTGATTTTAACTATCATCAACTGTCTCAACGTGAGGCTGGCGACATCTGTTATGAACATTTTTACAGCTGCCAAACTCTTGGCTTTGTTGGTGATCGTGGTGGGTGGGTTGGTGCTGCTTGCCAAGGGACAAACTCAGAGTTTTCAGAATGGTTTTCAAGGCACGACTGCAGGTATTGGAGCAGTTGGAGTGGCATTTTACCAGGGACTCTGGTCCTATGATGGATGGAACAACCTAAATTATGTAACTGAGGAACTGAAGAAGCCTGAGGTGAGTGAGTGATTGAGTGAGCTGGGTTTTACTTAATCCTGCTGTTAATATGTTTGTTTCTATCTGTGACTGTGTTATGAAAGGTAATCAAGGGGTTTACAGTGAGGGTGGAGAGACACTGACACAAGAGTAGTTGTGGATGCCCCATTCCCAGAAGTGTTCAAGGCCAGCTTGTGTTGGGCTTTGACCAACCTTGTGTAGTGGAAGGAACCCCTGCTCATGGCATGGGGATTAGAACTAGGTAATATTTAAGGCCCCTTCCAATCCAAACAATTTGTGATCCTATGAAAGTCCTAAAATACTCCATTGACTGGAAAAAAATTATTAGGCAGCACTTGGATGTTTTGTGGATGAAATTTTGTCTTAGTGTTTAGAGGATCTCACTGTAGACACCTAGATTTATTCAGAAAAGCAGTCACTACTATAATCCATAACGGATCCTTAACACCACATATTCCCTTGAAGTCTTGATCCATAATCTGCGCATCAGAAAACTTTATCTCTCCCCGTTGCATGGGGGGGCAACTTCAGAGCAAGCCGAGCCTCACTGAAAAGGGAATCTAACTCTCTGAATGATTGCTATTTTTAAACATCTACATTTTAGCATTGTGCAGTCCATGCTATAGGCACTGAAGTAGCTCACTTGCATCTCACATCAGCCTTCTCTGCGCCATATTATCCATTTTCACAGATCAAACACTGCAGCAGTGAACAAATCTTATTTTGCAAGAGTTATGTGAGTGCGGAGTTTATAGAGTGTGCTTTCTACCAGTGCAGCACACAAGATCCCGAAGATTAAATGAAAATACACAGTTAAATATTAACCTAAATGGCAGCAAAGATTCTGGGGCCACTCTCTCCCACAGGATTGTGAGCACTGATATTCAGGCCCTTCCAGAGTGGAGACAACAACAGTAGGAATTGCTGTATCTTGTCCTGTGTTGAGAATGGGGAATGCAAAAATTGATGTTTCAGGTCCTCAGTTGCCATTTCCTAGTATTTTCAGTTGCATAAGACACTGTTGATTTTATTGTGTCTTAAAATGATCCTGTGGTGTTTTAAGACACAGTCCTGCCACTAAGAAAAAAGAAATATTTCCTTCCTAGAGCAAATCCCCTTTGAGATTTTGGTATCAAACCCCTGTTTTGATTTAAACTGTAGAGGAGTTAAATGTGATGCAACACACAATGAAACTTTGTCCATGGCAGTGAGATGTTTATGGGAAGATGCAGCACACCAGGAGACATAGCACACTAGTAATGAATAAATCAATGTTAAAGTAATCAAGAAGTATGCAAAAAACATCTTGGGCAGCTATGAACCAAAATCTTTTAAATAAGATTTGGTGAGTCCTTTTTGTTTGATTTATTTTGGTTGGTTGGTTGTGGGGTTTTTAGACTAACTTTGGAACTGTACAACCTCACTATTTGCCTGACATCTTTGGGAGACTGGTGTGAAAACTGCCATGTGAATCTGGATCTATGTCTTGTTCTGAGGAAAAGATTAGGGAGTGGAGGAATTTGAATGAGAGACGTGGGTGGTGGGAAAAACAAAACAAACAAAAAAAGCATAGTGCAGGCATAAATGTGCTGCACCTAACACTGCTGTCATCCCTCTTTCAGGTGACCCTCCCCAGAGCTCTGATGATTGCCATTCCTTTGGTTACGTGCTTGTATTTGCTGGTAAACTTGAGCTACTTGGCAGCCATGACTCCCTCTGAGCTACTGTCTTCAGGAGCTGTGGCCGTCACTTGGGGGTGAGCGCTGCGTGAGGCAACACAGGCAGTGCAGCCCCATGAAATACTGGTTCTCTCCTGAGTTTCAGGAGATTTAAATGTTATTCCCAGAGGGAATGGCAGCACTGCATTGATCAGGCCAGGAAGACCTGTCAGGCCATATTACAGACAAGAAGAGAGTGACAAAGATGCTCAGAGGGCTGAAGCACACTGCTGTCTAAGAGGGGTGGGATTGTTCAGCTTGAAGGAGAGAAAGCTCCAGTGAGACTTTATAGCACGTTCCAGTGCCTAAAGGGGCTACAAGAGAGCTGGAAAGGAAGTCTTTACAAGGGCATGTAGAGGTAGGACAAGCAGGAATGGCTTCAAATTGAAAGAGAATAAGTTTAGATTAGACATAAGGAAGAAATTCTTTCCTGTGAGAGTGGTGAGGCACTGGCACAGGTTTCCCAGAGAAGCTGTGCATGCCTCATCCCTGGAAACATTCAAAGTCAGGTTGGAGGGGGCTTTGAGCAATCTGGGCTAGTGGAAGGTGTCCCTGCTCATGGCAGGGTCTTGGAACAGGATAATCTTCAAGGTCCGTTTCAACCCAAACTGTTCTATGATTCTATAATTCTATGGTTCTATGAGGCTAAGCCTGACCAGCTCCATCTGGCCATGGTCGCCAAGGTGCATCTAGGCTGCCAAGATGGCACATCCCTTACTTCCCATTCCCATTCATTTACACTGGGAACCTGTAGCTCCCCCCCAAACTCATATTTTACCTCATGGAAGGTGTCCATAAAGGAGAGGTGAAGGTCAGTCACACCAGGAGCATCTCCCCACAGGCACTGGGAATGCAGCGAGGGTACATATCCAGACCTGGGGACTGAGAAATTACCCACATTTTAGATATTTCCAGGGAAATGGAGAGGACAACATGCTGCCCTGCTAATGCAGAAGCAGGGGGTTGGGAGTGAGACAAGAGCCGACTGGGTGAATCCTGTCCACTTGATACCTGGAATTTAGAGCAGACCAGAGTCTTTTGACTCAGTTTCTCCGTCTGGAGGGAAATGGAAAATGACACTGATCTCAACAACACCTTTGAGAGGTGTTATACACAGATTGGGTAGCCTTTGGTAACTGTAACTTTAATTGGCTTGTGCTTTTCCAGAGCTGCACAGAAACATTTCTACTTCTCATCAACCTGAAGTGTTTGGTAATATTAAATAGTTTCTGTGCAAGACAAGGAATTTAGGAAGAGAAGGACGGGACCATCAGAGGTGTAGATACCACCAATGGTCTTCCACCAGAATATCCAGCCTTTGTCTAAATATTTCCAAAGACTGGATATCCCTGATATCCCTTAATGAGTTGTCTGGCAGAAATGATGACATGATGTATCCACAGATTATGTGCTGCTCATCCTCTTCCTAAAAAGTCAGCAGCAGCTTTGCTTCTGTGTGCATTTCACAAGATCTCCCATTTGAAGATCTGACTGAGCTCTTGCTGGATGTGTTCTCTAATAGCCTTTCATGTCATAATGAGTAGGAGCATTTAAAGGTCTAGTGCTTTTTCTGAGCATGTCACAAAGCCTCACTAGCCTGCAGTGTCATGAACTTTCCCTGCACTTCCTTTCCCATCATTCCTAATTAAAAAGTTATTCGTGAGCTTCCTCCTTTGTAACACATCTCCTTTTCCTGCCTGATTAACCTTTTCACCCAAGAGTGCAATTCAGGAAGAAATATTGAACTAGTGACAGGAAAGCTGGGCACTCAAAGGCTGGGGAACAGGTAGGGAGCCAGGATACACTCTCTGGCTGTATCATGAGGAGGGGGTGATGGTTGTGGCTCACAAGCAGGAGATGCAGCTGTTCAGGCCATTAAGAAAGAATGAGAGCAGTATAAAGAAGCCAGAGGAGGACTTGTCACATTTAAGTGCATTTATTCTCCATATAAGAGGAAGACTGCCAGAAAGAAACGTTGTTCAGTGGTGAGAGGTGCAGCCACAAAAGGAGCTCAGGAAACTCTTCCCAGTGTTTCTTTGATGACAGTGATTTGACAGCAACTGCAGGCTTCAGTTTGCTTGTAAATAAAGTGATCTAAAAAGCATCTGAGTTTTGAATTTTTGCCAATTAGATAAACAGAGTGTTTGTGTATGTGATAATTACCCTAAACGCCAGCATTTATTACGCAATTAATACTCTTAATGCTGCTGCATTACAGAAGACAATCTTCACTTTTAGGTGAGAAGATTATCATTCCTTCCAGATGTTTACCTTGAACTCTGTTTGTAACTCTGCTACTCTTCTGTTAAGGAGAAGGCAAACCAGAAATGTCTGAACATTCTGTAGAACCAAACGTCTGGAATTCAAACCATTGCTTTGGCTTAAGTCTGATTCACAGAATAGCAGCAATAGCTGCATGTGGGATTAAAGGGTTAAAATCTTATGCATAGTGAAGAAGAGGTTATAATGCAGAATATTTCTTCCAGTGTGATGGGAGCAGTTTTTCTGTGATTTCCAAGCTAATATTGTTGGTTGTGATAGCAATATCTTCAGGCTTTTTACCACAGCATCAGTACACAAAAAAGGTGGTTTTGCCTGTTGTGACAGCTTTGTACACCATTGCAGTGTGGACAGAAGTAGATATACATACACCAAGCAGGAAGAAAAGCTGTCAGACAAGACATACTTACTAGTCACTAAATATTATGGGAATTGAAAGAAGACTTTAAATCATTAGAAAGACTTCAGGAAAAAATTCAGTATAATACAAGAATAATGGAGGGAAGAAACCTGTCTGGTTCTAGAGTGAATATTCAACATATCTATGAACTGCATCTTATGCTGTGAACTCTTTGCTACCTCAGGGACAAAGTCCTGGGCAGCTGGGCATGGCTCATCTCCCTGTCGGTGGCCCTGTCTACATTTGGTTCATCGAACGGCACGTTCTTCAGCGGAGGCCGTGTGTGCTACATTGCTGCCAGGGAGGGCCATATGGTAAGCACAAAAAAAGGGTCTGGCTTGCTTTGAGCAGCTTCACCTTCTTGTGACACTAAAGCAGAGAGGAAAACACTGTGTATGTTCAACTGGCAGAGCCACAGCTCTTCAAGGGGTTTGTTCCTTGCTCAAAGACTTTAATCCCCATCTGCTTCAAATGTAAGGTATATGTTGTCTCTGGTCTTTCTTCTTCAGTCAGGTACTTTCAAGAAGGTACATATTCACATCTAGCCTGAATTTTAAGAAAAGCTTTGAAATGAACCACTCAAATACTGCTGCATTGGAGCACCAGGCACAGGCTGTGGGGTGATCCAGTCAATATACCTGCAAGGGAAAGGGGACCTGGCCATGCTTGTGTGTTGTAAGGCACCTTTGCTTGCACTGCGAAGGCAGCCCAGCACCAGCCAGCTGTCTTTGCATGTTATACTGACTACACAGGTTGGTCTCAGGGGTGTTCCAGCCTTCTCATGGGTAGTCCAGCTTAGATGCAGCATAGGATATCTCTGCTTTTCAAGCTTTATAGCAATTACAAGGTGACACCAAGCCTCACATCTCTCCTAACTTGGGTTTATCATTGGTTTTGTTAGGTGGGCCAAATCTGGTAGCCCAGTGGAGTTCAGGCTGCTGCAGCTTCCTCCTCCCTGGTCCAACCAGTAAGTCCAGCATGTATTCCCAGTAGCCACACACATGCAAACACAGGTATGAAACATATTTATAAACACACATACATACATGTATAGCTGTATATGTATGTACACAGACAGCAGGGCACATAAAGCTGCACATACAGACACACCTGACGCTCACACAAACATCAGCACTAACAGCACCAAGGGTTTTGTTACCCTCTCTGGCTGATCAGGGGTCTATTTGTGGGAAATATATATAGAAACATATGTACAGTGTAGGTCCCTCCAGCAGCTGGGCTCAGACACTCAGCCCCTGGATCCCAGTCTCCTCAGTTGCTGGTACCTGGGCATACAAGCCCCTGAGGTTGCTGCCTATCCCAGCTGCTGATACAGACCCCCTCACTCACAGGTACACCCCACACACACACTTAACCACAATGCTTCACAAAGAGGAGAAAAAAAGGCTAAGCTGCCTTTGTCTTTCTCTGTTTTGTGCAGGCCTCTTGTGTTCCTCCTGAACCTCTCTGCTTTTTTGGTCCCTCCCACCTATAGCATCTGGCGTTTCTGTTCTCAGGTGCAAAGGCACTGAAATAGGTTGCACAGAGAGGTTGTGGATGCCTCATCCCTGGAAGTTCAAGGCCAGGCTGGATGAGGCTCTGAGCAGCCTGGTCCAGTGAAAGATGTCCCTGCCTAGAGCAGGGATGTTGGATCTAGATGACCTTTAATGTCCCTTCCAACCCAAATTATTCTATGAATCTATGATTCCACACCAGCTCCGCTCCTGGTTCACAGCAGAGAATCTTTTATGCATGTGAATGACCAGGTTGGTGGAGATGGCTGGACTGGTGGTTGCTAGTTTTGGTGGCTCCTGGTTTCGGTGGTTACTGGTTCCTCAACTTCTCTCTCTAAGGACAGTTCTTGCTGTATCATGGCAAGCTCTGTGCTGAGAAGTGCACAGATGGTCTGAATCTGACCATACCAGACTACGACCTGAATGTTTATGCCATTTCTCAGACACTCATCTCTAGCAAGTCCTTGCATGATATTTTGATTGGGAATTAAAAATAACATTTAAAAAAAAAAAAGAAAGTAGCCTTTCTCATTAAACTTTCCCAATGAAACAAACAATAAAGAGGCTACTAAGCCTCTCAGTGTTCTGAAACAAATCCTGGTTTAATTTGTAGTTATGTAAATGTTTCAGGAGTAGTCCTTGGCTCATTTTCCAGTCATCCCAAGAGAAGTCAAGTCCCAGAGAGATGTGACAGAGGGCAGAAGAGTTGTCCTTGGCAAAAGGTCCTGATGGTGGTCAGGAAAGCTCTAATTTGACTCAGTCTGTCACATCAGTAGTTTGAAAACCTCATTTTGTCTGCTCAAACTGAGAATATTTGATATCAAACCAGTGAGACACAATAAATATACCCTTGAAGGAGTTTTCTGTATTTACACTTCTCGGAGTTGGTCTGGTTTTATGTGATGCTTATTTGCTGATTACGAGTGGCTCTGGCTGCAGGCAACGCTCCCACCAGCAGCTGAGGGGGTTCAGTAAGGACTTCTGAGTCCATGATATGATGATACAGTGTTTTGCTTTGTTTTTCAGCCAGACATTCTGTCCATGGCTCACGTGCGATGCCTCACGCCCTTCCCTGCTCTACTGTTCACGTCTGCGATGTCTTTAATAATGATAATTTCAGGAAGCTTCACCAGTATCGTGAACTTTTTCAGGTATGCGTGTGTAGGGTTTCTGTTTGCGTCTCCTGTGCGCCTGCATTTTACATTGTTTATAAGTATTTTCTTGCAATTTCTTTTTGAGCCTGGGCTATTCCTTTCTAACCAATATTGGGGAGAGGAGGAGGGAAGAAAGAAAAGAAAGAGCATGGGAACCAGCACCTTTGCAATGCATGAATGCTCCTGTCACTATAGACTTAACTGAACGTAATTCATCCTCATTGAAATGTATCTGTAATATTCAGATAATTTTAAAATTCTCAGTGTTTGTGCTAGAAAGGAAATGAATGGAAGAACTACTAAATTTATATCAATATTCACCTTTTTAATTGGAGATATGAACATCTGGGATCTGCAAGGCAGGCCAGACATTCCTGGATGATCTCACCCCAAGTTTAATGCTGCCTAATTTTTCTTCCTTTTCTTCCAGTTTTATGGCATGGCTTTTCTATGGCATGACTATTTCTGGGCTCCTGTATTTAAAAATCAAGAAACCAGAACTGCCAAGATCTTACAAGGTAAAGTAATAACATAAAACACTCAAATATTTTCCTATATTGTTCAAATGACTAAGAAAGCGTTAAGAGAAAAGAATGAGCACTGCTGGCTTACAGATTTAAAGTGGTTGTCCTTCCTTTTTTAATTTCAAGTTTTGTCTCAGCAAAGTCAACAAGGGGTTATATAGTGTGAATATACAGGCATCAGTCAAGGTAGAATTCTCTGTCTTGATAAGCTGAAAATGCCCTGCCTCGTCACTATGGAAAATATATCTACCATATCCTCTTTTTTTCTAAAACATTTAAGTGGTAAATGAAAGATGATTCTGATCAACAATGTAATCACCTGTTTATGCTCGCAGATCTTGGGCAAACCCCTTGGAGGGTAGCCCAGGTATAAGAACCTTGCAGAGGAAAAAATAATTCAGGCGGGGTGCCCCAAGTCCTTTGAGATGACATGGGGACAGGTTTGTTCCCCACAAAACAGATAAAAGGAAGGAAATCAGGAGTCACGTGTTCTTCCCCTGATGCTATGAGCGAGCTGATCTGCAGTGCTTCCTCAGTGACTGAGGATTATTAGTGAATGCACAAGCCACCCTCCTTTGAGGCTTCAAATTGAAGTTTAAATGCTTTCTGACCAGGCTTACAGAAATTGCCTCTGGGATTGCCTGTCCGCCTGTCCGTCAACATACGGATAAACCTTTTTGTGCAATGGTGCTAAGTTGATTTGTATACAATTACTCTGTGTTTTGTCTACAGCTTGGCTTTTAGATACAAGGTAGTAAGGAGAGCAAGAACAGACCTGGCACTAAAGCCAGTAGTTTGCATCTTCAGGTCTAGGAGGGCAGGAAAGACCAGGGGTTAAGGTATGATATGGTGGTGTAGCTCTTGCAGGGCTGTTCAGCCTTGGAGTGGGGGTAGGTTGGGAAACAGGATGTCTGGATTAAGTGGTATTTCTAGGTAATACCTCAGGTTGCAGAAAGGTTTCATCTAAAAAGCCTTCTGCAGAAGTTTCAGGGTTGTCCAAACCCACAGTGGCCCAGAATTACAAGAGTTTTTATGCTGATGTTTTGCTTTCACAGGTCCCAATTATCATCCCCATAATTGTGCTGATGGCAGCTGTGTACCTGGTGTTAGCTCCCATCATTGATCAACCCCAAGTAGAGATCCTCTACATCGTCCTGTTCATTTTCAGTGGCATCATTTTTTATTTCCCGCTGGTTCGCTTCAAGTGGCACCCTCACTTCTTACAGAGAGTCACTTTACAACTCCAGCTGTTGCTGGAAGTTGCTCCAACTACCAAGGATGCAAACTGAGATAACATCCACCCTTCACATGGCTGCCTACATCTCATGGTCTATCCCAGCACCTTGGTTTTCAAGGCTCAGAAAATATTCTTCTGTAAAGAGGAATGAGTAGATTGAGAGTGACATTGTGTCCAGGTGAGATGGACTACAGCTATGACTCCTCATGTTTCCTTAAAATCTTGGGGACATGTTTTTCCTTGGCAAATTACATACATATTCCAAAGGAATATGTGCTTTTGTACTTTTCATCCCAAGAAGGGCTGTTTCTCAGAATCTCAGATCTTATATTTCAAGGTAAAAGGCAGCAAAAGCAGACAATGAAATATTATTCCTATAGCAGGCTGGATCCCTAAGCCATTCCTGGCAATGCCTTTAATTATTTATACCTAGTTCTCCCCACTGTGACTGCAGAGCTTCTCAAATCAATAAAGCAAGGGCTCACCATGCCCACAACAAATTATACCTTTTTCACTCTGATATTCACTCTGGTAAGACCTTGCTTCTTCTAGTCCCAGGTACACAGTCACAACAGTCCTTTCTCTGTCTCAAAAATCATCCCACATCTCCCACAGAGAAACCTCTGACACAAGGCAAGAAGTACTTTAAAGCTCTGTCAGTTTACTCAGTTGAGAATGCACTTGTCATCTGGGATCCATCCATTCACGATGAGGACACAAGCAGCATCACTCAAGTACCAACATTCACCCATGTGCTTCCCACAATTCCTCTGAAGACAAATTACTTAGTGACAAAGTGAGCAAAAAAACCCCAACCAAAAAACCCCAGAGCATATGTGCCAGCAAGATACTCTTGTTGGGAATTAAAGAAACCACATACTGGGCTACACTGGGAGAAGTGTGGCCAGCAGATCAAGGAAATACTCTTTGTCTCTTTGGACTCAACACCTGAAATCCAGTGTTGGACCCTGCTGTTCAAGGTGGAGTTGTGAAGACCACAGAGCCAGGTCCCTTCTTTGTAATGGCAACTCAGAGCAATGGTCACGAGCTGTGGCTTGAGATGTACAGGCTGGACTTAGGGAAAATGTCTTCACCATGAGGGCAGTGCAGCCTTGGAGCACTGTGCAGGAAGGTGGTGAGATCTCAGTTCTCTTACGTTTTCCACCACAGCCATTTCCACTATCTCTATGATTCTAAAGGCACAGCAAAATAGTCATGGCCTGTGCTCTCACCCACACCTAACACACTGAAGCCACTGTTGTTTCCCATTATCCTGAGGCGCAACTGTTTGTATCCTGTTCTAGGGGAAGGAGAGGTGTTATATTCTGTTTTCTTCCCATTTTTCTAGATTGTTCCAGAATGAGACCTATCTTGTCATAGACTAAAAAGGTCTAGGAGTTAGTCCCTAAAATGCCTTGTTTGATCTTAAAGTACTGAAAGTTGTTCAGGTCAACTTTCTGTCAGCATTCCTCTACAGAACCTGCTAGGATCCTAGAGCACAGGTCATTTGATCCTCCAGGCCTCTTCCAGCCCATCTCATAGCTGTGTATCTGATTACAATCTCATTCTCCAATGCCACCCTCTCTGTTCCTCTGAGTGGTGATACCAGCAGCTACAGGGATGAACAGTCTGTTTTTCCAGGTGTTAGGTATGATAATGGGATAGGCCAGTTGCCTCTCATCCAAATCCTTAGCTTAAACAGTGTTTAGGAGGATTTCCTTCCACTGATTTTTACTGGAGTTGCCAACAAAGGCCAATGAAGGAACAGTTTTTCCTCCTGAATCCCTTGACAATGTAAAATTCTTGGGATGCCTCTCTTAAAGGAGGGGATGTACTTAAAAGGACTGATGAGGTCAGGAGCTCTAGGTTACCTTACCCCCACTGCCCCAGGCTCTTCATCTGGTGTCAGGGAAACTTCTTAGTGGAGCTGCATCTCAGCTACTTACCTAAAAATTAGGATAATACAATTTCTCTGATTATAATTTTTTGGAAACAATCTCTTTTTCCTACACCTATCTATGAAGCCTATCACACGGGGCTGTGCTCTAATAAAGAACATGAAAAGACTTAGCACTTTGAATAAATAGCCTTTATATGTTATTGGTTCGTGTATGGATATAGGGGAGCTGGAAAGCTGCAATTACCATACTTTGTGCCAATCTCATTTTCTATAGACATTATTGTAACACGATGTTCTTTTTTATTTATGTTGCCTAGGATTTGCAGGTGTTTATAATGCCAAAACAAGATGCTGAAAGCTCAGAGAATTGCAAGATAATTACAATAAAATGGGCATTACAATGAAGTGAGTTAATGTGTCTGTTTCTGCTTTTCATCCAAGAAAAACAATTCCATAGAAATTTTACTGCGTGATCATAAACAATCAGCATCAGGCTTATCTCTCCTTGGTCAGAAGGTTTAACAACGTGCGTGGGTGCTTATATGTGCATGCACTCATTTTTCAGAATGATTGCTTATCTATTCAACCCTAGCACATGTAAATTGGAATCTCTTTTTCCTTCATGAGACATTTACAATAGAAGTGCCAGGAAGAGGCAGCAGGTCCTTACCATTCATTCCTGCAGCACAGTGACAATGTGACAGTGGACAGAGCTCTGCAGCTGCTGCTTGTACAGGCTGTACTACAAGATCTTATTGGTCCTGTCTGTTTCCAAAGCTCCAGATCCCTGTGACCTGTGCTTAGACCCTTTCTTCACAGGCTCAGAGGAAAAATGGACTATCAGCACTGACCTCAAGATAATCATAAGATCTCTACTTCACCTCAAGACCCTGAGTATAACTGAATCCCATCTTTCAGCTGGCAACCTACAACAACCAGTTGGGCATTTTGCCTTGGTGCACAAAGCTGAATGCATTCTGGGCTTTTTCCTGACTTCCTCAGAAGCATCAGAGATGGGCTCCATGTGGGGACAGTAAAGGACAGTCCAGTGTGTAAGAGAGCACAGAAAATCCTCCTTTGGCGATTTTCTAGTCAGACATGGTCATATGCCCAAGTTCAAGTGATTGCCATAATTTGTGGTTGAGGATAAATTTCCACTTCGGTGGGACAGAGCAGAATTCATGATGACTTTAATTTTCCTCTGTTCAAGAAACACAGTTCATCCACCTAGATTGACTGGGTTTATCTAAACAGTTCTCAGCCAGTGCAGAAGGTTTGGTGTTTAATCTCTCCTACTCTTTCCTGGGACACAGGGAATAAACAAGACCTCACTGGACCCTCTCAGCAGTGTTAACTTGCTCTCCAGATCATCACACTTAGGGGATTTAGACCTTCTCTTTTCAGAGATGAAATAAATACAGTCAGCTCTGGGAATCACACACCATTCCAGTGTGGGTTGGAATTGACCTCTGGAGGTCTCTTGTCCAACTTCCTTCTTGAAGCAGGACTATTATCATGTAAAGCAGGTTTCCTGTGCCTCTGTCTATTCATGTTTTGGCAAACACTGAGGATGGAGAGCCCAACATCTCTCTGCACCTCTCTCTGGATAAAGAAATTTTGCTGAAGTTCAATCTGAACATCTCAAGCTGCAGCTTGTGGCTGTTGCCCTTTCCTGTATCATCTTCTACTGCCGAAGAGGTTAGCTCCATCCTTTTTGTAACTCTCCTTCATGTAGCTGTAGGTTGCAGTTATGTTGCCTCTTTTTCTTTTTGCCAGACTCAACAAGCCCAACTCAACACGCTTCTTCATGTAGGTAAAGTGTTCTGGACCGCTGTCTTGGGAGCTCTTTGCTGAACTCTCCCCAGTTCCTCCACTTTCCTTTTGAACTGGGAAGGGGTCAGAAAATTGAACGAATCATTCCAAGTGTGCCGTTACAGGTGTCAGGTCTACAGAGACCCTGACATCCCTTGGTCTGCTTAGGTACCTTTCCTAATGGAGGCCACTGTGTGTAGCCCTTTCAGTCAGCCACTTCTGAGAGCTTCGGCTGACTTAGTTGAAGGCAGTGGAAAACTCTTATTTTGTTGGTGCTCTTATTAGAAACTTTGTCTAGGCTGTGATAAATCTAGCATCAGGATGACTCAGTCTAGTAGTGCAGGGCGATCTGCATCTTGCACTTTACCATTTATTGATTAGTTAGTTGGATACTGTCAGGGTCTTTGTGTATGTGACTCATTCCTCATGAAGGAGTGATTTTTCCTAAAAAAGGATGCACACCTACGATCATACAATAAATAGGTCATCTTAGGTTTGTGAACTTGCAGTGAGATTAATGGGTAGTGAAATAGCCCATCTGTTTTTAGAATTGAGCTTCCATGTCATGTTTGTCCTCAGAGACAGTGAACCCTGTGGCTTGAGTGTCTGGCAGATAAATGATCATCTTTTCCTTCTAAAGTCTGGTCATCAGTTCTTATTGTTTAATTTCATGGACTATGCCCTGGTTTCCATGCAGTAACATGAAAGGCAACAGGGGAGCTGAGAACAGGGAAAATGAGAAGTAGCTTGAAATAGAATTACTGCACATACAAGTCTTGGCTTGTCTGTCTGAATTACCTATGTAAAATCCAGACATGGACAACACTCAAAGAGCAAAGATGTGTGCCCAGAAATTCTGAAATGACAGAATAATTTTTTTTTTTGTGAAGCAGGAATTGATTTCCTTTCTGTTTGTACATTCTGGGCCTGTTCTTCAGTTCACAATCTATTTTTCCCACAGGATAACTGTGTCATTAACAAAGTAGAGCAACAGTTCAGTCTTTTGCCTTTTTCAGTTGTTCGGTCTGTGGTTGCCAAACATAATCAGCAGGTCATGGTTCCTTTGAAGAGATGGCACCAGAATGCACACAGATTTCCAGCAGGAGGTACAAGCCCTGGCACAAGGAGCACCACCACAGACCCAAGCAATTCCTGAAGCAGGAATCCAGAGTTGCCCCCAGGAAATCTCAGAGTATTGGTCCTGCTGTCCTCTTCCCTTTGTTGTGGCCTTACTTCAGGGCTCTGAGTGCTCAGTTTTCCATGCACATCTCACCCTGTTTAAAATTGGGTTAATGAGACTTCAGCCTGGCTGAGTTGCTGTGAAGCTTAGTTCATTCATGTTTGTAAATAAAAGGAAATAATCTCATCTCACTGAACAGGAAGCAGGAGGATCAAATGATGGCAATAGTCTTCTTTCTCCCTATGCCAAGCAGTCTCTCTTACCTATACTTTTACAATCTGTATTATGTGTACAGAATCTGCAGAAAATATGGAGTTTCATTCTGGCTGAAGGGCCACTCTGGTAAGTTGTACCAGCTGAGCCACCCTTTTGGTGTCCTTGGATGGCCCCCAGTCCACTGGGGCCATGTGGGCACTCTGCAGGCAGGAGCCATGCCTCATGCACAGGAAGAAACTGCAGAAGAGTATGGACATATTTGAGCACACCCAGGTGATGCTGCAAACTATCCCCAGGATCAGGGACCCTGGGATCCCCAAAACCTGCAGAGAGCTGCGCCCCTTGGAGCAAGACGAAAAGCCTGGACCAGATCCTGCTGCAGGTTCCTACCAGGATTCTCATGCACCAGGTACATGCATCACCATGGGTAAAGAAGCATACGGTGACTTTTCATCCCCTTGGAGCTGCCTGGACTCCAGGCCACTGTGGAAGCAAGAAATGGTCCTCAAAAATCCCCTGTAGTCTTCACCAGCTTCCCAAAGGGTCCTTTCACCCCATGTCCCCTAGCACCAAGCTTTCCTGCTCCTCCTGCCCTGAGGGCTGTGCTGCCAACCTGCCCAGCAAACCCCTGTCTGTTTTTCCACTCTCATTTAGTATACTTTGTGCTGAAAGTAGCATTGCTCAGATTTGCAATGCAAAATACGCCTCAGCACCAAAATACCTTACTCAGGAGTCCTGAATATGAATATACACTTTTTAAAAATCTCCACCCTGCC
>VZTE01000637.1:72833-150551 GCA_013397775.1 Eulacestoma nigropectus | reverse complement strand
TTCCACCACATCCCTGGGCAACCTGTCTCAGTGCTTGATAACCCTTTCAGGGAAGAAATATTTCCTCATATCTGATCTAAACCTTTGCTGAAGCAACTTGAGGCCATTTCCTCTCATCCTGTTGCTTGTTACTTGAAAGAAGAGACTCACACCTCATTACAACTCCTCTCAGGTAATTGAAGAGACCCATAAGGTCTCCCCCAAGCTCAGACAAGTTCCCATGTCTATTGTCCCCAAGGCAGGTGAGAGGCTCCTGGGAGCCAAGGGGCAGGGAGGTGACATCCGGGGCTGGCAGGTGCCAGTGGCAGTCAGGTGATGATCTCGGCAGCATCAGCCTCTCCCTCCCCTGCGGCTGGGCAGGACAAAGAGCTGAGGCCGAGCAATGGGGTCTGTCTGTGCCCAGGGAGTTGTTTCACTGTGCTGCCATGGACAGCTGCATGCAGCCCCTGCCCACCCAGAGCCAGCTTCCTCCACTGACATCACAGAAAAGCTCCTTTTGGGGCAGGAGAGTGAGATCAAACAGCTCTGGTCGTAGTCAGACAGACGCCAGCTCTGGAGCAAGGGAGAGGGCAGTCCTGTGCCTGGAAGTGAAAAGATAAAAGGGAACAAGTCCTGCCCTCTGCAGTAGTGGCCTCCTGGTTCCTGTGTCCATCTGTCCCTGTGTCCTCTCCTGTCCCTGTGTCCATCTGTCCCTGTGTCTGTACCCCAGACACCCACGATACAGCATCCACCAGAGCCACCTGCTGAATAGCACTGGGGACACTTCTCTTGGGCTGCAGCAACTGCCCTGGGACAGGGGATTCTCTCAAGGGCCATGGCTTTTTTGCTTGAAGCAGCAGTGGTTAGAAAGGAAGGCAGATTTCAGGCCGAAATCGGGATAAGTCCTTGTGAAGTCAGGCAAATTCATGCAAACTGAATTATTCATCACTGTATTCAAAACATATCCATCCCCCTGCCATTTTGGAAATCCAAATGAAATGCTTTTGCGCTGGAGTTGGATACCCCCAGAGGTACTTTTGCAGTGCATTTTAAAAACCTGGCTCTTTGTCTTGTCTTGAGATCAAAGCTGGTTGGGAAGCAGGAGCCGCCTCCTGAAGCAGGCAGGACCTTGCCCAGCTGAGCTCAGGGCTTGCTGAAAACCCACAGAGTAAAACTCAAGGCTCAAGGTGTGTAACTGAGCGCAAAGTGAATCTGACTTTTTCATTATCCAAGGTGAGTGCAAACAGATAAACACAGGCAGTAATGGTGAAGGGTTAACTACACATATTTTTTCTGCAGATGGAGTTTCAGTGGAAGAAAGTTACCATTTATTGAAGATGTGTTGGTTCCTAACACAAAGAAGCTGTAGCTGTGAGTTAGGACCTGCATTTTGCTGTACATATGCAGAAACCCCCGTCAAAAATTAAACCATTCGCCAGAGACCATCTCAGCACAACTGTGCCATGCAATGCCTGAACTGTGCAGAAGAAACACATTTGTGTTTTCAGTAGATGCAGTTTACACCCTGGAGTCCCAATATCTGTGCAGTTCAATGGGCTTTGCAAAGCATGACCCATGGAAGTGCTTTGTGGGACAGTGCTCCCTCCAGGCGTGTTTTCTCAGAAGAGGTGATACTGGCAAACAAACTCAGTTTTCCTTTTCCGGCATTCTCTCAGGTAGGACAGCACATTCCTCCTGGGGCAGATGAAAAACAGAGCTATCAGTCCACCAGCTGGGCTTGTCCACAAGGATGTATCTCCTTGCCTTGCATCCCCTGTAGGGAATACCTGGATGCATGCTCATGACATGTCAGCTTAAAGCGGAAATGGAGATATCTATCCCATATCATAAATCTTGCATAGCAAAGAATACATGTAAAGCGCTATACCTGCTCTAGTTTGTAAGAGGTTATACAAAACAAAGTTCAGAAGGGCAAGAACTTTGGCTGATGACTCTGACAATGTCCCAGGCAGACGTAGTCAGTCACGAATGGCATCAGCAATACCTAATTAATTCCTAAAAGCACTTTGAATATTAGCAGGTTGCTTCAACAATTGTCTCTTTGTTACTACTTGGAGCAGCAAATTCTCCAGGGTTATTTTAGGCTATATTATCTGGCTTTTCTCAAGCCAATGTCCAGGGACCCATGTTGCCCCTGAGATACTGACCTTCCTTTCCATGGGAAGATCCATACTGTCCAGGACACTATCTTAGCATTTTATGGGGGTGGCTTTGGCTTAGACTGGCTGAGGGTGTGGGGGAGGAACAGGCTCAACCACCAGTAAAGCAAGAAAATCAAACCTGATATAAAACTTGCATCATGAATCACAAATCCTGAAAACCAGCCCCCCTTTGCTGCAGCAATGCCATATTGGGGCAGACGTGGCCAAACTGCCCCTCACTTCCTGCTGAGGTTCTCCCAAAGCCCAGTGCAAGACACATAGGTCTCTCTGAACTCCTTCCCTCAAGTGAATTTCACCCCTGGTCACATCCCAGACTTTAGTCTATGAAAACACAGCCAGATCCAGCTCCTGTCTCTCACAGGCTGGGTGGGTCACAGGAGTTTTCAAACAGTCTGATGCATCTCCAGAGATGACTGACAACAAATGGGATCCAGATGTGTCCTCTAGCACAAGGCCTTTCTTTTGGAAGGAATTTCCCCAGATCTTTCCCTAGGTTTTGCTGTCGGGGTTTCTCTCATAACATACAGCTGTCTGGCTTCCCTCCAGCTCCTAGTCGTCAGCATTGGCTTCCCAGGGGTGAAGGCATGGTCAAAATTTTGCCTGCTCCTTTCCATTGCCACAGTCTGCTGCCATTCAATCCTCTACACCCAGGGAATGGAGCACCCTGAACTGTCCTGAACACCCCACTTCAGAAAGCCAACCACATCCTGGGCTGCATCCAAAGCTGCATGGACAGCAGGCCTAGGGAGGGGATTCTGCCCCTCTGCTCTGCTCTGGTGAGACCCCACCCACAGTCCTGCATCCAGCTCTGGGGTCTCCAGCACACGAAGGACATGGACCTGTTGGAGTGAAGCCAGAAGAGGCCACAAAAATAATCAGAGGGCTCAAACACCTCTCCAGGCTGAGAGAGTTGGGGTTGTTCAGCCTGGATAAGAGAAGGTTCCAGGGCAACCTTATAGCAACCTCCAGTACCTAAAGGGTACTGGAAGATGTGGACAAACTTTTTAGTAGGGGATTGTTGCAATGGGACAAGGGGCAATGGTTTTAAACTGAAAGAGGAACAATCCAGCTATAAGGAAGAAAGTTTTTACAATAAAGGTGTTGAGAAACACTGGCACAGGTTGCTCAGAGAGGTGGTAGGTGCCCTATTCCTGAAAACATTCAAGGTCAGGTTGAACAGCAACGGTTGCTCCGAGCAACCTGATTTAGTTGAAGGTGTCCCTGCTCATGGCAGGGGTGTTGGACTAGATGGCTTTTGAAGGTCCCTTCCAGCCCAAACTATTCCAATTCTGATTCTTCCATGGGAGTTCACAGCACACAGCCTCCATTTTGTGAAGAACACAGGGCACTGAGTCCTGCTGTGTTGACCTGAAACAAAGCTTAAAGCTCACAGAGAGCAGACAGTGGAGCCAAGAACTGAGCCTGGGTTCCTTAGAGCCTCTCTGCACCAGAAATGATGATGAAGCATTTATTGATTGCAATGAAGCATTGCTGCACTGAGAGAGCTAAGGCAAGAGTCCATGTGGCTCTGTGTTTCAAATCCTTTGCCTCGATATTTTTCCAGCTACAAAAGTGTATGTATTTTTTCTCGCAGGCAGACATTTAACAGCAGAGTTAATTGAACTCTAAGGTCTGTTATAACTTAGACTCAGCTTTGGGAGCCCAGTGATGCATGAGAAAGAGCTCTGTCTTACAAACTCGTAAAAGCACATATGACTACTGCATACTGCTTTTGCTTTTCCATTGAGACTTGCAGACAACTTCCAGCAGGATCACTGGTTAGGTTGTGGGCAGCCTAACATCAGTGCTGTGTCATCTTGTCTGTTTATTTGGTGAATTATGATTTTCATAATTAATGTAGTAGAGAAATCCAAGAGAGAATTCACTTGAGGGAAAGAAATATGTCTGGGACTCTGAGGTTGAGGAATTTAAAACAAACTCTCTTTCAATAAAAGCAACCCATTAAGAGCCTCTTGATTATGTATTTGAATATTTCAATTTAAAATGCTAGTTAAAAAAAGTAAATAAAATATGCTGCAGTTCTGCAAATTAAATTTATCCTCAGTTAAAGTCCATTGAGAGATACCCCGAGGGTGAATTTTCCCTATATCTCATTTCTGCCCTGGGGTGTTTTCATAGCAGTCTGAGTCATCCAAAGCTCCCAAGCTGAATTAATTTCTGAATCTCGTAGCTGATATCCCACAGACAAAGCCACATCTGTGATTCAGAAAAGTGCTGATTAATACAGAGCGAGAGGAAGTCAGGCAGTGCTGTTCCCCTGCCCATTTCCCCAGCCTGCTGGACCTAGTCTGGCTTTCTGCAGGTCCCACACGATGCTGGCACTGGGGGAATGCAGAGATTGGGCAGTTGGGGTGGGGAAGCCACGTGCATTGGTGTGATGGTCCCACCCTGTCCCTTTCCCATCCCAGCAGCCGGGCAGCAGCTGCACTTGAGCACATCTCCAGAGGCAGCAGCCAGGACTTCTGCTGCAGAAATGCCCCTGTGAGCCTGGCCAGCGCTCCTTTGCTCATGCTACAGATTGTCATCAGCTTCATCCTTTCCTGGAGTTCGGCTCCAGCCGCTCCAGCCTGTCCTGGCCCTGCACAGAAGGTTCTCCCACAGCTTGTTGCTCCTGTCTGCTGGAGCAACACTGGGCTGGGTTAGGAGGAGGAGGAGCAGAGGCCTTTCTTCGCAGGGCAGGTGGGGCACTCACACCAGAGCCTCATATGGTGACAAGTGACAGTCCATAGCCAGCGAGCTCTGCCATGGGATTTCTCCATCCTCTGCATGTTGATGAGGCACTGAGGGGCTGCACACACCAGCTGTGATGCCTCAGGCATCTGGAATTTTCAGCATTTTTGACTTCTCTGTTTCTCCTGTGAACATTTAGCTGGTTTTGGGCACCAGAAAGAGGCACTGCCCTCAGACATGGAACAGAAATACTGATGGAGACATGGCAGAGTCCTCCATGAGCTCTGCACTCCCAGTCCCCAGATCCTCCTATACCTTCGGCTGGGCTGGTTCCCAATGCAGTGAGAGGTGCAAACCCAGCTGTGCCAGGGCTCTGCAGCCACTGAGAGGGTCCGTGGCTGGGCCCTCAGGCAGGGTGGTTCTCCTGCTGCAGTTTGGTAGATGGGCAGATGGTGCCATCAGGATGATTAACAGCACCGAAGCCAGTTTGTCAAGAGCCTATTGATTTTCCAGAAGGGTGACAAATCTTCTCCTTATGTACCAACACTGAGACTGAAGTAATCTGCTTACAGCAGGAGGGAAGTCAGCTTTCAGCATGATTTAGGGAGGGCTGGGTTGCATCCAGACATACATCAATATGATCTTTCCTGAGTGCTCTTACACATTGACTTAATAATTAATTAGAGATAGATAACATTTATGTTTAACACTAATTTGTAGCTGAGATAGGGCAGCAGACTGAGTGCCAAGACCAGATCCTGCACTGGGTGGATGGCTTCCCAATGAGTCAAATTGAGTAAGGATTGTCCCTGGGCTCTTTCTTTCCCCAAGGGTCTTGGTGGATGACCACGTAGGGAAGCCACTGTGGTGCTGGCACTGAATTAATGTCTTTTCTTGACAGATTGAGAATCTGAGGAGATCTCTGGTTAACAAAGGTTATCAGACATGATGATTTGCCATGGTCTTAAAGCAATTGGGTTGTGGCCAGACAGACGCAAGGGATGTCACAAAACACTGTCACCACTAGGAGCAGCTCTCTCTCCTCTGGGGTGGTACAGCCCCTCATGTTTGGCACTGTATGAATACAAAAAAAAGACAGTGCTGAGTTTGCAATCTTGTCTCTTGATCTGTATGGCATTCATCACAGAAGTGGGTTAAAAGAGACTGATAGGTGTTACCATGAGGCTTTTCTATATCTGTCTAATTATAATGGGAATCCAGCTGTCTGGGTTGTAGTGGAAGAAAATAACAAGCTTGTTTTTGTGGTGTTAGATCCTGTTCATTCCCAACCCCTCGGCCTTCCCTCTGTGGCCCCTGTGTGAGGCTGAAGTATTGGTTTAGTGAGGGGGACCATGGTGATGCTCTGACAACCATGGAAGAGGCTGCCAAGTCCTGTGGGTCTTGATCTCCAGATGTTGGGAGAGAAGCCAATATGCTCTTTCCGACAAGACTGGAGTGAAGAGAAGAAAAAGTCTGAGCTGCCTCCCTCATATTTTCAGAGCATCATCACCTGTTGGCAATTTACTACTGATGCTCTGCGTGTACCAGGTTTATAGCAGGTCACTGGAAATGTACCCTGGCTCATTCATCGTTTTTAAAAGCAAAGCAATGCTTAAGTGCAACATTAATTTAAATTTACCTTCCTGCAGAAAACTGGTGGACAGGGAGCCTTCCAAAAGATGCATTTTTATTATCTCTCTCTTCTACCTTTGGCCGTTGATAAATATTTATTTAGGCTTTAACCTGCCAAAGGCTTTAAGCACAGCTACATTTCACTTCCCTCCAGGGCAAGTGTTTGCTGGCAGCTGTCCATGATGGGCAGAGCCTGCGGCAGACCCAAGAGTGCCTTCCCATGGTGGCTGGGGAGTGTGACTAAAGCCTGGCCACAGGAACATGTGGGTCAGAGGCAGTGGGGGGAACCCCAGACACCCCCAGTGGGGGATATGAGCCCCGGTGCAGCCCCTCCCAGGGCTGTCCTGGGGACCCTCTGCCTGGGGCACACCTGAGCTAAAGCGAAAGGCTGTATGGACTGAGAGGGGTAAGGGGTACAGGACACAGTGTGGGACACAGAGGAGGAGCATCTTGGAGTTGCACGAGACTTACTATGGGATGTTTAGAGGGGGAGCAAAGCATGGGGAAGGGGAGGGAACTTGGTGGTTTGGGAAGCAATAAGGGTGGGAAAACACAATGATAAGGAGATAAAAGGGACAGTGGCAAGTGACAGCAAGGGTTGGCTGGCTGCTTTGTCTGTCTGTCCATGCCCTGCACTTGGTCAGAAGGGCCTATCTTCTCACTGAACTCCACTTCAGAGGCTTTTCATGGGTGAGGAACACTCTACTCTGTGTGCACATGTGTGTTGGGGGTCTAGGTGAATCACTGGTGAATACCAAGCTGGCCTAACTGGTGAGTAGGATAAAAGGCTTTAGGAGACAGATATCAAAGCAACCATAAGCCTAGTCTGGATGCTGGAGGCACCAGAGATCTGTGTGTTCGCTACTGGAGGGACCCCGGGGTCCTGACCAGCTACTGGGGGTATTGTGGAGTCTGGAAGTCAACTGAGAGACCTGATTGTGTGTGTCTGTGTAAGAGCCAACTGGAGGTGAGAGGATTCAGGGACCAGCTACTGTGTAGACTTGAGTGTCTCAGGATAGCGGCTAGAGGGATACACGTTATATAGATGTCCATATAAACATATATATATATATATATATAAATATATATATAAAATATGTATCAAAATATTTTCTAAAAATATATATATTCTATTAATGGGCTTCCATCATGATGTTCCAGAGAGCAGAACAGGATGAGGCCCTTGGAGCTGGTTGGGTTTGTGCATGTGTTGAGCGTTTCTGTGGAACAGGTCACGTGTGTACCCAGATATGTGTTGAGTGTGTTTGTGCTCATGTGCCTGCTGGGAACACACCCTGAGCCCCAGGGCCAGCTGGCACCTGCAGCCAGGGACCTGTGGCAGCCTTGGCTCTGCTGGGCCACTGGATGTGTCAGCCTGTGATAGTGACCTGTGCACTTGGGCCTGCAGTTGGGTTGGAGCCAAGGATAGCCTCTGCCAAGACTATCCAACTGTCTGAGCAAAAGGATTGGAAGAGAGAAAATGGTCCTTTTAAATGCCTTTAAGCTTACAAACTCCCTCTCAGTCAAAGCTGGATGATGACAGGCAGCTAAATCCCCCACTCCCAGCACTCAGGCATATCCACCTTGCAACACTGCTTGGCTCAGCCACACCTGAGCTGACAAAGTTGCTCCCAACAGCATCAAACTGCTCAGAAACCAGTCATGGGTCTGATTCATGAACTGGGTATTTCTCTACCAATCTGTCCCCTCTACAGGCACAGCCTGAGGGATGTGCTGAGACAAGTCCCCTCCAAAAGCTGTGTCACCCTGACACAGGAGGTAGCTGGCATAAAGCACGTTTTGGGGAACTGAGCAGATTGAAATGTGAACACATCAACAGTGCAGAGGTACTTTCAGTGACGGACAAGTCCACTAGCAGAGATGGAGGCCTTAGGGACACATAACATTTATTTTTGGCAAATAACTTGCAGTTTTTTTCCTTTTCACATGCTACTCAGAGTTGCTGTGGAGGAATTCCATGATCCAGCCCTGTATCTCCATCAAAATATAATAACAAATTACAGTCTCTTGTATCACTTTGACACTCTCTGAGTGATTGCAGAGGTACAAGATGATGAATTATTTAAAACAGATGCAGTACATTTCACAAAATGAATTTGTGGCAAGACATTATGAAGCAAACTGAGACAAAAGCCTAAGAGAATCTATTTTCGTAAAATATAACATGCTTCCTGTCTGAAGATAATTTTGAGTAAACAGATGAATTAGTAGGTAGACTGATAGATTGTCCAGGAGGAAGACATATTTACATAAGAAACTAATAAAAAATGGAGAATGGTCTTGCTAAGTGAGACATGTTATCCTGTCTCCACTGCATCTGCAAAACAGGCAATGGAAAGGAAAGAACACATGGGGCTTTGTCTAGTTCCAAACTGCTCCTCTTACCAAAGCCCTGTACTGGGTGCTGTGCAGGGAGCTGCTGATATATCATTTTGTAGATGTCTCTGAAGCTTACAGGTTCTTCCTACATCTTTTTACAAAATGCATTCTAGATTTTCACTGCTTTTGCGGCTTATCATGGTCTGTAGAGCTCTATGGGGGGAAGTCAGGTCCATTATCAAATGGGATCTGGAGGAGGTGTTTCGAGACATGAGTGTCCAAGAGCTTGTCTGTTTTTTCCCAACAAAGTCAGATTGTCTACAAACCTTGCCTTGACAACATTCTTAAGCATGCAGGTTACTACAACACTATTTCATGGAATACATAAACCATCTTTGCAATGAAAATGGAAAATTGCTCTCACATACTGCTCTCTTATTGCTGTGCTGAATTTATTTATTTATTTATTCTTATTTCTACTGAATACATCAATATCATTTATTTGCATATTTGCTTTGCTGAAATCCCAAATTGTACTGTACATCATCATATTCACTAATTTAGTATGAATTCCCCTGCTGTTTCAATTGGACAACTGTGGTGATGGTGAGCAAATAGTGTATTTCATCTCAGAAATGGTCCTGTTGAATGATGTATGAACTTCATTTAATTTCCATCTTCTGGTCCATAGTACTTCTTTCCTTTGTTTTTTATTTTCCTTAATAAATACTCATGTTTAATATTTAAACACACAGAAGTAAAAAAAAAAGGTTAATAAAACAGTTTCCTCTCCCTCTCCTTCTCCTTTCCCCTCCAACACTGGCAGCATGACCTACATTAGAGGAGACCACTTTGGCTCAAGCCTAGCCTGGGTATTGACCTCTGGCAGTTTGCTCTTGTATGGATTCATCACTATTGATTTTTGCTCCAAGTTTAAGATATGCACATGTATCACTTTCCAAGTATCAGTCTCCTACAGACTTTCTAGCTCTTCTGTGACTAATATCTGAGTTCTTCCACGGCAAATGTCTGAGCTCTTCACACGAGTGAGTACAATACCCATCCCAGCAGGCCTGCGGGTAGGAGCCCAGTATCGCCTGGCAGCTGTACCTGCACTGGAGGCTGCAGAGGATCCTGAGGACACATTCCTAAGCGGGAAAGGTGAGGTAGCACCCCTTGAGCTCCATGCTGCCATGGGGTATTGCTTCCTTACAGCTACTTCACAGTGCAGACGTGCACAGCCTCTTCTATATAGCCACACAGACGTAGCTTGAGGTGGAATAGAGAAGCAACCCCGGATACAGATGCCTTAGGATAATACATTGACTGCTGCCATATATCCCCTACTTTCTGGATCACACAACAATGCTAAAATACAGACCAGGAAACTATCCAGTCTGTGTTTCTCATGGGAGACAGATGCCCTAAGATATGGACTCCAGCCAAATGGATTTCTTAGCCACATAGTAAACAGCTTTTGAAAATGTGCTCTGAGACAGAGACAGAGGGAGATCGTTGATTTTTTGATAGAAGTGGCAAAAAGTGAATTTATACAGGTTTAGCAAAAGATGATGAAAAACCTCCCCTGAGTTTCTCTTTTCCAGTTGCAGAGGAGTATACAGTGGAAACAGATTGCCAACTTTCTATTTCCCATAAAAAACCAACCAAAAGTTAATGTTAAGAAACAGAAACTAAGGTCAGTATAACAACAGTTTAATTCAGAGATATGTACAGTGAATACTGGGAGTGAAACCACTTACCCTTATCTTGAACAAAACACCCTTCTGGAGGAAAGCACTTGTTTATTTAGACTGAAAACAGACACCAGCCAATATGCTGCCCAGTGTCCTACTAAGCATCAGGTAGTGTAAGCTCTGATTCACCCAAGTGGTCTTTCCAAGCAGGGGGAGCAGTAAATGCTTAGAATCTTTGCAAAACTGCCTCTCTCCAGTGCAGTGCTCCGCATCAGAGGCACTCAAGACACCTGTGCTCTTTAACTTATCTGCAGACTGATCCTCCCTACCCACACATGCACATACAAAATGGAAATAACAATTTAAACCTATTTACATAAATACAGCTCTTTGAAAGGCACTAATGATGCTACTACCTGAATCAGGAGAACACTTAGGCACAGCACACATGCCCAAGTTGCATGGGGGGAAGAGTTTTAAAGTTTGGGTACAATATTATAGACAGAGGGGAGAGGAAATTGAGGTTAAGAATGGCCCAGGAGACAAAAAGGTAAAGAACATGGAAAACAAGAAAAAGAAAGCTCCAAGAAGTAGATGATTCACAGTTACTTTAGGCAGCAGTTTAAGCTTCTCAGTTTGAAAATGGAAATAACACCTACTTATCACCAAGAGATGGGCTGGTAATTCATGCTGAAAAGTGCCCAGAGATTCTTGGAAGAAAGGTACTTTTGGAAATGTCATCCTTGAAGCATTTGTTGTTATGGCACAGTGTGATTGTGGACTTCAAAACTGCTACCAAAAAGTGATGTAGAAGGAAAGCAGCAACCCATCCAATACTGAATACTTGGCCAGCCCCAATATTTCTATCCATGATATCATCAATAGACAAATACTAGTGGGAAGAGTGGATACGAAAAAAATCTTAACTGTGTATTTTGCTAGGTGTCTCACCTGGAAAAGCTCATTTGCAAAGTGTACAGCTCCAGGTGCATAATCAGTTTAGACATTTGTCTTTATTCTCATTTTGTTTTCCCCTGGGAAACTTTAACCAGGCTGCCAGAGTGATGACACCAGCACTGAGGAAATCAGCCAAACAAAGTGACAGACTTCCATGTTCTCCTAGTTCATGACAGTTAGGCTCAGTTAGCGCTCTACCTTTACTTCAGGATCAAAAGGGGTTTACCTTAAAATATTTCTCTGTCCATTTCTGTGTTTCAGCATGTGCCTTCAAACTCTGCAGTCACATTACTTGCCTACTTCCAGCCTTGTGCCTTTAATCCCAGTTCCTAACTTAGTTCTTTGGGCTGCCAGGACTCAGTGCTTCTCAGAAGGGAGGGGTGGGGAGTTGCACTCAAAGTCTTTCCATTTTCGTCCATCTCTGTGCCTCTCTGAGATGTTCTGCTTAGGTTGACAGTGTGTCTCAGTCTCTTTCTGGATTGTTAATGACTTGCAAAGTCAACAGCATGGTTGCTGGCATTCCCTCTTCATGTCTTCTGCCTGCAAGTGCTACGGAAAGACAGAAAAATTTAACATACATTCAGATCATAAGAACAAAGAGCTGTAGAAATTGAAGTCTAGTCTTTTTCTCGACCTTTAATGTAGGAATTCAGTCATGAACTGGACTATCCTATTCCAGATCCACGCTGGTTTGCCCCAGTTTATTCACCTGTGCCTGAAGAAGAGGTGAAGATAGCACTGCCTCCATTGTACTCTATGCTATACATTGCATTCCTGACGCATATATGGAACCAAGACTGGGCCAGCTCTACAAATGAATCCTAGAGAAAGTCAGACCTGCTCTGCCAGTCAGAAACCCACTGCTATTAGCACAGCAGACTATTGGATACCTGTGTGGTGACACCCTTCCCTAAGGATACCCTTCAAGGAAGGGTATGGAAGGGAGTGCATACTAGGAAACTTTGTCAGCACAGCTGTTTGCCACTAAGTCTTGCTACCAGGAACCTGGGATTAGATTCACTAAAACACATTCTCGTGCTTGTCCCATTACTGCTGCTTTATGTTTCTGTCCTAGTCTGTGTGTATCTCCCTAGACCAAAAAACCTCCATGGAGAATGGTAGCTTGGTCATTTCCATTTCTCAAGACTGGTTCCACACGTCAAACCTAGAACTGTTCTCTTCAGCCTGTCTTGGAGGTGGAGAAGGAAATAAATCCAACTTTTAAAGTGTGATGCTTTGCAGATAAGGGATGTTTTCCTCCTATAACATAAAAGCAGCTTTTATAGCACAAACACAGCAGCAACAAAGGTATCTGCTTACCTTTCCACATGATGAAATCCAACCACAAAGTAATGTTCACTTCTCACAAAATTTGGCAGTGCCTGTAGTGTTTCTTTCTCCTCCTTTCCTCATGTAATGCACATTGGTTAATGCTCTCCAGGCCTCTATCATCACCTTCTTTTGTCTTGGCAGAACAGCCCAGGTAAGCATATCCCCCAATGCTGGCAGCCTAAGCTTTTCCTTCTGTAGTGTTAATGTCTCGTTGCCTGGAGTAGTTTCTTCTTAATACCTTAGTTCTCTCTTGGCAGCCACTGGAATAATAGGTATGGTGAGGCAGAACACTTTGATTTCTGGAACACAAAAATCAAGGATGTTTTGCTGTAAGCCAGTCCTGTCCATGAAGAAGCACATTAAGATAACATCGGCAGATGTCTACATCCTTGTGGAACACTGAGCGGAGATCTCAGTAGCCGACTTCATTCTTCCCTTACACATCCAAGAGAATGAGTTTCATTTCTTTCCCATCTGCCTCTGTGTCAGTCGTGTCAGCATTGGCTCGTAGTACTTGGGAAGGTGTTCATGACACAGAGCAAAGATGAAGCATATTTTACCAGAGGGGTGATCTCCATCTACAGCTAAATGTCCCCTAAAAGCAGCCATTCCTTGAAAATCAAGATGAAGTACAAAATGACATATTCCCAGGATGAGTTTTTTTTTTAAGCTTTTGTGAAGGGTAGAAGGAGGAGAGGAGAGAAATTCCGTTAGTTTGGAATTTCCCTTATCTCCTTTTTTCTCTCCATAGTCCTGTCTTACCTTCCTTCCCTATTTTTTCCCCCTTTTAATTTCTCTGGTATCAGAATCTTCTGAAATTGTGACTACCTTGTTCTTGCCTAATATTATAAATCAAAAAATAAAGGTGTAAGCCAAATCTGGATGTAATCAAGACTCCTGCAGTACCCTATATTTCTGTTTTATCATCTCAGATACTGTTTATGGTCAGTGTTCAGTCCATAACAGATTTAATTTTTTTAGGTTGAATGACTTAATTTTGTGAGATGGAATGTAAAACACTGTAGTGAACAACTTTCCAAATCAGTTTTGTTAGCATTTTTCCTGCCATGATCTGTTAGTGGAATTCTACAATGGCAACAGCTCTTCTGTGTGCACCCATGCTGCTTTTGGTCATAGATCAGTTATCACATGGGAATTAAGAAAGTGTTCTCAGTCTTCATAGAGTCATGGTTAGTTTATATGAAACAGAAGTTTATTAGATTCACAGGATAGTAATTTCCACCATCAACTGCCTTTTCTTAGATCAGTTTCTTCTAATACTGTTGCTGCCTCATCTTCCTCAGGTGACAGGTTCCCCTGCAGAGAGCACTGACCACCACACTTCAAAGACCATCATGAAGACCACAGTAATTAAAGCAGTAGGTTAATATATCTTAACATAGCCAACCAATCTACATGGAGAACCATATGACATCATTGTTTTTTACAGAAGTCTACATTACTGGCAATAAAGTGGAAATGACACAAATCATTAACAAATCACAACATGTTTACTTCAGAAGTTTCCTTGTTCCTATTGCAAAAGACTCATCCTGTGTGAGCACTTCAGAACTCAGTGTGCAAAACGCCTTGGTGGAATGTGGGCTGACAGTGCTGGAGTGTGAAACAGGAGGAGACCTGCCAGAGAGATCCCCAAAACATCACTTTCCAGATCTGCTGAGGCATCACAAATAAATGAATTGCAGAATCAAAGAATGGATGGGGTGAGGAGGGGTTATCTACTCCACCCTGCCCTGCTCAGAGCAGGATCAACTACTGCAGGTTGCTCAGGACTGTGTCCAGTTGGGTTTTGAATATGCCCAAGGATGGAGAATCCATAGCCTCTGTGGGTAGCCTTTTCCAGCATCTGACCATCCTCAAAGTAATGGAATGAAGTACATCGACTGGAGAGTCTAAAGAGAAAGAACTTCCCACTGTTAAGGATTCTGTCTTGAACTCCAGATACAGAGACTGAATTCCCTGCTATTTTCTTGGCGTTGGACAAGCAATTTTTACTCTGTCTCAGTTTTCCTGGTAGACAAAGACTGCAAGGTGTCTGCAATCACTAAAAACTGAGAACAAGGGGAAACAGAAGTGGATTAGTTTGGTCTCTCTGCAGAGAGAACTGTTTCCAAAGGCATTATTGGTGATGTAGATATGTAATGTGATTAGTATCTGTAATAGTTATGTGGTCAGCTTGTTTATTTCATACAGCTACAGAAGGGTTCTTCAACTGAGATGAGGGGTTGTAGGTCTAAAAGTTCTAGCCTAAGGATGAGGAACTTGTTTTTACTTAATTTGAACTCAGCTGGAGACAAAAGGCCACTTTAATTTACTGTAGTGGTATAATTTTACTCCGCCAGCCCATATTTCCTGAGTCCTATTAAAGTATGATTTTATATTCTTGCTATAAGAACTTGAAACAATTAAATCGGTAGCTTCTGACTGACCTCTCTTGTTCCCTGGAAGAGCAATGCCAGTGCATCCCATGCAGCTCTTTAGTCATGAAGGCATTTCTTTTTGGGGTGGTGTGCTTTCATGTGCACTGTACTTAGCATAAACCTCTGTATGAAAATACACAGGTCATTTCACCTTCTCCTGCTGTGCCTTGGCATTCTAGTTTCTAGATAGATCAGTCTGGCTTGTCTGCTGAGGGCACTGATCCCAAGGGGCTCTGAGACTTAAACTCTGCTTTTCTCCAAGTACGCTGGAAAGCAATGGACCTGCTGTGACACAGAGCAAGTGGTCTGGTTCCTAAACTGCCAGAAACTCTTAGCAGCTTAGAGAGATGGATACTCACCATTTCTGCCCGTCCTCCCACATCTACTCAGAGCTTTTCCACACTAGTCATAAACTGCTCATATTTCACTGCCTCTTGCCTTCCTCACTTTGCCGAGAAGATTTGCCTGCATGAGGACTGCAGGATGCCTGATGCCAGCGTTACAAGTCAGGGTGCAGGACTCAGTGTGCCATTAGAGCACACATGGCTCCCTCAGCATGTTATGCCACAGCAGGCAATGTACTTACTTGCCTACTTATTGACAAAAAGGAGAAAGATTGCCTTCCCCACTGAGCTTTCATGCTTTTGGTACAGATTTACGCTTGCACACAAATTATCTGAGTTACAGACATGCCCTTTAGAAAATCTGTTTAGCAAGAAGAGCAAAGGGGGGAATATAATCTGGAAACAATCTCCAGTAATTGACAGGAATTGTCTTCTCAAAGAATTCCTTCAAGGAATTACACAGCCTTGGCTGAAGTCTGTCTTGCAAGGTGAGAGGTGAAACATAAGGCCCTTTGCTTTCAGCACAACTGTGTGCAAGACTAGAGATGTGAGACTTCACTAGAAAATGAGGCACTTATGCCTCAGACCAAAACCGGGTGCTGGAAATATATGTGTACTGCTCAGTCACCAGGAAAGTTCCTGCTGTGGGTTTGACTTGGGTTAGCTGGACATTTGTGGAACAATTCCTTAGCACAGTTTTGACGCTGGGACCAGCAGACAGTTTGGATGAGGCCACCCTGCTTTGAAGCCTTTAGGGAGTTAAGCAGTATGTATGTGGGACACTCGAGGCACACGGGTAATTGACAGCAGCACTCTGGGCGAACTACAGACCTGTGTGCTTTGAAATGAACAAGCTGCTTATTTACCTGCCTTCCGTGGCACAGCACACATGAATTGATCAATGTAATTGCTCATTCGGATGGTTCCATTTTCTATTTAACGAAACATTTTTCTCCTGAAAAGAAATAAACAAACACCCAGGCATGATTCAAAAAGTCAAATACAAACGGAATCAGAAGCACATTTAAGCAGCATCTCTCACGCCGGATGAAGCACTTGCAGCTTCTGCTGTGCCGCCCCAGAGGTGGATTTCTCCAGCCGTGGAGCCGCAGGCACAGGGCGGCGCAGGGCTCGGAGCCGCCGCGAGAGGGCGCCGGGCCCCCGCCGTCAGCACAGCGCGGCCGGGGCGGCGAGTTCGTGGGGATTGACATCACACAGCACAAATACACAGCAAATTCGCTCTGTCTGCCTCTCCGAATGGCCTTACGTGCTTGGGATTGTGGAGAAGATAGCTACAAGCTGCCAGTGCTCCATCGCCAGGAGGATATGACAGCATGGGGGTGATTTCCACACAGTTTTGTGAAGAATTTAAGCCTGTGACAGTGACAACAAACTTAAAGGGATGATGCAAACCAGAAATTTGGCCCGCTCGAAGGCCACAGGTAATGAAGAACACCGATGGCTATGTCTACACTTTATTGCTGGATACCTTCAAAAATCAGTTCGAATTCATTATTTTAAAATAAAATATGCTGTACAGACCCCGGTAAGATCAAAGTACAAATTAGTCCATCAGCATCCAGGGACATGCTCTTTTAACCCAGAGAAATGGATATACCACAGAAAATAAATTTTATTTCAATGCCTAAGATTAAGTGAACCTTTTGCCCTATTGACACACACCCCTCTGTAACACTCTGCTGCAAGTAACTTGTCACGCAATTTGATGTACTCAGTGATGCATTTGCTCTCCAAGTGGGTATTTTAAGAAATAATTTTCAACAACAACCGTATTGTACAAACCACTCATTTTTGTTCTATTCACTAATGCCAGTGCTGGCTAGGAAAACGGGACACTTTGGATCCAACACCGAGAGGCAGTAGCCACAGGACATCGTCTGTACGGAAAAGCTCGCAGGGAAGAAGCTTGGGACACCACCCAGGTGAGCAGCGATAGCTGCAACAGGGACCCAGGGCGTCGCTGCCGGCGGTGTCCGTGTGACCCCGCGCACCCAGCCCAGCCCAGCCCAGCCCAGCCCAGCCGGCTGCTCCTGTGGAGGGGCTCGCACCCTGCCCTCCCAGCAACCCCGCACTACAGCGTTTTGAGCCCCTTTATTTTCCACGTTCATGTTTTCATTGCTGTGACTTCCGATATCCCTGTAAATTGAGGCCATTTCAGTTCAAGCCTGCTGCTTCTCCCCGTTTACAATTCCTCCGCTCCCTTCTGGCCAAGAGCTGGCGAGAGTCGAACATGATGAATTCTTCAAGGAAGGGGATCGAGCGCTTTTCCAGCAGCACCCAGCGGACGCTTTTGTCTTATTCAACCGCCTGCAATACTCCCTGTTCACTTTGCCCAGGCTTTAAAGCAGCACCTGGGACGCAGCGGCGTTCCCCGTTTCTCTCCGGGGGGTTGCCCGCCCAGACTCTTCACACCGGCCATCCCGAGCGGCGAGACCGCGGCGGGGACCGGCCCTGCCCTGCCCTGGCGCCAAGCCGAGATCCCCCGGGGCCGGAAGGGCTNNNCCGCCCGCCAATCGCAGCGCTCTCCGCCGGGGATGACCTCACTCCTTGCCTTCCCATTGGCCGGCTATATTAAGAAAGTCGCGAGCGCCTTTAAATAGCGGCGTCGGGGCGCAGCTTGCGGCAGTGGCTGTGCGGAGCGGGTCCGGGGCGGGCGCCTGCAGTGAGGGCGAGAACCGGCGGCGGCGCTTCCACCGCAGGGCTCCGGGACCGGCGGCCCTGCCCTGCGCCCGTAGCGCTTCCCCGAGGCGGGGGGCGGAGGCGCGGTGCCGGTGCGCAGAGAGACGAGGGCGCGCCCGCCTGCCTGCGCGGGCCGGCTCGCCACGGTGCCCTGTGAGAAGCGAGAGGGAGCGGGAGGCGGCGGCCGCGGGGAGGAGGGCGCTGCCATCGTCCTGCTGCACGGCAAGGCCAGCTTGGCGAGCCTGGCCATGGCCGCCATCCGCAAGAAGCTCGTGGTGGTGGGGGACGGTGCCTGTGGCAAGACTTGCCTCCTCATCGTCTTCAGCAAGGACGAGTTCCCCGAGGTCTACGTGCCCACCGTTTTCGAGAACTACGTGGCGGACATCGAGGTGGACGGCAAGCAGGTGGAGCTGGCCCTGTGGGATACGGCTGGCCAGGAGGACTATGACCGCCTGCGTCCTCTTTCCTACCCGGACACCGATGTGATCCTCATGTGCTTCTCTGTGGACAGCCCGGACTCGCTGGAGAACATCCCGGAGAAGTGGGTGCCCGAAGTCAAGCACTTCTGCCCCAACGTCCCCATCATCCTGGTGGCCAACAAGAAGGACCTGCGCAACGACGAGCACGTGCGGAACGAGCTGGCCCGCATGAAGCAGGAGCCGGTGCGCACCGAGGACGGCCGGGCCATGGCCATTCGCATCCAGGCCTACGACTACCTGGAGTGCTCGGCCAAGACCAAGGAGGGCGTCCGGGAGGTCTTCGAGACGGCCACCCGGGCAGCCTTGCAGAAGCGCTACGGCACCCAGAACGGCTGCATCAACTGCTGCAAAGTCCTATAGGGCGTGTCTGGAGCGCGGCGCTGGGCACAGCGCCTGGGTCACCTGTTGGCAGGTGGAGAGGAGCTGGGTTATGCACGCGTACGGCATCAGCCTGTCCCCTCCGCTAGGGGCCGGCCGTGGATGGGGTGGGGGCTAAGGGAGGGAGCGCGCTCCTTGAGCCTTGGCCGAAAAGGGTTGTGCTTGCTCAGCCGTGGGGACAGAGGGAGGGGGGGGATTGCATGCCCTGAGTCTTGGGAATAAAGTGGGGAGAAGCCTTCTCCTGCCACCGGCCCCCGTGAGGTAGTCGCGGACTCAACAACAAAAAGCTGCTGAGACTGGACTGAGCAAACGTTGCACCCGGCTCTGCCCCTTTGCCAACACCTGCTGCTCCCTGCTCCCGGGCAGCCTCCTCTCTTTTGCAAGAGGAGGGCGGTGGAGCTGAGATGCTCGAAGGGACTTCTGCCTCCTGCCTGCATGTGCCTCCACCCAGGCGAGCTGGGGAAAGGGGCTGCCTCTCCCAGGCTGCCTGCAGCATCCTCGCTTCTCCCTCACATGTTTCAGCCTGAGCCTGACCTGCTGTGGAAATTAGTGCTCTGAAGACCGAGACTAGGAGGGGAGGGTCAACCCAAGTGAAGCCTGTATATATCTTACCTTTTCTGTCTTGTGCAAACTGGGGTAGTGCAGGGGGTGGTTATTTAAAGTGAGATGGGGAGGGAGTGCCCAGGTGGGACTTGTGTTGTGCAAAGGAACTTGCCCTGAGTGACTGATGCTTGCTGGTAACAGGAGCCTTGAACTGACTCTGGCTGCAGAAGCCACCAGGCCAGAAAGTAAAGTTGAACTGTCCTACTTGCTGGACATCCACCTCCTGACAGATGAGGCAGGATGAGCAAGGGGATGATACTGCCATATTATGATCTTGGTGCCTGCTCCTTAGTTTTAATGTTGTCTCCTGCAAGTGTGTTGATTTGGGTTTATTTAAAAGTTTATTTTCAAAAGAAGTTACTTTGCACAACTTGGTGGACTTTTTTTTTATGTTTAAATTAAACACTCAATGCACTCATCATCTGCATACAACACTGTAGCATTGGAAACATTCTTACTCAGTAACCTCATCTGGGTCTTGTTTAAAATTGATTTCAACACAAGACAAAACCACTGTATATTTTTGCCTTGGAAAAAATGGGTTAAAGCACTGTTCTTATGCAGTGAGTACATCAGACTTAGTACTAAAGGGCAGTTGAAAGAGTCAAGGTTTATTTAAAACTTATTTTCACGGGGTGGCCAACCTGGGTGAAAATAATTTTTGTTTCTCTGGTTCAGAGAACAAATGTATCCATTTATGTTTGTTTACTTTTCTCCCTCTTCCCTCAACAGTGGTACTGAGACTGTTTTTAATAAACTGACATGGCAAAAACTGAGATGTATATGATGTTTACATAAAACTATAGTGTATGCAGTTTTTTAATGTAAAGTATTAAAAGAATCTATGCTGACACTTGTGAGAGCAGTGTTGTGATTCATGGAGACTGTCCTCAGGTTGCAGCAGTACACCTGGATGGTGTTGAACTAGACCAATTTGCCCCTTGCCTGCACATGCTTTTATTTGGCTTTTTTCCACAGGCTGAAATACCTGTCTGGCAGCTTTTAGAGAATGGTGGTTTTATTTCCCTTCGGGAGAGCTGCTTCCTTTGTTTTTCTGTGCATGGCATGTGGAAGTGTACTCAAAAGTCTAGGTGGTGACTAATCCATCCTTGTTGCTGTTGAGCATGGGAAGCCTCATGGCTTGTGCTTGGGCTCCCAGTGAGCTAGTGTAGCAGCAAAACAGGCACAAAACTGAAAAGTAGCACAGGCAGTAAGGCTTATTTTTCAATAAAATATTTAGATAAAAGCAGTTATTAGCGATCTTCCCTTTTCATGAGGTGCGTGACCCTGCTTGCTGCAGCAGGGCATGAGGGCAAACTGCTCTCTTGAAGCAGGAGTCTCCTAAGCTGCCTGGCTGGATTGCCCAGTTGCTGGCCTCATTAATTCCTGTAGCAACCTAGGAAGTCTGGGCCTCTATGTGTCAGGAACCCCCAGCAGCGCATTGTGCCTGTCCCTTCCCTCTTCATTCCTGGGCAGGTGCACCAGGCCCTGTGGTGCTGCCTGTGGCGGCAGCTCCTGGCAGGAGAGCTGGCCTCGTGCAAAATGTCATTGTTGCTGAACAATAAGGCCTATGCCTAAAGTGCTGATGTCTCCTATTTTTTTTTTTTTTGTCTGGAAAAACTTCCTCAATCACCTTCAAGGGAAATCTCAGGACAGTTCTATGTTTTCATAAATCGTTTCCACTCCTTTTGCAGAGATATGAGAAGAGAGTCAAGCTTTTTCTGGTTTTTACCTATGAATATCTGCTAGCATATAGATAGTTCATAAATGTTACCAACTGTTAGCAAATATACCTGTAGTCGCTTTTGCTCATTTGCTCACAGAGGGCTCTCCCAGCAGCCGGCTGGAAGTGATGGGGCTTTTCAGACAGACTGACATGGAACTACCAGGTTCCTTGTTCAACTCCTAGAAAGTCAATCAGCCATAATGTGAAAATACTAGAGTACATGCTCAGTCCATGCTGTGAGTTTATTACACTATTTCCTACGATCCCTAATGAAAGACAGGCATTTTCACGTAGACAATTTAATTGGGATTTCTTGAAAGATACCTAAGTCCTGGGTTTTGGGTATCCTTCTCAATTCTCCTGATATTCAAATTTCAATTTCAATTCTCCAGATACTCAATGTGTGAATTTCTTCTCTTCAATTTGAGAACACTAAAATCAAACATCCTTTGAAAGAGATCTCAGTTTTGGATGCTTAAAGGCCCATGGCGAAAGACCTCATTCTTGCAGGGGCACTCAAACCCCCAGCTCTGTTCAGAGTAACACTCTTACACGTAATGCCAGCCAGTGATGTTAAAACCTGCACTGGAAACCTTCTCATTAAAATGGTTGCAATAGCTGAAAACCTTACCAATTTAGTTAGACTTCAGCAATAACTAATCGTCTCAAAACCCCAAAGGAGAAAGCGTTAATATTTGTATTTTAAACACTGGGAAATGGGTTAGCATTGCATCCCTGTATAATTAACTATACCAATATTTTCCACTGAGGTGCTTACAAGGTAATTACATTCATTATTTCCAATTGGATCTTTGCCCAAGTCAGGGATACAGCCTCTGGCCCAAGGGGGAAAAGCTGCAAGAAAGCACATTTCGGTTTTAACTGAGCATGACCTTTCTCTGCTACTCGTGAAGCTGAGTAAGCCGGCAGGGTGAAATCACTGTGGGAATCCACCCATAGGAGTCAGATGGTGGGATCAGAGCTCTAACATAACTCCTTTACTTTGTGTCACGTTGCTGGGCTTGCTTTGGTGGAGGGGAAACATAAGGTGTGGCACATCCCCCCCTTCGTGACTCAGACACCCGGACAGAGCCAGGCTGACGCCCCAGGGTGTCAGGGTGTCACACTGGCCAACTCCATCAGACACCCTGACAGGGGCAGGCTGATGCCCCACAGTGTGGGGATGTCACACTGACCAACTCCACCCCACAGCTGCATCTGCCCAAGTGTACCCAAAGAGTGTCTCACCATCGGGGCCAGGCAGGCACCTGAGCTTGGGGCAGGTGCCTGACAACCTACACCCTGTATTCAGACAGAGGATTGGTTTCATCTGGACCTCCCCTTGCTTATCTTCATCTGGTCCCCTAATTCATGTTCATCTGATCCCAGTCTGTCTGCTGTAACCTTTTGGCAGGAGAAGCAGTGGCACTGAGCAAGTCAGAGCATCAAAGGAAGGTCAACCACCAACTCATTTCACAGTCCCTGTGCACACTGCTGGGCACACAGAGGCTTTCCAGCTGTGTCCACACACTGCACAGATGTCCCCAGTTGAGGAAAGGTTCCATATTCCCTTATTCTCTTCAGGACAAGTTCAGCTTCTGCTAAAGGTGTTTCTTCTAGTGGGAGCCAGAGCCCTGTGATGGTGCTATCACCTCCTTAGCAGCAAACTCTGGAAATGTAGAAAAATCTTGCTGAAAGGCCCACTCATCATCTCCATCATTCTCCATTCAAGTGAGGAGACCATTTGTGCACTCCCGCAAGGTTCCCAGGCTGAACCCCCTGGCAGTGTGAGGGTGTCTTGTCAGGGCAGACTGAAAATGAAGCCACTCAGGGAAGGTCAGAACTGCCTTTCTTTTCCCTTTTTACCCACACCAGCTGTAAGTAGCCCTTACATGATCAAATAGAGGCTCTCTGTAGAAAGCACGCTCCATAGGGTATGGCAAACACAGGAGAAGTCATCTTTGGTGGGAGAAAGAAGTGATTAAATCTCCTTGGTACTTTTGGCAAAATGCTTGTTGAAGCACTTGTTATGCATTAGAATTAGGCTACTTATGCTTGCTAGTTTTTTTAACCCTCATGTAACTCCACACACTCCAGGGGGGTTGCACAAGTGCAATTGCACACTTTAAAGCAATGTCCTCTTAATATGGCTTTCTGGGTTTGCAACAATAAATTAGCGTAGCTCCATTTGCCTTACACTATGTTGGACAGGTTACAAGTCTGTTTTAGCGGCTCAGTAAAGAATTGACACAAATTCCCTGCAGTAAGAGAAATAAAAAAAATACCCTGAGGGAGTCCACAAATGTTTTACTCGAATCAGTGTCACTAACAGTAATTCACTCACAGATTTTATTCCTTGGCTGCAGAACTAGATGTTGTTTAAGGTCCCTTCCAACACAAGCCACCCTATGTTTCCATGATTCTGTGTCTTTAAGTGCTTGATTTGAGTAGCCTGATGTAATGGATGGACTTTTTCTTCAATGCTACTAGAGGAAAGGAACGAGTTGCACTTCCCTTGTCCACCCTGTTCCCTTGAATTTGTCCAGTTTTTTGTTGACAGCAAGTTTTCTTCAGGCTTGCTCCCAGTGGCAGTGGTAAGCCACAGTCTGTGAAAAGTAGCAGACAGGTAAATTCAGTTTTGTGTCCACACACACCCTGCACAGGACAGACCTCTTTGCAGTTCTGTCATAGGGTCCATGAAGTGAGAGCCTTTGAAGTCCCCTGTAAGAGGTGTATGTGTCAGCAGTGTATTATCCATCCATAACTCAGAAGAGTTGCAGCAGTGTATTATCCATCCATAACCATTGGATGTAGTAACAGCTACGGGCATATCTGCATGCCTTACATGATCATCAAACTGGTGCTAAAAGGTGGGGGTGTGAGAGGGGGGTTAAAACTGGAGGCACAGATGTGATACCTACACTGAACTGTAGCTGCAGAGTAAGAACATTAGACCGGTGCCTACAGCACCAACTCTGTGTGTACATTTCCCTCCTCACTTGCCAGTCTGTGTGGGTTTTGTCTGTGTTGCTAAATCTTGCTTTCCAGTAAAGCGGACCGGTGGGTGGGATTTTATGCTAAATGCTTAGTTCCGTTGCTTTTAGGTCATTCATCCTCTTCTGCATTCAAAGCTTGCCGTGGCAGGGCTGGAGATAGGAATTTGGAAACAAAGTGAGTTTCCTGGTGGGAAATCATCTTCATTTGCATGCGAATGTCCCCCTCCCTCCCAGCTGTATGGAGGGGAGGGTGGTGGGCAGTGGGGAGCCCCCAGGGCTTGGGGAGCCCCCAGGGCTTGGGAGGGTGGGAGGAAGGCTCTGCCATGGGTCTGCCCTGGAAGAGCCTTTTCTCTGCTCCTAAGATTTTGTGCAGTGGAGTTTTTCTACAACAAAGTTGGACTCTACAGTCCTTGCTCTGTGGGGCTCTTCCCTCTGAGTGCAGCAGCACAAGTCAGGACTGCAGAATCCGGTCCCGCTTTGCTGGATTCTCTGGGGTCTGATGGCAGCAGCCTGACCCTTCTTGGTGACAGACAACTTTCTCCTTCCGTGAAAACGGAGTGAGTTTTAGACCAAGGTTTTTCATAAGGTATATGCAGAGCTAGATGTAGCCACACTACCTGTGTAAAAGTATAAAAAGATGAAAATCCAGGCTTTTGCATTCAAGGTTCTTATAGGAGTATTTGGGCACTTTGTATTTTCGACAAATGATCAGCTTGGAAAATTTTGAGGAATGTCACTGTTTGGTGTGCAAGTGTAACTTAATATCAGTTACAGAAAGAAAAACATTATCTATCTATCTATCTATCTATCTATCTATCTATCTATCTATCTATCTATGTTCTGGTTTTAAACCAATCATACCCTCATGAGCATCTGAAAGAAACTCCAAATTTCTAAATACTGCTTTCTAAAATTACTCACAATTCATTTCCATTTGCTCTGACACTCATCTTGGAGGGACAGTAAAATGTTGGCATCTAGAGGTGGGAGGAAACTGGATGGGAGAGAGCTCATGTCAAGACAGCTGTGTACCAACCCACCTTCCCGTGGCGAGGCGATGGGCAGGAAGATGTGTATCGCTCCCATGTTTGCTCTTTATGGAAGTGTTCCCAAACAAGGCCCCCTTCAGCTGGGGAGCTCATTCCTTCATGATGGTGACAGAATACTTTGCATTGGCAGTGATTGCTGCATTTCACTCAAAACACTCCCAGTGATTAACTGGAATGAGAGGCCCGGAGAAGACTTGGAGACACACAGACACACACATATACCAGTAAACTGGTGACAAGGAAAGCAAATTGTAGTAATTACTCGAAGCCAGGAATTTAGCGAAGGTGTGCCTAATGTCTGAGCTCTTTGCTAACAGCTCGCCTGGCTCCCACACACCGGTGGCCTCTCCTCCTGGGTGGGCTCAGATTTAACACCATCGTGTGGAATTCGGAGCAACTGTTCTCAGCCTATATTCAGCTGGGAAGATTTCAGACTGGAAGAAGGGCGTTGATGCCTGAGGGATTCTCTGTCTTTTCCAGCAGTACCTCTGGGTTTAATAAAAAGCTGTTCCTCTGCACACTTTTCATCTAAAAGTGCTCTTAATTTTTCATCATGCCAGGGAAGCAGATGATGGGAAGATATTTCATTTGCACTCTTAGACTGACATTACTGTAGCAGTGGTGTCATGTACTCTGAGACGTTGGTTTCAGCCCCTTTTTACCCTCCTTAGCCTAAGCATGTGTTTGAAACATAAATTTCTGTAATTTTACGTCTCACAAACTAGGCAAAGGAATAAGCTAGACATATTTCTTCCATATGATCACAAGAAATTAATGACCGCAGTCACTTAAAGCAGTCTATGCTGGGCCCCTGAGCTGGGTGCAGGTACATGGCAGCTTTAGGGACCCCATTACTCTGCACGCCCTGCAGAAATGCCCATGGAAGGAAGGTTTCTTCCCTAGCTGACTGCTACCTACACTGCTGAAGGTGTGCAAATGCCGTGGGGGGCCCAGGGTAGATGAGGGTGGGTGCCTTTTGTGGCATCCCCCTCCTGCCAGGGGACACACTGGGACACTAAGGGATGGGGGGGCTGGCGCAGTCACCTTGCAGGGAGACAGTTTCCCTAATGCCATAGAGCAGACAAATTGTAAATAATTTATTGATTCACTCTGCTGATGATGTTAATCTCCTGAACTCTTTGTTAAAATTTGGGATTATACTGGTTTATCTCAGAAGGTTGGTTTATCAGCAGAGTCATTCCATGTCAGCATAATTTTTGTTGCATCGGAAAAACTCCCTATGTGGTTAGGGGCAAGGTTACCCTTTTGCAGGTTAGTCTTCTCCAAATAGGACTGTCCTGTGGCAAGCTGTGCCGGCAGGATGAGGACGTGAGGGTGGAAACACCAGTACACTCCATAGGCAGCAGTCAGTGGCCGGGAGTGACGATTAAACTGGAGACGCAGCTCAAGCTGCTGGGGCTAAAATTTCACTGCAAAAGTTTCTTGTTTCTCATTTTGCTCCTTTGATCCGTTGAAAGATCAAGTTTCAGGGGAGAATCAGCCAGGACAAGCCGCAGAGGGCTAGAATTACAGCATGTGAAGCAGCAGGGCCAGACGAGATCGCTTTCAGGCTGCAGCCGATCCTTACTCAACTGAAGCCAGAGCCCGGGACTGATGGAGGCCCACGTCAGCTGCTCTTATTGTTATAGATACAGATGTTTAAAATTAAAAGCAATTGTTTATTAGGCGTTCCCAAATGATTATTTCATAAAACAGTCACACACTGGTCTCGGAACTTGCAGCTCTTCCACTGTCAGACCATGTTAAGTCTGTGCATGAATGGTGTTAAAAAACCCAAGAAAAATATGCATCCTTACATGTTAATTTTGCCAGCCAATCCAGTGGCCGTGCTTTAAAAGTTGGCAAAGGGAAAAAAGCAGTCTAGAAGGTGCTCACATGCCAAAATTTGCTGCATTGTTGGATGAAATGAACAGGGGAGGCCAGTGGGCTCTTCCAGCCCTGGTTGGTGGGCTGGCCATTGCTGGCATTGCTGCTGGTGGCACTGAGCGTTGCTGTGTGCTCAGTGAGAGAGCTGGGGCTGTATCCAGCCTCCAGTCACCATCTTCTCAAACTTGCTGTCATCACATTGAAGCAACTTCACGTAAAGGTTGTATGAAGATTGCTTCCCTGTCCAGAAACACTGGTTGGACAGTGTATTCCTTTGAATCTTTCTGGGTGAGGGAGCTCTTGCAGATAGGGTTATCAAAGTGTCTCAGCAACACCGTGGATAACACAGATGGGCGATATTTTTGTGGACAAAAGGTAGGTCTGCAAAATCGTATGCATATAGCTATGTTCAAGAGATTTCATCCACAATACTTGCAGGATTTAAGTTTTCCAGAATTTGTGGCTTTGATAAATGTTCTGCAGAATTTCCTGATGTCTGTCATAAAGCTCTTCAGCCTTTTATAACAAAAAACCTCTGATTAGACAATTCCTGTTGTGCTTGAAAAGAATGCTGTAAAAATAACTAATAGCCCTTGAGAAAGAAAAAAACCCCAACAAAACAACCAACCAACCCAAAAAAAACCCAAACCCAAAAAATAGGATGAGAAATTCTCTCACATTGTGACAGGCATCATGCCAGCACGCAGTCACGCTGTCTGGGCTACCGTGGTGCTCTGGGACCGATTCCCAGCAAGCTGAGTCCTTTGGCTAAAGGTAGTAGACCCTAGAAAGTAGCAGTCCAGCTTTTTCTAATGGTGCTTCATTTGCTGAGGGGTTTGTTAACTCCTTCTTTTCCCTGCGAGCCAAAGCTCTTTCACCCAGAGGTGGGGCAGTATCTGAGGGGAGCAGAGCACTGAATGGCAAAGTCCATGGTGAGAGCCAGGATTGTTGTTTGTCTTTTTCTTTGTTGGATGTGATATTTGTCCCCAAGCAAAGGTTTGATCAAACAGAGGCTGCCTGTGAATTCAGAAGAAATTCATGCCAGTGATTCACCTGGACTAATGTCAGTGTTAGCCCAGCACTAACCAGGGGACCTCCTGAGGACCTTCCAACCTAGTTCTGTACATCAAAGCTTAGCTGCCACTCACAAAGCTGGGAGGAGGTCAAACTCACATTTCACGTGTTATTTCCTGAGTAGACCTATGTTTAGAGGTCTCTCTTGTTTGAGGGACAGCTTGGCTGTCTCAGTGACTGTCCTGCCCACCACACTGCAGCTTACACAGGTAGTCACCAAGCCTGCATGATCAAAAGTGACCTCTTTCCATCCTGCTGAACTCTCAGGGCATTATTTAAATTGAGGGATGATGAGTGAGTTTCACAGGCCTGACAAGGACCAGAGTATCCTGTCCTCACCCACATGGGACATGAGATGAGTGAGCTGAGGTGCTAGCAAAGGGGACAGGACCTTCTCCAAGCTTGCTCTGTCCAGTGACAGGGCTTTTCCTGCTCTGTGGCTATGCCCTGCACTGGGAGGATGCTTCCTTACTGACCCTTGGGCTTTGAGACTCTGTGGCTTGTGCTCTTGCACCTATTTCTGTGCAGCTCTGTGCAGCTCAGAAACAGGAGTGCTCACAATGCTTTTGTCTCCCAGATGGCAGCCAAACATCCAGTGAAACTTCACTTGATTTCTGCTTTGCCACGTAATTCCGTTTTCCTTGCGTTTTCCCTGCACAACGTGCAGTGCTGGCAGCATTCCCATTGTCACGTGTGTCTGGACAGAGATCCATGTGCTCCAGCTGTGGCTGCTGCTCCAGGACTGCCCCCTTGGCAGGACAGGGTCAGATGGGGTATCAGGCATGCAGCAGACACAGAGGTCAGGACTACCCCCAGCCCACCCACCAAGCCACTGGGCATCAACCATCAGCCTGGCAGCTCCTCCCCAGCCACAGCTGACCCTGCTGTCCCAGGCATTGTCGCTTTACGTGGGCATTTGCAGGTGCACAGAGAGCCCTGCTCCTTGCTTCAGACCCCATCTGGACCCCAACAGAGGTGCCTGTGTGCTCTCTCCACCCAGGGCATGCTAATTCCCTGTGATTTTCCCTTATTATCAAAATCTCTCTGAAAGTCCATCTAATTTTGTTTTTTTTCCTCTCCCGACCTCTACTTCTGGCATCAGAAAACTGCTCTGAACATTACCTCCCTGCACTTGAAATCTGATTTCCAGCCTATTTGTTGCTAATAGATGCTCATTTATTTATATGCCAAGATTAATGGACCTTTTCCCTGGTATAGGAAAACCATATTGCTACATTACTGAATACAGGTCTTTCCTGTCTGTACAAACCGTGAGGAGCTATTGGATCAAATCAGTTCCTAAATGGGAAGCATTTAAGTCTCTGTGCTGAGATCGTTGTCTTTGACACTGAGATTCACGTGTTGCTTGTGTACTTCGCAGTCATTCCTGTCTGCCCATGACTGTTGCTCCTCATTCCACTCTTCATAAATGAGTCTGACATTTTTAGAAAGCAGTTAAATGTCCTCTGTCCTGGCAAGCACCAGAGTTTTGGTCCTTTCTTAAATGTTCTTGGAAGAACTGGAGCCTGGTGAATGCTCCCAACTTTACAGATGGAAAATTTTCACCTGAACTTCTCCTATGGAGAGGTTTCAGTCCTTGTTTTTTCTCTTGAGCATCACTAGGGGAGATTCATGGTTCCTGTGATGCAGCAGCACGTGCTCAACATTTCTCTGTGTATGCATGAGGAAGAACTATTAATTTTGAGTATTACCTCCAGCCTTTCTTTTGGCTTCACGTGGAATCCTCCTGCCTGTGCTTGATGAAGGTTTTGTCATGGGGAACAGTTCAGGCACAAATATAGCACACTCCACGCCCCCACCGCCTTCTGCTCAGACGTAGTTTTGGGGAACAACTGAGGGAGCTGCAGGGTGACCCTCGGCATGCAGGGACACATGCAGGGGAGGGCACAGCTCCGGGGAGCACAACTCCAGGGCTCCTGTGAGCAGCTCTGTGTCCATCTCAGGGTGCACCACAATCCTGAGCCGCCTTCGCTGCCTGCCCCTCATCGAAGGCCTCCCGCCAGCAGTGACACCAAACCAGCAGTGGGGAAGGTGACAGGGAGCTGAGTAACTGACGATTCTCACACTTGGCCCATTTTTGTGGCCAAAACAACTGATTTTATTTTCCACAGCTGTCACTCATGGAAAGCAGCTTTGTTTTTTTTCTGTTTTCAGTAAGGAAGGAAAAACAGGGGTGAGAGCCTGCAACCAAGTATTACTGATTAGAACTGATGGAACTGGGCTGCTCCTGCAGAACATTTATTCCTCCTACACCCTCAGAAACTCAGCTTCATGCTTCAAGATCAATAAATTGCTCCTACAAAACCGCGCTGTCAAGGCCGAAGTGTGTCCTCTCCCTGCTCGGGCTGTAGTTACTGGCCTAACGAAGGGATGCTTCCTACGTGAGCTCATGGATTAAATGTGTGTAGGGCACCCCTTGCTTTTGAAGCTTGCTCAACAGTTTAATCAGCTCTGGAGGCAGTACAAGCTTTTTTTCTTTTTTAACTATAAGTATTTTTTTGGCAGAGGAAAATATTCTGCCCCTCCAAAGACAGCAGTATTTCTCCCAGGCTGGACAGATTATCAGCTAGAAGTGAGCAGCCAGTGTGGAGGGGATGTGGGAAGTCCCCTCCTTTCATATCAAACATGTGGCTTGGCTGTCAAACTCCCAGATTGCTTGGTAACTGGATAACAAATGTCACCTTTATCTGACTTTCTGCACAGCTCTTATGTGACCACAGACATTCACTGCACCCTGCTTGCCCTTCACTTGTGTCATTTCTGGACAGCTGAGGAAACTCTCAGCTCTCCTTGCTTATGTTTTCACCCTTGTAGATAAGAAGTAAATGAGGCCAAGGAGGTCCCAGGGACACCTGACTCTTCTCCCTCTCCTCATGTTCCTTTATAGCTGACTCACAAAATAATTTTCTTCCTCTCTCAGTATTTCTTCTTCTCCTTTTGAAAGCCAACTGCGTGCTGTTTACAGGACCCAGAAAATGTAAGGCAAAGGAGATACCACCATGTTCATCAAATGAACAGCCTGAAGGGTGTTGAACATGTGACTGTCTATTTTACACTTACATGTATTTTTGTCCCAACTCCTTTTCTTCCTTACAGGCTCTTTAAATCCTGCCCTCAGTGTTCTTTACCAAGAGAGCCACCTCTCTCCATAATAACCTCAGCTGGCAGCTAAATATTTAACAGTCTGAGAAGATATTTTTTTTAGTCACAGAGCTTGTATTTCTTGGGATTACCCAAACCTGGTGTTTCTCCACAGTCCGTTTAATCCAGCAGCTGATTTCAAGGTCTCTGGGGCTGTCACTGAGTCACAGGCTCTGACACTGCAGCACATACTGAGATGTTGGTGGGAGGGTTTGGTGCTTCTGAAGGGATTTGCTGATGAAAACATTTCTCTCAGGAGAAATAAGAGGGGTGTAAAATGCCCCCTCAGTCTTTTCACAGCTCAAGGATGTAGGGCTAATGTTCCTTATAAAAGTTTCTTGTTATTGGCTTGGTTGTGTCTAATAGCCTCAGCCACCCTGAACATCTGCTCTGATCTGTATCCCTGCTGGCAGGCCTGGCTCATGGACACTTCTGGGATTAGTTTCATGTGAAAAGTGTTTGAAACAAGGAGGTGATTTAGAAATCCCCTGAAAGAGCACTATCGGTGTGTCTCAGAGTGTGGAGGTGCCATGTAGCAGTTAGCTTGTCTCTCTCCCAGTGGGACTAGCTGCAATCACATATATGCCTGCATCACTGCTTCTACGGCATTTATATGGCTTAATTTTTTAATAAGCTCCTTTCAGGCAAGAAAAGTGTGGTCTATTAGTGCATTGCTGCATAGTGTCAGGAGCTCTCTGCTGTGCTCCTGGGCTTGCTGCTGATTCCCTGGGCAAGACACATTATCCCTTCAGGGCCCCTCTCCCCTTACACGATTCTGAATGTTTCCATCAGTTCAACTGATACTTAAGAAAACCAGTGTCTTATTTTTTGAAGGGCCCAGTGTAAGGCACAGTTGAAAACACTGATGATGTAACACACTTTTCACAACCAAGCCCTCCTCCTGTATGAGCTGATTTTTTAAAGTGCATAGAATCATTAAGCTTGGAAAGGACCCTCCAGTTTTTCAAGTCCAGCCATTAACCTAACACTGCCCAGGTCCACCACTAAACCATGCCCCTAACCAGCACATCTCCATGTCTTTTGAACGTTTCCAGGGATGGTGACTGCACCACTTTTCTGGGCAGCTTGTTCCAATGTTTGACCACCTTTTCAGGGAAGAAAATTTTCCTAATGTACAATTTAAACCTCTCCTGGTGCAACTTGAGGCCATTCCCTCTTGTCCTGTCACTTGTTCCTTGGGAGAAGAAACGGAGCCCCACTTGCTTCAATCTCCTTTCAGGGAGTTTTAGAAAGTGAGAAGGTCCCCCCTGAGTCTCCTTTTCTCCAGGCTGAGCCCCCCCAGCTCCCTCCTCAGACTTGTTCTCCAGACCCTTCCCCAGCTCTGTGTTCCTTCTCTGGACACACTCCAGCACCTCAATGTCTTTCTTGTCATGGGGCCCAGATGAACCCAAGACTCTTGGTGCGGCCTCACCAGTGCTGATTAAGTTTGAAGAGATGTTCTTAACTTTTGTCTCGCTGGTGTCTAGACCACCATGGCTGCAGCAACATTGCTGCTCCTTCCCGTGTCTCCATTCCTGCTCTGCAGCCACAGCAGCACAAGGACATCAGTAAAGGCATTGCAGAACCCAGCCGGGCTTGTCGCTTCTGGACAAGGAGCTACATCCTTCTGTGAGAAACATTAGGACTTAGGAAACTTGCACGGAGATATTTATAGCATAGCTCCTTCCTGGGATGGAGAGAAATTTATTTTTGAATACCACAGAGCAGAAATAGGCCAGCTCTGAAGGTGAAAAGGTATGAACTTCTATTTGGGGAACACTGTGTGACTGGAGTCGTGTGAGAAGGAGACTAGCAGTGGGTAGAGTCAGTGCAGGTTCTCCTGCCTTGGCTTGCGGTACCTTTGAGAACAGCCAGGCCAGATTCCGCTCCTTTATTTAGTGCTGAAACCAGACATGAATATAAGGAAGGCAGAATCTGGACATTCATTTTGTATTTCTCCCCATTTTTGCACTCTTAACTAGGTCTCTGCCAGGCCCCAAATGTTCCGTGGAAGGGAATCTAAGAGGTTATAGGTGCTGGTGTGAAGTAGCAGATCTGCAGCTTGTGATCAGAATGAATATCCAGGATTGTGGAGTTTATCCCTGCATTTATGAGAGAGGATAAAATTAGGAATTGAATACATACTGCCTTTCCATTAGCTATGTTATTATCGACTTGGATCAAATTAGCCCTTTAAGCAAGGCCTGCTAGCCATTTTCACAATTCTGGCTTTTAATCATTGCCAGCTTGTAAATTCTTCCTTCATAGGCTAAGCCTGCTGGAAAGATTTCCATGGAGCTGACAGAAGTGTTTTATAGAAGCGGCCCCTCTTTTGTCCTGGGGAATTACAACCCTATAAGTCTTCATTTTACTTGACATTCCAATTTGCAGCTTGGATACCACAAGAAATGCCTTGAGTTTTGGTTTAGTGATGAAACTTGTGATACTGCAAGTGTAACAAAAAAATGAAGATCTGTAAAGGCCCAGTTAAGCTTTTCTTTGCTAATGCACATAGCCAGCCTGACAGGAAGGAAAACCTCTCTTCAGCTGAGATATGTAGATCTATGCTTAATGTCAAACACAAAAGCCATGGAAACGAGATCCTGGGTTGGATTGATCATGACTGAGATTGGCTCAGCTGGTCAGAGCATGGTGCTGATAACACCAGGCTTGTGGGTTTGATCCCGGTATGGGCCATTCATTTCAGAGCTGGATTAATGGTCCTTGTGGGTCCCTTCCAACTCACAATATTGTATGATTCTCTGATAACAGAGGGAAAAAGAAAAGTGTGGGAAGTCTTATCTACCCTCAGAAAGGGTGTGCTTTGCTGCTCTGTTTTATATTCTCTGCCTATGGGGACGAGTGCTAGTTTACCAGCTGGAAAAGCTGGGGTTTGCTGGGGTGCAGCAGGAGACACCAAAGACTTACACTCATAGAATCACAGAATTATTTAGGTTGGAAAAGGTATCTAAGATCATCGAGTCCAACCATTAACCTAACACTGCCAAGAATATTAGAGCACTTGCTTTCTGTCTAGAAGACCTTCCTCACACCCAAGGGAGTGCCAAGAAAATTGCTGTCACACAACCGTGGTTGAAAGTGAACTAATGGCTGCCTCCCTGGCCTAAGGGATTCATTCTATTTTCATCTTCCCTTCTCTTCAGTCCTCTGAAATTTGCAGAGGGAATGACACCTAAACTAAAAAGGGGATAAGTTTAATTGTGTGAGAAAATGAGCTCCTACAGGCAAGATTTTCCCAAGAAGCCAAAGAGTTGGACATCTGGAGGCTTTCTTCTCCATCACTCAGAAGAAGGACGGTTTGTTGCCTTGAGTAAGAGGCATTTCATCCCCAAACCCTCATCCCTCCTGCAATAGCCCTGGTCTGCCATAAGCCAGCTGGGTGGCAAGGGCATCCTACTGTGCCTCTATTATTTTCTTCTCAGACACTGGCAAAGCAAAGCTCATAGAGATGATTTTGTAGTCAAAGAGGGGGTATCCTGGAGGTGGTTGTGCCATCATGGAGACTTATTTATCTGTCACCTTTTGCTCATGTAACAGAGCGAACTTGATGCATGGAAATATCCACTTTCCTCCATCTCCTGAATTACTTATTTCAGACCTGCAGAGGGCTTTTTGGGGATTCCCTGCTTTCAGCAGTGGGCCTTTGGGACTGTGCACAGAGACAGAACAATTTTCTCTCAGGACTGGCTTTGCACTTTGTTTCAAGGCTGTCCAACATGGGAACAACACCAATGCAGTTGGCCCTTGTAAAAAATATTCCTTTTAGCAGAGCTACTTTTCCCTGCAGGCAAAGGGAGCTGTAAGGCTACTCCGACTGATAAGTTCTTCATGGGCTGAGGGAAAGTGTTGTAGTGCTGTAGTTCCCCCTAACTCTGCCATCCCCACTCAAGTCTACCGAGGCTTTAAGTGTCAGAGATATCTGCTACCCATCTGTGACCTTCATTTCTCCAGACCACCTTATTTTCTGCAATGCAGAAGACACAGCAGGAGTAACCTTAGCAATTAAATGCCAAATAAGCCAAGAGCAGACTGTCATTAAGACACATGCCTTGTCCTGAAGGTGCACCTTGCATTTTCCGTGCTCTTTACCTTCAGTCTGAGGCTTGCCCCAAGTATGGGTTGAAGCAATAGATCATTAAAAATGGGATAACACTTTGGTTTTCTTTTCTCTCTTCTTCCACAGGCTGAAGGAGAAAGCTGTGTTGTAAGGTGGAGTCCCAGGGCTGAAGCAGGTAGCCAAGAATTAACTCTTTGCCTATGGCAGTCATTGCTTTCTTCGCTTATCAAAGGCTGGTGGTGCCTTTGCTGTGCACCAAGGAGGAGGCAAGGTGCTCTTTAAAACTCCTCAGACTCTTTGACACAGCTGATGATTTATGTGCTTGTGCTCAGGTGCTAAATGACCTTCCTGCAGCATTTGAAGTTTGGTGAATGAATAACCACCTCTCACCTGGGCAGAGCAGCAGACTTTGTGCTGTGCTGAGAGCAACGTTAAACCCAGTCAGGCTTCTCCAGCATTAAGCTGACATGAAGGCAGCCTTTCCCCCTCTGACAGCAACCCTAAAATATGTCCTGTGCTTCATGCCTGCTTCTGAAAAGCCACAGAGCTGATATCCAGTGCTTTTGCTCCGTGCTGAGCTGGCAGACCTGATGCACTCTCAATTCTGGCATTTCTAGGCTGGAGGTGAAACCATCCAGATCTCCCAGCTCAATCCTCCATAAGCCTTTAAGGAGGAGCACTCACCTGAGGCAGTGGGACAGAGCTGGGTCTCTTAGCACTAAAAATGAGACAAAGGTGCCCTCTGACAAGACAGTGTTGTCAGCCATGGCAAAGCTCACATCTTCCCTCAAAAGGGGGCAGATTTTTGCTTCCTTTTCAGGGCAACATCTAGGTTTATTCATTCAGGGATGAATCCCCATCTTTGGGTGGCCACAGAGCCCCCAAGTCCAACGCTAGCTGTCTGTATACTGAAAGGGATGAGCTTGCCTGCTGCTGTGGTGGGCCTGGCATGCAGATAGGCCTGTCTTTCCAGGGAAAGGCAGCAGTCCTGTGGTCACAATTATATTTGATTGTCCCCATCTCTAGGTTCCCTGCAGACTCTGGAAGAGTGCTGGCTACACTAGCTTGCTGACCCTCTGCTGTCTGGCTGAAGCAGCCTTTTCCCAGCCAGAGCACTGCTCTGCTCTCACGTGCAGCACGCCACTTGAGCAAAGCAGGAGATGCCTCACCCAGCCCTGGGAGCTGCTGGATTTGTGCTGCTGCTTGTGCTCGTGAGCCCTGTCTGTCAGCACAGGTAACACGTGAGGATGGCTTTGCCAAGAGCTTGTCCTGAGGGTGGAGACTGCTTGCTGCAGTGATGAGGGTGGACACCTGCCTTCCCAAAGCAAATTACAGCCAGGTGCAGGTTGTCTGTGCTGCCTGGTTTGGGGACTGGGCTGTTGTCACCAAATTAGTGCCACCGACACCCCAGCTGAGCTCTCAGAGGCTCTTGAGTAGATGTGCCTCTGAGAGGAGCAGGTCGCCCAGAGACATTATGGGTAGCCCATCCTTGGAAGTGTTTAAGGCCAGGCTGGATGGAGCCCTGAGCAGTCTGATCTACTGGAAGGTGTCCCTGCCCATGGTGGGGGGCTTGGAATGGGATGATCTTTAAGAGTCTTTCCAATCCAAACCATTCTGTGATTCTGTGATTCTACAATTCTATAATTCTATGATTCTATGATAAGTAGTTGCATGTGTTCTCATGCCTGAGATCAGTTGCCTTTCTCTCACCATAGGCTCAAAAAAACTGCACAATCTTTCTGCAAACAGAAGTTGCCAGTCTCAAACATTGACAAAACACACCCCTTAGTGACTTTGCGCTCATACAGAAAAGTTGGAATTCAGACATAATTGACTTTCCTGCTTCTGTGGGTCAGATGGCTGTGTGTGTATTAGATTAGTCCCCTGTTGCCATGGGAATGCTGTAAAAGAGGTCTTCCCCATGGAAGATGGGAAATGTTTCCTCCTGACATGGCCAAAGCCAGTTGCTTGCCCTTAGGAGCCCAGAGGATCCCTGTACCAGAGGAAAGCCACTCAGACAGAATTTAGGATTGCAAAATCTCTACCTGCCTTAATTAACAAGTTGCATAATGCTTCGTTGGGCAAAGAATGCCTGAATTGTGAGTTTGCGCAGAAAAAAAGCAAGTAGGTGGGTGAAAAAAATGAAACTTCTATAATTAACTTCAGTATCTACATCAGGTTATAGTTTGACATGGCAATTTGAACATATGTGCCTAATTTCACTGTGCTTTTTTCAGTCTCTCCTACTCAGTTATGTATAACATTAAATACTGGGCAGGTCCGTGTTGCACAGATGTTGTGTAAGTGGCTGTGAGGAAATGCCTGTGTCTCAGAGAGCTGTGTGACAGACATGTGTGCCAGGGACTGCTTGGAGCACCTTCCATGCCAGGCTGAGGTTGGAAAGGAACCCTGGACTTCGGTCATACCCAAAACTCCTACGTGTTCAGTCCTCATCAGGGGTCACGTTTGACTTCCTTCCTCTTGATCCACACAATTGTGCCTTTCTCCTCATTCTGGGTGTACTTGACGGGAAGTCCAGCCTGAAAAAAAAAACAAACCACAGGAAGCTTCTTTGCTCTGCCCTTCCAAGTGCTGCTATTTTTTAACATATATCTATATACCAACATCACAGCTAGATCTTAAACGCTTTTGAAGTTTTGAAGTGGTCAGATAACATTTGCCTTTCAGTTTTGTTTGCTTTCCTGGCTAAGACTGCATGAGGAGCTGCCCTGTTCACACAGGAGAGGTTTCACTCGTGGTGTGTCTAGCCAGGAACACACACAGCAGTGCCAGGGGACTCAACAGGAAAGCCCAGTTGTGTGAGGCAGCCAGCCTGCATTTGCAAAGAGACAGTTCAGAGGGTTCAGATGGATCTTCAGATCTCTTATGCTTTTCCAAACCATCATTCCAAACATTCTGACAATTATCCGTGACTAGACTAATACTCTTGCAGGCACAGTAAGCCAGTGAGGTTAGCCTTATGTTGCTGTTCTGTAAATAATCCTCAATTTCATGTGTGTTTAGGACATCTAAATTCTCACCTTTCTTTGAAGCACTCTGAAACTCATACAAACACATCCACTTTTGTGTCAAGGATGAAAATTGTGATTATTTGCCATTGAAGTTGCCCAAGTCTCCTACTTTAAACATGAACTCTCCTTTGAATGGCAGATTGTGTTTAAACCTTATCACTAACTCTTTCCAATCTTTAAAAAGTCTCTAAAATCAGCTTACTTCTGCCTGTGGAGGTATCTATCAGCTGCCAGCTCTCTACCTCCTCTGTCCAGAGCACATTCCCAGCTGGCAGTTGCCATCCAGAGACCTCCCCACTATCCTCTCACCGTGCCAGGGATGTAAAGGTGATCAACAGGACCATCGCCACCGTCCCAGGTCCTTTTGTCCTGAGGCTTCTCTGTGGCTGAGATGCTGCCAGGAAATTAACACAGAGCATGGCAGAGAGGAGACCTCTAGAGCAGAGACAGAGGATGAAACCTGCTGATCAAGCTCAGCTAAGGGAGAAGGAAGGAGGTCTGTGGAAGATGCAGTAGAAGGCACCAGCAGCTCCCACAGGCAGCAGCTGCTGCTTTGCCTGCTGCCCATCCCTGCAGGCTTACGCCTCCTTGTTTGCAGTCGCGCCTTAGCTGGGAAGAGGGAATGTGGGCTGTGTTTGTGTGTGTGTGCTGGGCCAATGGGAAAAAATTCTCCACACCTTCTGTAAGATCTTTGTGACCCCCAGTCAGTGACAGGGAAAGGTCTCTGTGCTGGCTGCAGTCCTCCAAGGGCTGCACCTGTGCATGCCCCCAGACCATGCAAGCTGTTTTAGGAACGGGCTCGAGCCAGAATGAACTCCTCATTTCTGTCTTCCCAAGGTTGTAAAGTGACTCACCCTCTCTGGGAGCTCTTCCTGAGGACGGGAGTGGGAGCGAGGTGTCAGAAACTGAACTAAAACAAAAGTTAGGTTCGGGCCCAGGAAAATTTCCTGCTGCTGCCGTGGGTGGATAATGACACAGCCTCCACAGACACAAGGCAGAGCTGCTCAGAACTGAGGCAGAAGGGTAAACACAGGCCAGGACTATTTAAAACTGGACAGCTGGGGACTTAAATCCTGTCAGAGCAGCTACTTCAGATGACTGAATGCAGGGTTGCTCACAGCATGGAGGAACATTCCCAGGTTGTTTCAGACAAAATATTTCAGGACTTGATCCTTTATCCCTATTCACACAGTCAAACCTCTCTCATGCAACAGCTCACGGAGATCAAGGCTACTCCACCAGAAATAGCTGCTCTGCAGAAGCTGATCATGGAATTGGTTGAAAGGTTTTGATCTGAGTCTTTTGCTGTTGCATGGGATGGGCCATGCAGGACAAAGACAGCTCACACACAAAGGAGTAGCACAGCTGGATGCACCTCCAGCAAGGAGATGGAAGTTTTATCTGCTGCCTGTTAGGGTGGATTTGAGTCAAGCCTTTTCATTCCCTTCAGCAACAGCAGGACTGTAGTAAGCCCTTACCCTGGCAGATTTCAAGCTCTTGGGGTTTATAAGAAAAGAAATTCACTAAATACTGCTCTGTGTCATGCTTTGCCTATGACTGGACAGGAGGATACTGTTGGAAGTAGAATTTGCTGCAGAAAAGTACCAGTGTTGCTAAGAACAGTCATGACCTTGCTCCAAATGGTTGCTTGTGTTATAAAACCAAGATTTGCCTATATGGTGCAGCAATCTCCTTGGTTTGAAGAACCTCCCCTTTTTAAACCTTGCCTATCCCACAACAAAATGCTCTCCCTCCCCTAAAGCACAGGCAAGAAACCTTTCTGTGAGTCACCAAGGCAGCTCCCACATGGCACATGCTCCATTTCCCCTGCTGTCAGATACAGGATTTAGGTAAGGCCACGTGTGAGCTTTGCTTTTAGCAGAGCAGAAGATCACATTCACATTCAGTGCAGGTCATGGCAGATTTTCACTCTGGGCCCCTCTCGGCTGTCCAGCACTAACTCCATCTGCTGAGGATGCTGTGCACTGTGTGGGCTCAGATACGGATCTAGACAGGCATAGCCCCAGCAAGACAACTCCCTGGGAATGGCATCAAGCATAATTAATAGTGACATGGAATTAAGCATATCTAGTCTGTCTGAAGTCTCCTATTTATGTCAAGGGGTCTTTGTCTGTACAGGTACTCAATAACCCACCCACATTTCTCTTGTTACAAAGATGATTTTGTCTTTCTCCTTCTTTACTGGGCAATAGCTCAGTATTGAGCTTTTTACACAAAGGAAAGCTGCAAGTTTTAACCCCTCGAACTTCCCCCTTATTAGAGGAAACAAACCCCTGTTCTTCAGCCTTTGCCTGTAGGTCACAATTTTGAGTCCTTCCATCATTCTGGCTGCTGTGCTTTAATCTCCCCAGTTTGTCTCTGTTCTCTCTAATTGAGCCACAGTGGTCTAGTTGAGGATTTTACAGAGTGGGCCAGAACAGAGTAATTATCTCCTGTCTCACAGAGAGTCTCATATTGTTGATGCATTTTTGTTTTTTGATCCATTGTAACTCCAGACCCTTTTTTGCTGCACTGCTGCCAACCTAGGTATTCCTTGTTTGTTTCCATGCCTCTGGTTTATTCTTCTCATGTTTAGTATTTTTCATGTGTATGTAATCAATTAATCTTGCAGAGTTTGGTTCATTTATGATTTTCTTTCAAGCTTTTTAATGTCTGAATTTATCTATTGAGATGTTCTTGTAGCCAGCAAAATTTTAAAGTATTCCATCTTCTTCGTTGTCCAAACTGTTCATAGAAATGAACAGTAGCACTGGAGTAATACTGGGTCTAAAGCAGAGTGCCACAGTACACATTTCAAATGTCTTCTCAGTTTGGTATAGCAGCTGATTATAAGAGACCTTTGAGGACAGTTACATGACATACCTTGTCCTATAAATGAAACCCAAACATTTTTTTGGAAATATGCTTTGTTGATGAGGGCTTCCAGGTTTTTCTATTCAGCTGTCAGCATTAGAGGCACTCACAGAAATGATAGCATTGGCTGATGGAACAAAATTTGTCATGTAGAGGTTTCTTCCTGTGTATTTGAAATACCTCTCACTGTGCCTCTGGCACCCTCTGGACAAGCCTGGCAATTTTTGTCCTCAGCCAAGGCAGTTGTCAAATGCCAAAACAGAAGTTTTTCAGGTGCATGGAAGGACCAGGGAAAAGGATGAGATTTCCCCCCAAAAAGAGATGTTTTTTTGTTTTAAATTACTTGAAGTGTCCTTTCCATATCCCTGGAAGTGTTCAAGACCAGGTTGGATGGAGCTTTGAGCAACCTGGTCTAGTGGAAGGTGTCCTTGCCCATGGCAGGGGGGCTGGAACTGGATAATCTTTCAGGTCCCTTCCAATCTAAAGCAAACCATTCTATGAACTCACAAGCCAATCTGTTACCTTGCAAATGTTCAGAAAGGGTATTTGTGGCCTTTGCTTGTAAATTTTTGGAAACTCTTCATGAATCAGACTGGTGAACAATGAAAAAAAGTTCCTGTATGTTGGCCCTGCTGTTGTGTTGATGGATGGAAGTTGGACAGCTGAGAAGAAAACCACCTCTAAATTCTGTGCATTGGCTCAGGGGAAACATATTGGTGATAAAGGCAAATTGAGCTTGAACTGTGAGTGACTGAAATGCTCAGGGTGGAGAACTTCCTGGAGAGGGGGCTGGGCTGCGGTGGGCAGAGCAGAGGACTGAGCCTGGAGCATCATTTATGGTTGTCCAAGGTCACTCTGTATTCCTCTAGGGACAAGTGGTGTGTGGCTCTTGCTAGAGCCTCCAAGGGGGTTTCTGGGGCTGTTTCTATTTTCTGGTACTGCCATTTTCTGGCACTGCCATTTAGTTAAAATTTTTAAATGTACCTTTGTAACTCAAGTGCTTGTCACTGCTCAGTTGCTCCAAGCAGGACTTGATGTTCTGCTGATTTGCAACTCAGTTCTTGTTGAAAAACAAATTTGCAAGAGTGGTTTAGATCCTGCAGTGCTCAACATCGCCAATCCCCATGGTCTGGAGAAATGCCTTTCCGTCTCAAAGGTTAGGGCTCATCCCTTTGCCTCAATGTAGTAACAGTTATATTTTTAAGTAGAGTTTTAACTGTAATCATCACCCCTAGTTGAATAAATTGGGTATTAAAAAGGACTCTGAAAGAAAAATAACAGGCACGAAAATGAATCCTAGGAGCCCAGTCCTTCTTGTGAAATCTGGGTTCTACTCTGGCCTTAGAGCAAGGAGACCCTCAGGGACAGGACATGGCTGTGCACCCTTGCCAGTACCTTAGTTGAGTTCCTCGTTCATCCCATATTGCAGCTGAGTCTGGTCCACGGCTCCTTCCCTGGCACATCACCACAGTGAGATTTCCTGAGGGGAAGCAGAGGAAAACAGGAGAGGTGTAAGCTGGTGTCCTGAAGTGAATGGTGAGCTGCAGAAGGACAGTGGTTTTTTTTTATTCATGCCTTGTGTAACGAGGTGAGATGCTGAGGTATGGTCAGGGGCCTTCAACATTATTGCACAAAAGTTATAATTTTTTCCTGGATTTATGGGAAAACATCTTGTGTTACAAAACATCAGGGGTTTACCTGTGTTTTTATTCATTTCTATCATGTGAAAGCAGGCAGGCTGACTTAAAAGTTAGTTCAAAGCTGAGCAAGTCACTTCTTCTCTGTGAATTTTTACTCAGAGACTAGTTGCAATTTCTTATGGTAGAGTTAGGCTGCTGATTCTGCTGTATGCTGGCTTTTATGCCAGGCTTATCTGCTCTGTTTTGAGCACCTTCTAGCAGTGAATTAAGTGTTACAACAAATTCTCACTGACTCTGAACACAAAGGTATTTATGATACTACCTGAAATGGCAGAAATCTCCTGCACAGCATTTCTAAACGAAACCCAAAGTACTCAATTTGAGTGGGGAAGAGTCGTGCGCATGCTTCCCACAATAAATAGCTTTTGGACTGGTGTACTAAAGGCAAATAGACAATAACAATAAACCAGGAAACTACAGGAAAATAAATAGTAGTTTCCAGTGAAGAATAGGACAGATTTGGAGCATCTGATTCAGTAAAGTCTGTTAAAAATTCCAAAAGTGAAAATTCTCACCCAGGGTGTTAATTCATCCTTTCTACTCAGGATCTTCAGGCTCTTTCAGATGCTGATACGACTCTGAAATAGTTCTCTATCTCACTTTGATGGTAATAAGAAATACACATTTATGGATAACTAGCCTGAAGTCAATGGTGTCCTGTCTAGGAACTGAAACCTTTCTGCTTTTGAAAGGGATCTAAGACATCATATCTGAGGCTTTAAATCCAGTCAGGCTGGATGGATTCAAATAAGGGTGAGTTTGATGAAATACACTCTATGGTACCTAAGGGCCAGCAAGATGAATTTCTAAACTATTAGGCTTTATTTTATAGAGTTCCTGAAGAGCATGCACAACCTTTGCAGTTTGGGAAAGGACAGATGTAGCATCCATCTTCAAAAGCAGGAAGAAAGAAACTTTGTGAATTGACTTCAGATCCTGGCAAGCCCTTTGACAGCCTACCAGCATGGGGTCTCTGTCCTTGCTCTATCCCCAACCCTCACCCAAACCAGAACAACAGGTCCAAAACAGACACCCATCACCAAGGGCTCCCACAGAGAAGTGTCTGGGACTAGAAGCTCTTGGTTGTCCTTTCTTTCCCTTAGTGGCCCCTTCACATTCCCACAGGATCATCCTGCTCTAGCTCCTCCATTTATTTCAAAACTACTCAGATGTGGGGCAGAGACTGGGTTATTCACAGATTCAAAGAATTTTTTGAGTTAGAAGGGACCCACAAGGATCATCAAGTCCAGTTCTTAAGTAAATAGCCTGTATGGGGATTGAATCCACAGCCTTGGTGTCATTTGCACCCTGCTCTGACCAACTGAGCCAGTCACAGGGTGAATTGACTGAGATCACAGAAAATCCAGGGCTTTTGTTCCTGGGCTTCAGCAGAGCGTAGGCTTGGAGAGCTCAGTACAGCTTGGGTAGACATTGAAAAGTGCATGGACTGAGGTAAGGGCTGCATGCAGGACGTGCTGAACTGACCAAAAATAACTTCCATTCTAGAATGTTTTTCTCCTTGGAAATAGTCATAGGATTGTAGAATATCCTGACCTGGAAATGTCCCACAAGGATTATTGAGTCCAGCTCCTGGCTCTGCATAGGACAATCCTAAGAATCACACCATGTGCCCGAGAGCATTGTTCAAATGCTTCTTGACCTCTGTCAGGCTGGTGCTGTGATCACTGCCCTGGGGAGCCTGCTCCAGTGCCCAACCACCCTCTGGGTGAAAAACCTTTTTATAATATCCAGCCTCCTCTGACACAGCATCATGTCGCTGGTCACCAGAGAGAAGAGGTCAGTGGCTGCCCCTCTGCTTCTCCTCCTGAGGCAGATCTAGACTGCAATGAGGTCTCCCCTCAGTTTCCTCCAGGCTGAACAAGCCAGGTGACCTCAGACACTCCTCATATGGCTTCCCCTCCAGACCCTTCACCATCTTTATGGCCTTCTTTGGACCTTTTTTCTGCTGTCCACAGTAGATCCTGATGCTGGCACTGCTTCAGCATTGTTTGGAATTCAGGGAAATACCCAAGTAAATAAAAGGTATTTCTGAATTTCTAATAAGGAATGGAATATCTGTCCATGGCTGGAGGTACAAACCACACACCACCATGTCTCATCCTATGCAAATATAAGAAGCATGAATTCTCTGAGAAAATGCAGGTCAGCTTGTCCCTTGTCAGTTACCTGCCAGAGTTTAAAAAAAAAAAAGCCAGAAAAGTAGACCACAGAATTTATTTCAAGTGCAAAGTGCTGCATCATGAACAATGTACTAAAATATCTCAACACAATGAGCCACATGAAATGACCTATCATAATAAAAAGTCCCAGCAAATGAGGCAGTGAAAATGGCTGGAAAGGAACAGGGAGCAAACTTAGTGGACTGCTTTTACAAAAGGTTACTAACAACTCTCACAGCCCAAAATAGTGCATGTATCAAATGCTCAGATATATCCCTCTCCAAAGCTGCTGCCCTGGGAAAGAGTTAGGGCTCCATGGGAAACATAGGGAAAATGTGGCACTTTGCCTTCTCTGTCACTTGGCAAATTAACCACTAGTGGTTTTTTTGAAAGTCATTTGCAGCTTCAAAGACTTGCATATGTCATGTGTCCCTCCCTGCTTTTGTTGTGTGAACCTCAATGTGCAGCAATATTCAGAGAGCAGTCAGGGGCTCCTGGCTGGCAGGTGGCACTGCCCAGCTCCACTCAATTCTGCACACAGTGAGGCTCCTGCAGAACAAGGTGCAGCATAAACCTGTAGCATCACAGCTGCACTGGAGTAACTCTGCACAGGCACCAGTTTAGAGAGAAGCAAGGTCATAGAATCATACAAAAATAGAATGGTTTGGGTTGAAGGGGACCTTTAAAGATCGAGTTGCTGAAAGCCTCATCCAACCTGACCTTGAATGCTCCCAGCGATGGGATGTCCACTACCTTTCTGGACAACCTGTGTCAATGTTTTACCATCCTCTTTGTAAAAAAAATTCTTCTTTGTATGAAATCTGAGGTGCTAGTGACACTCTCAGAACAGATTTGTAGCTCCACTGTAGAGCTTATGAACTCCACATCTTTTTCGATCTTGTTTCTTATGATTTGGGGGAAGAAATGTGTTTGTTAATATTTTATAGGGGGCTCTTCTCCTCTATTCCCTTTGCTCTCAGGGAGCTGAAGTAGCAATAGGTGAGTTGAAGGTTCACAAACAGGACTTGACTTCACTGAAGTCAATGGAGGCACCAGTGGGGTTTTGCATAATTGCAGGCTGAATGATTTCTAGTTAAGCATGCAAAAAAAATTTTTTAAACCACCTTCTTATAACTATTCTGGATCTAGACAGCCGTTTTTAGAAATAAGAGATCTTTCAGCTTATTAGCCAACTCCCCTGCTATCACAGAAATCTCTTTTATAAGCTTTTGAAAGAATTCACCCTGAAAGTCTGTTTTCAAAGAAATGTTATGTTTTGCTTTTGGAAGAGATTCTGATCACTTTAGAGGCAAGAAGCCTTCTAATTTTCAGCCTAAGTATATTTGTGGACAGTGTATACCTATTTGTTCTCCTGCCAACCCTGTGCTTTAGGTTAAATGGATCCTTTCCTCTCCTCTGTTTGCTTTCCCTTTCCTCCTTGCTGTATTTATAGAAAGCAATCAACACACCTCTTTAGGCTCTGGTTTCCTAGGCTCAGAAAGCCAAACTCTGGACGCCACTCAGGCAGCCATCCTTCCTTGATAGAATTGTTCAGACAAACTTGCTACCAGACCCAGTTTCTTGCATAATATGTGTATCTGTAACACTTGGGATGGGATAGAAGTAATTTAGTCCCTGGTTCAAATGTACCAGATTCCTCTTCCCCTCAGACAATCTCCTTTTCAGCCCTGTGTGTGTATCCCCGTTTAGCCACCTTGCCTTGTCCACACGATGAACCATGGCATCCTGGTAAAAACATAAATAAATATTTTTTTTTTACTTTCAGACTTTGCCTATATGATCTGTAGATGTTGTTCCACATTCTTTCTTTCACTTTTGTCCCTTTTTGTTCATGAGGCCTCTTTTTTGCATTCCTGGGGGAGTCCCTGCTTGTTCCTACTAACCTTTGAAGCCAGCCTGCTTCTCACAATTGTCAAAATGCTCTTCTAATATTTTTGCAAATAGTTAAAAGCCTGAGCATCTGAAAGATGCCCTTGTTCATTCAATAGTGAGATTAAATAACCAGGAAAGTGTTATGCTTTTGTTCCACCCCCTCTGTAGTGCCTTTTAGTGAACAACAAGAGTGTGAGAATGGTGCCAGGTCACGATGACACCATTCATCTTGTCCATCATCATCCTGTCCCCATTTGGCATTGTGTTCTTTGTCTGCAAGCCCAAGGATATTTCTGGCCTGCCTCAGTTCTTCAGTCATGTCATCTTTCTAGAAGCAAGCTGTGTTTTCTGGTGCAGTCACATTTCTAGGGGGCAGGGGAGTATTTTTTGACATAAGTCACATCTTTTGTAAGCAATCACAGCCAAGTTTTCAGACCTGTAGGAGAACCTCTCATATTTACTACACCATGACATGAAATCTCTCAGATCAGCATGAAAGAGCTCTAACAGGACATTTTTTTTATCCATGCCACAGGGTGGATGAAAGCTGAAAGTCACCTTGTCCATCCAACTCACGGACTTTGAGTCTTGCAGCAAATGGCTCATCCTCCTTTGCTTTTTCTCTCTCCTTTATCTGGGGATGAAATCATAGAATCATAGAATGGTTTTGGTTGGATGGGACCATAAGGATCATCTAATTCCAACTCCCCTGCCATGAGCAGGGTCATCTCCCACAAGACCAGGTTTCTCAAAGCTCCATCCAACCTGTCCTTGAACACTTCCAGGGGTGGGGAATCCACAGCTTCTTTAGGCAACCTGTGCCTCACCACCTTCATAGCAAAGAACTTTCTCCTAATATCTAATCTAAACATATCCTCTTTCAGTTTAAATCCATTCCCCTTTGTCCTGACTCTACATGCTCTTGTAAAAAGCTCCTCTCCATCTTTCTTCTAGGTTCCCTTTGGGAACTCTTTGGGTTCTGAAAGGTTGTAGTTAGGTCACCCGTAAGACGTCTCTTTTCCAGACTGAATGAACCCAAGTCTCACGGCCTTTCCCTGTAGAAGAGGTGCTCCACGCCTCTAATCATCTTGCTGGCCCTCCTCTGGATTTGCTCCACCAGCCCTTCCAAATGCAGCATTTTTGCCTCTTCAGGTGGATCATTTCACTAAATTGCAAGAAAGCAGCACCAAGTGAAGAAAAATTGTTCTTGCCAACCTTCACTCTATTCTTCTGAGAGCTGATACCCAGGCAGAGGAGCAAGTGGTTGTTTTCTGGTGGGGTCCCAGAAGGATTTGCCTAGATGGGCAAATGAACCGGAGGGTAAGATGAACCCATGGCTTCTGGACAGCAGGATCAATCCTCATGAGCAGCTTCTATAATCTTTTCCCTGTGGAAAGGGCCCATCAGGTCTGAAAGAACATCTTCCCTCTCATATCATGGGAAAGGTGCCTGGACTGTGCTGGTGTTGTTCCCTGGGAACAGCATCAGCTTGAAGGGCCTGCCAGCTGTCCAAACCACATTTAATCTTTAGAACAGCTGTGCAAATCTAGTGAGAGCACCCTGCTGCAATCCAGTCCTGTCAACACTGCTCAGAAAGGACTGACCTTTTCAGTCCCTGTGCAGAAGGAGTGAAGACTCATAGCGGGGCATGCTGAAAACTGCTGAGTAACAAGCAACAAATACGACATGGTGGTGTCACTGTTCTTACAACACTTCAGTCTCTTCGTGTGAATTCAGCACCATCAGCATTCGGGGGATGGCATATCAGACTGAGGGGAGCAGAGCTGTGAAAGATTTCATGGATCTTTTCAGGGAAGATCAGCATGGTCAGGGTAATACTGAAACATGCTTACTTGTGTAGCATCAGCCCTTCTCCTTCTGTTAGTTGTGCAACACAAGTCTATCTTCCTGCGTTTTCCACAGAAAGTGACAGTTCTATTCACCTCCTAATGACCAGAATAAGGCATGATGCTGTCCCACTTCTGCACCTAATATGAACTAGAATGTTGATTTCTGCGAGAATGAAGTCTTTCTGAAAGATACCAAGTTGCCAAGCACAAACTTATCATTCGTGTATGAATGGTTAAGTTTAGAAGTTATAGATATTCCAGAGGCAAAAACAAATGTTCAGATAGTCCTTTCTGGCATTAAATTTAGTGTATAATCAGAAATTAATCTATCTAACCTTATTTATGAGCTCTGGGTTAATGACATAGGTGTGCAACAGCGTGTAGCAATGCAGGTCTTATACTTGAAAAGGTCTGACCCATTTTCAGCATCTGATGACAAATTTCACTAAGCTTTAAGTTTTTACCTTATCTGAGGTCTTATCCCCTTTTGCTTACTCCCTATTTTACTTCTATACAGGAAGATGAACTTCAGGCCAAGAGAAAAGAGCCTTCAAGGAGCAGATTGCTTGTAGGTGCCACAGTTAGAATTTTTGGAAAGAAAACCTGAGAAATATTTAGATATGGCATTGCAACATGCAGGCAAGAGAGAAACTTCCAGGCAGATAGGAGTAAATGGTATTATTCAAACAATAAAGCAGTTGTTGTATACAGCTCTCAGTTCTGGTTGCATTTTCACAGAATCTTTGGAATGCTGGTTGTAAGGGACCTCTGAAGGTCTCTAGTACATCCTCAAACTGAAGGCAGGACTACTGCCAGCATCAGACAAAACCATTGCTAGTCTGATTTACACTTCATCTCTAAGGATGCAGGCTCTACTATCCCTCTGTATGCTAGAGATTTATTCTTCCAGGATTATATTATTCTCCTGCTTAAGAAATTTCTCAGGGCGAAATCTGACCCCTTCGAGGTACAACTTGTGGTCATTGCCATCTTGAACCTGAAATAATCCAGGTTTTTTTCTTGACTTAACCGTAGGGGGATTTTGATGACTTATTCTTGCTTTCTTCAGCAGAGGAGATCAGCATGCACCTTGTTTTTGCAATGTTACTGGAGATGTTACAAACTTTCAACATTAAATGATGCTGGACTTGAAATTCTAGATGTTCTGCCCCTGACAATGGACAAAATTACACCTAATCATGTTGGATCCCACTCAGCATCCCAGCACACTGACTGGGGAGGACCCACAGACACAACAAGGAGTGAAAGCATGACCAGACCTGTGGCTGGGAGCATCCACTAAGCCACTAGGTGGGATGATCTTGTCCAATGTGACACGTCATTGGTGGATGTGCAGGCCAGTTCATGGAGCAAATGCAGTCCTGGGCGCAGGGGGGCCTTTCTCTCCATACAGCCAGGTCTCCTTCTCTGCAGTTCTGCCCATAGAGGGTTTGAGAGTCCTGCCTTGGAGCACTGGATCCTCTGGACATGGTAAAAATTGATCTGTTGTGCGTACATGGAGAAGGAAGAGAGGCAGGACGTGACAAGAAACACCTCCAGCCAAAATTGTCACAGAAAAGAAAGATATAAAGCTATTAGAAAGCATCCAAAGGAGGGCTATGAACACGGTGAAGGGCCTTGAGGGGAAGCTGTATGAGGGATGGCTGAGGTCACTGGGTCTGTTCAGCCTGGAGAAGAGGAGACTAAAGGGAGACCTCATTGCGGGCTACAGCACCAAGCCTGCCAGAGATCAAGAGGCATTTGGACAGCACTCTCTGGCACATGGTGTGGTTCTTGGGGATGGTGCTGTGCAGGGCTGCAAGTTGGACTTGATGATCTTTGTGGGTCCCCTCCAACTCAGGACATTCTATGATTGTGTGAGTCTGCTGCATTGGTTGAGACCCTTAAAGACCTTCATGGCCTGTTCTTGGCTCCATAACAATGTCATACTGGCCTAGGACATGGACTCTTTAACACCTTACTAGGATGTCACCGTTTGTCTTAGGCCAGCAGTGTGTATTTGTAAGGTGTAGGGTTTGGAGTGGGGCTTCTTCACTTTTCTGTTGCCAGTTATATTTCTGAGTAATTTGAGGCTGGAAGCCAAGTTACTGAGTCTGGTAAGGTAGCACAGTGTGGTAGAAGAGCAAGGGAAAACGTGGGGGTGTATTTCTGAGGTACCAGTGGTAGGTGGATGGCTTCATTTTGAGTTTTGCATGCAGGGAAGTAGAGGGGGTTTTTTTATCCAGAGCTTCTATACTGGCACACACTGAAAATTTTGGTTTTGAAAAGGCAGAGATGGGAGCAGCATACCAAAGGTAAAATGACTTCTGCTGAAGACTGTAATGACTGAAACCATGGATAAATCTCATCATCTGAGTGACACTATGACTCAGGGTTAGGCTTGAAGGAAGAATATTTTCTTTGATAAAAATATTTTTTAGAGTTTTGAAGAAATTTATTTCTTTTACCACAGTATATTGTTTAGGGTGAAAATTACAGACATTATTTTTTTAATTGTTTTGCTGGGAGGCGTGTGGGGGAAGGATGGGGTGACACGACTGAAGACCTCACCTCTAGTTCTGTCTGGGAGAATTTGGCATGGAAGTTTTCACTGGGCAAGAGTTAACCTGAATTATGCAGTTCTTAGGAAGATTAGACAGCTGGACAAATATTGAGCAAAGATAAAAATAAACACGTGTGAAATTTTAAAAACATTTACCCTGACTTACACTCATCTTCGTGCTTGTCGCCCACGAGCATCTTGGCAAACAGTTTATTATCAGGGGGGCTTGCTGAAAGAGCAATTTCTAGCTCTGTGCTGCAGAATAGTCAAGAACTGTGCTTGCAGTCAGGTTTGATAAAGAAACGGAGGCTGAGGGGAGATTTTTTCACCCTCTACCTGAAAGGAAGCTGTAGACAGGTGGGAGTCAGTTTCTTCTCCCAAGTAACAAGTGATAAGACAAGAGGAAACAGTCTCAAATTGCACCAGAAGAGGTTTAGATTGGATATTAGGAACAATTTCTTCACTGAAACAGGGATCAGGCATTCAAAGAGGCTGCCCAGGGAAGTGGCTGAGTCACCATCCCTGGAGGTATTTAAAAGACATGTAGATGTGGCATTTGGGGACATGGTTTGATGGTGGGCTTGGCAGTGCTGGATTAATGATTAGACTTGATGACCTCAAAGAACTTTTCCAAGCTTTATGATTCTATGGAGTCAGACACATTGTGTAGCGTGGGAGAGAGCGAGGTGCTGGGCCACAAGTAGAGAGTGTGTGTGGCCTGTCACAGGCAACAACTCAAATAAGAAATGAATTAATGAAGACTTATAACCTCATCTTTCTAAACCGAAAAAAAAAAATTAGAGCTGCTAATTACTCCCATCCAAATGGGAATACAGATACGTGGGCACAAATCCCACTTTGCTGAGAAATTTCCATGTGTTTATGGATGCAAATGAATGTCTGCAAATCTTTAATAAGCCTGGAAGTCAGGCATCCACCTGGTAGGCTTCACTAAGGAAGAGCTCTAGCAGAGAAGCCTGTTACCCAGATCTTCCCACCCTGGGCACAGCGAATTGTCTCCTCGGCTCACTCAGCAGCATTGCTGGTTCAAGCCTGGCCTGAGGTTGTTTAAAGGATACATGTACAGCAAACCTACTGAGTGCACAGAGGAAATGCTGGGAACTGGCTGATTCTGTTTCAGTGCCCGGTCTCCTTCGAGAGCACGTGGCACAAGCACTGTGTAAAGCAAAAGCAAACTGCACAAAGGCTTCCATGGCCTCTAAACAAGCTACAGCAAAACACACTGCTCCCCTCATCCTCCAAACAGGAGTAAATGGTGTCTGTGTGTGGTCTCTGGCATCAGGAATGCCTGGCAACACTCTGTGCCTTTTTCTTTGAGGGGAGACCGCTGATTTACCGGGAAGCTCCTTGATGAAAGCCTCAAACACACAAATTCCTATAGAGAGGGAAGTTGCAGGCCAAACAGACTCAGCGCTGGGAATATTTACTTAATTTATTTACAAACAGCACAAATTTCTGATGACTGATTAATATTGACCAAAAAAAAAGAAAAAAAAAAAGACACAAACAAACACCTTTTGTCCTCCTTCCCCCGAATCAAACAGTTATTATGTCCTCTTTCCTAGCCTCAACTTCCCTGACTTTCACCCCATGTCACAGTTATCCTGCTCTCATTTCTCTGGTGGCATCATCATTTCTCTTGAGGCTGTGCATGGAACTGTATCTTGCTGATGCTTTTTGCTTGTTCATTTTCTCTGCCACCATTTTTTTTCTCTAGGTTTTTCTCTGCTGCTCTTTGCTTCTAACTTGTCTTCAAAGGGATTTTTTAGTGTCCACGATATGGTGAGGGTCACCTCTGTCCGCAGTCCCTCAGGGTGTCCCTGCAGTGCTGTTTCCCCCCTGGCCGCAGTTCCTCCAGGGTGTGTGGGTGTCGGTCACCTATAGCTGCAGTCCCTCAGGGGTGCTCCTACAATGGCATGGGACCCTCAGGGATGTCCCCACACTGATATGGATGTTCACAACCTCAGCCCCTCAGGTTTTGGTTATCAAAACCAGAGTTAAGGATGATCTCAGCGGAGAGAATTTAGTCCTCTTGACTGCTTCAAAGCAGAATTTTGTATTTCCCTTTAGAAAATCAATTTGCTATTACCAAAGTAAAAGAAGAAAATGAAAAGATCTTCATGTTACCTAGAGTATTAAAAATAAAGTCTCTGAAATATGTTTAAAGCAAACTAACATTCAGAAACCACTAGGGTTGATGTTTGCTAGAACATCTGCCATTGGAATGTGAATCAGCTCTCCTCCTCTCCATGCCCCATTTTCAATTCAGACCTGCCCCCAGGCATCCATCCCCAGCACCCAGCAGCCCCCAGTTTCATTTCTCACTGAGTTGGGTTGTGCTAGAGAAGAGCAAATTGCCTTTTGACAAATCTGTCTACCAGTGGGGATGCTCCTGGTCTGCCCAGACAGGCTCTGGGCTTGTTTTTGCTCTGCCCTGGGGATGCTGTGCCCCGATCTGAGAGTGTGCCTTCTGTGTGTCCTTTGTTGTATTCCCTGTATTAAGGTATTTTTTTCTTTTCATATAGCTTTCAGCAGTGATACATGAGATTTCAAAAAAACACAAATCAGGTACTTGAGAGACCTCACAAGAGACTTCATTCACTTCAACAAATGACATGAAAGATGTATTTGATAGAAATATCTGCATAATGTTTTACCAAAATGCTTATGAGTGGCACATGAATTTATTGCTGCAATAAACTGCTTAAGTGCCTCTAGAATATGTTCAGCCAGTAGTTGGTGTTGGGGGCAGGTGAGGTAACATGCAGATTTTAAAATCAACACCCTGTCAGCCCTTAGAGAAGACAGCAAGTGCTGACAGCAGGCGTTTCCTGAGCTATGAGGTCACCCCAGATAGTGGAGCAGCAGGTGGTGTAATGCTGCTGCCATTCCTGCTGCAGTGGCCCTGAAGTGACACCTGACTTGCTGCCATGTGTGATACACATCTATAGAGGGATGTACAGACATCCTGCTCACAAATGGCTGGAGAAATGGGATGATCTGAGGAAACAAATGTGATATTTGCAACACTTTTTTTAAGAACTGGCTTTCCATGGAGGCTTTACACTGACATTTAGCACTTGTTGTACTCCCACCAGAGAGCAGATTGAGATTAACCAGAAACTGCCAGGGATTTTATTGTGATAAGATATTTATTTGATCTTTGCCTTACTGTTAAACTTTCATATACTCCCTGCCTGCTGTGCAAATGTGATATTTCCTACAACTTTCATGAAATGGAGTAAAAGGAGACAATGAACTAAAAAAACTTGATGTACAGGGACATCTTTATTGTGAGGCTGCTCAGACACTGCAACGTTACCCAGAGAAGCTGTGGATGCCCTATCCCTGGAAGTGTTGGATGGGGATTTGAGCATCCTTTTCTGGTGTAAGTTGTCCCTTGCCATGGCAGGGGGCTTGGAACGAGATGATCTTTAAGGTCCCTTCCATTCTGTGATTCTATAATTTGATGACTTATTTTTTTGGAAAGTCATTGTTGCAAGCAGTGTTTGGAGTGGATGTGATGACCTTGAAAATGGATTGAGTCCAGGTGTAGTGTCTGTCCAACTGAACTGCAAGGCAGAGGCTGTGGGTCATGGACAATGATGAGAAGCCCCAGAGGAGGCACGGCATGAGCTGTTCTGTGGTGGGTGGAGGCTGGGTTGCTCAGAATGAGCCTGCTGATTTCTGTGGGGTTGTCTGTCCTGGAGTGCTTCACTGACAGCCTTGGCCTTTGCCTAGCCCGGAGGAACTCAATATCTCTCACAGACACTGCTGGCTTGTTTCAAAGGCACTGAGTGCTCAGAAGCTCCCACAGGATCAGACCATAAACTTGAATCCTCAGGCCACATTTATTATTAAATCTCCGACTTCCTGAGTAGAAAATGATCCTTTTGTGCTGAATGTCTGCTGTATCTTACTCATTCTGCTCAAAATATGAGACACTTATTTAAAACAACGAAGTCTGGGCTATGTTGCTAGTCTCAGGCACAGCATTTTTGCTTCAAAATTGGGGTTTTTTCTGCTATAATTTTGGTAATATCTCAGCAGTTAGATAACAAACACCATCCAAAGTGCTGGTCATGTTTCTGGAGTATATGGTCCATGTATAGTTTAGGTAAGGCATGTCTGAGGTCTGTGCATTCTTTGAAATACTCTCTGGAGATCTGGATATGTTATACTCATCTATGAAACTGATGGGCATGTACCTCAGCTAGAACTACTACTAATGAATCCAGGGTTATTGTTAATCACTATGTCATGCATCCTGGACATGAATTCACATTTAGCTGTCTTATAAACAAATACAAAAAGGATTTAACCTAATTAACAATTAACCTAACACTGCCAGGTCCTAAACCTTGGACTTAAACCATGTCCCTAAGCACCACATCTACACACGTCCTGAACACTTCCAGGGACAGCAATTTTACCACTTCCCTGGGCAGAACGTGTTCCTCTTGACTACCTTTTCCATGGAGAAATTTTTCCTAATATCCAGTCTAAACCTCCCCATTGTTGTTTATCTGTAATGCCTGTTTCCTGTCCCTGACAGAGCGGGGTTTGCACTGCTGTTGGTGCACATCTCATGGTGTTTCTGAGCTCAGGCATCTCTCTCCAGGAACAAGGTTCTTTGTCCTCCCAGGCCTGGTATGTGTGGTTAGAGTTACACATGATGCCAAAATTTAAACTGGCAAAGAAACAGAAAGCTAAGAGAGGAGCTGTCTGCCAACTTCTGAATTTGATGAACATAAGAATTCAGAAAGGGATAAATAAAGAGATGGAACCAACTGGAGAACACCAGTTTCTACTTCAGACGCTTCCTAGCATGATGGGCCAGACTCCTCTTTGGTTGTGCTCCCTTCTCCATTATGAAAGCACTTGCTCCAAGAATCCCCTAGAATTTCTCCAGGGACCTGTATGAGAGATATTTCCATAGAAAACTTCATAATTGAAGTTTTGCTTGGCAATGCTATGCTAAGACCCAAGCAAGTGATTTGAAATCCCCCTTGCATTGGATTAAATGTTTAGACCGGTAGTCTAAGCACAATAAGGAGTCGGGAAGCTGGATAGCCACAATTTTCATGGGGTAAGAATTGCAGAGGCTGATCAATCTCATTATTCAAAATGACTTTGGAAGAGTCCTGTCTTCTCTCTGTTTTTTCCTATCTGCTCTGACCAGCATGAGCAACTCCCTTCTCTATTTTGTACGCACATGGTCAGTTGCTTGGAGATGATGTGAGATTGTCATGACTGGGAAGGCTTGTGGTGGACTTCTGAGGAAGCTGCTGCAAAGTACATGAAAGGAGGCTAAAGGCAGCTTTTAAGATTAAGATCAATGATTTCTCAACATTTCAAAACATACTCATTAAAATAATACATACTTTGCTTGTGCAGGCTGGTTTCTGGGAATGGGATGTGATGCTTTCTCCCTTATCTGCCTGGATTTTTCTGCATAGACGGTGTGTCTGTCTTCAGTCAGAAGAAAATGGCAGATTATTTAACATGCATCTAAAAAGTGCAACACTCACCTGTGATTCAAATTGGATAGCAGACCATAATATTCAAGGTTACAGAGAGGTCAAAAGGAGAGCAGTTCCTCAAAAAGGGGAGGTTTAATGTAATTTTTAACCATTATGTTCACTGAAAGATGAGGACCGTGCTAGTCTACAGGACAAACGATTAAAGACCTCCTGAATTGTTCCTCTGTTATAAAGCAGTTGAACTTTACCTGACCTTTCCACCAGGAGTTAAAATCAGTCAGATTTGCTGACTACATGCTCCTTTTTGAAACTCTTATAGAGAAAAAACAGAATTAAGGATGATCTCAGTGTGGGTTGCATGCAGAATTTGATACTCTTGACTGCTTCAAAGCAAATTTTATATTTTGCCTCAGAAAATCAAACTGATATTACTAAAATAGAAAAGAAAGAGAAAAAGACAGAGATCTTCATGCTACTTAGCATTAAAAACAAAATCTCTGGCATATGTTTAAAGCAAGCTAACATTCAGAAACCACTAGGGTTGATATTTGCTAGAATATCTGCCATCGAAATGTGAATCAGCTCTTTCAAGTACCTTCAGTTTGGTGCATTGTTGTGTATGTATATCCTCCTTAATTGTACTCTCTTCACATTCAAAGGAACCCTGCAAGTGCATCTCACACACACACACACAAACACACACACGTGAATATGTGACATCTTGCAGCAAAATCTGGGAATGCTGCAAAACTTATGAGGCAGGATTAATCTGGCTGAAAGCAAATACCACCGGTGTGGATGTTTGTGTCAGAGCTAATCACCCTGGTCTCCCTTTGTAGTCAGTGGAGGGAACCAGGCATTGCTGGAGTGTGATTCACCTCCTGCTGAAGCAGATGTCTGAAATGGGTCAGACACCTATTTCTGTCATTATTTTCAAAGGTTGCCTAGGTCAGAGACATCTGAGGGGGGGTGAGATGAGCATGAGTCAGCAGTGTACCCTCACAGTGAAGGCAGCTGGCTGCATCCTGAGCTGTGCCAGAAAGGCCAGAGAGATTGTTACTGACCCAGCCTTGAGCAGGTGGCTGGACTAGATGACCCCCCCAAGTCCTTTCCAACCTGAATTACCCTGTGAACCTGCTCTCTATTCAGCACTTGTGAGATTGCATCTGGTGTACGATGTCCTGTTTCGGGGTCCCTGTTACAGTCAGGTTTTTAGATGCCAGTATTGGTTATCTCTCCCATATTCAAACAGCCCTCCAAAGAAGTTGAACCCTGATTATTCCAGTGATTTTGCTACAGTGCAGCCTCAGTTTCAGTGGCACAGCCAAGGAAGCTGTGATATAGGGAAAGAGTATAAGGGAAACAGGGAAGCAAAATGTGGCATTTTACCACCAATGCCAGCATCTCATGGTGTTCAAATCTCTCTTCTGATCTCCTGGTCTGGAAACAGTGAATCATTTACCCTTGATTCTTCTGTCTAAAATGAAGATACTAAAAGGAAGCAGTCGGATGCAAAGTCCCAGCCAGCTTGACCATATCGGAGGTCTGAAGTTACAAAATCCCCCCACTGCTGCACGGACAGGGCCCTCCCCAGCCGCTGCTGTTGGACAAGCAGGTCCCTGTTTCCTGCCTGATACCTAAACGTGCTGACTTGCCATGGCAACCAGTCAGCACTCAAAGTGTTTTAAAGCTGCTGAGGAAATGTCCCCATTTATGTGCTGTCACACATTTAGAAAAAGCAGAATATAGTAATAGAGTGACAAGCCCCATTGCTTGCCCCAGCTGAACCTGACTGTGAGGTTCAGAGGCTTGCAGCCAGGTTGATTTTGAAGATGAGGTCAGTTTAAACACAGTTCTATACTGTGGGATAAGGCAGCATTTCAAGTTCCATTTTTATTACTTGTTATTTCTATTATCAGTCCCATGTATTTAGTGTTTTGCTTAAAGTCCAAATTTCTGTAGATAAGCAATGAGTTGGGAGCTATTTTTCAGTTGTTCTAAGGAAAAACCCCAAACTGCTTCCAGATACTGCTAAAGGATAACTTAAGGGTGATCAAAGAACTTAATTCTCACTAATTTCCTTTAATAGAAGACTTGCGCTCTCTCAGCTTAATATTTTTGTTTCTTCTTTTGAAATCTTTATACATCGTCTCCATAAATGGCATGAGAGAAATCATAAGCCTCAAAAAACAAATGGCAAAATTCAAATAACCAAAAGGTATCTTAAAAAAATAGAATTGTCAATGTTTTATTTAGAGTATGCTTTTCATGATTTTCATGATTTTCATCCTCATTAATAAGGATACACTGTTTTTGAGAAGGACTGAGTCACCTGTGCTGGTTACTCAGAGTTAATCTCCAAACTCTGAAGCAGCAGAGCTCTGAGTAAATTGCGTGCCAGTGGCACTTTCATTAGTGAATTTCACATTACCAGGGTTTTGCAATCTTCATCTCATAAAGAGGACAGGAAAAATGAAACAAGTCCTCAAGCATCTGAAACAAGATAAAACAAATGACCTTCTGCAAAAGTGTTATTTCCCTGTTCTCCCACGAACTCCAAGTTACCCGTACTTAAGAGGACACAGCAACAAGGACATTAAATGTACCTAGGATCTCTTGCTTTGTTTTTGACAAGCTAAGAACATGATGAGACCTGCAGCCATCTCTTTTATCCTACAGGCACTCCCTGTTCCATAGACACAGTTTGTGTGCTTCAGAAGATGGGAAAACAGAGCTAAAACCTTGCCTGAGGGCTGTGTGAGCATGGGGACTAGGGCAGGGTAGAGAAGCAAAACCTGCAGCCAACCTCTGTATTGGGTAACAGAGGGGCTGTGAGGTCAGAGCAGGAGAACCTGAATTTGGTTGAGCTGCCGTCCGAAAACACCCCATCGGGGCTTGGCAGTAAGAAGGTCACTTCTGCTGTTTCTGCTGTCTGCGGAACCTTTCCTGTCGATACTTGGTCTGTGTTAGTCACCACCATCACTTCACTCCTGCTGCTCAGTCCTATCCAGAGGCAATGGCTCCTGTGCCATGCAGGACATGTGCTGTGCCTGGGCACTCTGTGCTTTGGCCCAGAGTCGGCTACCTTGAGCTGTATTACTGCAAGTTGTAACTCAGAGCTTCCTCTTCTCATCGATTCTCCTGAGTGTAGTGGAGAACCTTCACCAAATATCCTTCTGTGAGAAGAGGAGATCATCAAGGGGTTGTTCAAGCAATGGCTTTGTCACTTGCTGCAAGCTGAACCATTCCTGGAAGAGTTCAAGGCCAGATTGGATGTGGCTTTGAGCAACCTGGTCTAGTGGGAGGTGTCCCTGTCGACAGCAGGGATTTTCATGCTATTCACCCACTTGGTGCCATAATCTGTGTTCAAGTGCCAGCCTGGATTGCATCTGCTGACACCTGCTGAGTTTGGGAGTTCTCATGCGATTTTCAGGCTGTCACTGAATGGTACAAATAGCTGGATAAAATTTTGCATACAGGTCCTGGTTATGTAAATTACAGATATTTAATCAGTTGTTCAGACTCTACTTCTAGGATGGAAGAGAAATAAACAACAGACTTTCTGGAATAGTCAGAATAGTGGGTCTAATAATATCTGATGTGATGATATTGTCTGGCTGGGATGGGGTTTGAGTCTCCTTTTTTAGAGTCTCCAAAGTTTAGTGAGTCACTGTGGAAGGATCCAGTGAGAGGCAAGAGCTGTAGCGCTTGATATATAGGCATAAAAGAAGAGTAGAGAATAGTTTTTGGAGCAAAAGAGTTTGATCTTTTATTATAGCTTCCACCACTCGCTCTGTGACTGGACGAAAATGTCTGCAAGGCAGAAATCATTAGCCAGCATATTACTAACTCCGAGGCTCACCCAGATCACTCAACGAGTCCACATCAAATCTTATCTTCAGAACCAGGACAGATGTCAAGGATATAATCAACAGGACCTTATCCCCTTGCCTATCACCAGCTCTAAACAGAGGCTAAGCTCTCTGCTGTACATGCCCAGGCAAAGAGCTGGCATCTAACCACATGGTTGTTTTCTTGGAGGAAGGGAATCATCTATGCCATAAAGTGCATGGCGTAATTGGCTGCTGTAGCCAATGGTCTTGCAAGAGTCAACTGTGTGGTTAAAGTACAAAAAGCCTTGCTGTCTTCATGTCCTCCTAATAATGCAAAGGTTATTACTTTGACTAACAAACTACTCAATGTATTAAAACAATCTTCTCTCTGAAAAAGTAAAGTAAACGAGGTGTCATGATGAGTCCTTGCACTGAGAAAGAAACACATCTGAGCCTGTAGGAACCTGCTGCAGCTCTTCTGTTGGACAGATGAAGATAAGGAAACCTTGCAAATGCTTCTGGTAGGGCACTGGCTTGTCAGGCTGCCCCAGTCACTGCTCACATAAAAAGCTGGTTTTTTCTACTATGCTACCAAAGACCAGGAAATTATCAGATGCATTTCAATCCAGGGCTAAAACCTGGTACTGGATTCCAGAGACCTTGATGGCAACAATCTGTTTTCTCACTTCTTAGCACAAACTTATAAAAATTAAAACCACAGCAGCAGCAGCAGCGGCAGTGAAACTCCACATCCCCAGAGCAGACTGTGTTCATATAAACTGACATGGAATCTGGCTCACAGGGATCCTGATGAAAGGAAAGGAGAGCTTTCCATCCATCCATCCATCCATCCATCCATCCATCCATCCATCCATCCATCCATCCGTCCATCAGGATTTGTTCTTCTTTTCTTCTTTCATCCCCATTTCTCAAGCAGCATTTGATAGAAGACCTAAGTCACTGCCTAAGCTAAGGTCTGTCTGCAGCCTCCAGGCCTGGGTTCATGGGCATTTGTCAGTGATTGCTTTAGAAAACTGGATGCATTTTTCTGAGCTGGTTTTAGTCAGACACCAAGCAGCTATTTATTACTTTGCAGAGATGTTATGCATTGTCCAGCTCTCAGGATAAACTTTATTTCGTTTTGGTTGCCACATANTTTCAGGCAGACAAACCTTAAATGCTTCTATCAAAAAAAAAAAAAAAAAAAAAAAAAAAAAAAAGAAGAAGAGTTCTTTCCCTCAGCAAAACAGTTTGTTAACAGTTAAATGGAACAGTTAAATGGAATAGTTCTGGATTTTGCAGGGGGAATGCTTGCTGGAGGAAAAGAACAGCCCTCTGGTTTCACTTAGCAAACTATGAGTTTTGCGCAATATTGAGCCCTCTGTTGAAAACACAATTAATGACGCTGTGCTCTGGAATGGTCTGTGTGGATTTGCAGCTTACCCGTGTACATAGGTATGGTGCTAACCAGTGCTTGGAGAGCGCTAGGTGAGGATGCATCACTAACTGAGGAAATAGAGCTCCTAGGAAAACAGTGGTCCTCTTGAGCATTATAAATTTTACTGCCACCTGACAGCCAACTGCCTGTCCTGGTGCCTAAATTCCTAGCTAGGAGCCATAGCTTTTTAGCCCAGTCAGGATCCTGTTCCCATAGGATTTTAAGGATTAAGAGCAGTTCAACAGCACTTCGTAGGCGCACTCCTTCTTCTGGGTAAATGTTTTTTTACTTCTCCCTTTGTCCCTCCAACAGTCAGCCTGAAGAAGGACTCACCCTAAAGTTATACTCCTCCCATTCCCTATGAGTGCACAGGGGTAGGGCACAGAATGGGAGGACAGGAAACCCTCCCAAGCTGCTTCTTTTCTTGAGGAACACACACTGGGGTACAGAAATTATTCAGGACTGGAGTAAAACCAATTGCTAGGCAGTGATTAGGCAGAATGCAGGGTGATGAAGACCTTTTGCTACTACAGCCACTGACTGCCTGGTTTGGGCAAAGTGGAAATGGCCTTCAAATCAGTGCCTAGAGCTTCTGATTGCTTAGTTCCAGGTCATCAAGGATATCTAAGACATAGGGAACAGCAGACTCAGGTGCTTTGGTGTTTGGGCTGGTTGAACATGGTCCCCAGCTGAAGTGGGATGCATCCTTTGATCCGTGTGATACTCATTCCTGACATTTGACAGTTACACCTTAAGAAACCAAGTTTGGGTATATTTTGATATTAATCTTTCTGTGATTCTCTTTTTCTTAAGAAAATTGCTTTTATGTGAGGATGAACTCTTCAGAATTATGCCTTTCTTTGCATTTATATGGCTATCAGATACAGCTAGAGCTCATAAAGCCAAGGATTTAGACTGATGACAGTGTGAAGAGTTGGGAAGAAAAAACATAAAGCAGCTGGTATCTTTTAGAAGTGGAAACATTAATGCTTAGAAATCTTGGGATACACCCAAGATCTCCATAAAGTCAAAGAGTATGAGAAGAAATACGAACACTTTCTGCTGAAATGAAAGAGAAAAACACATTTTGGATGACAGATAATTCTGGAGGACTAACATTCACAAAAACATTTTCCTTATAGATTTGCACTAGGAGTCATGATATGAAACTTTCATTTTTCAAGACAATTAAGCAGTATGAATCCAAGTGAATCAACGAAACTGAAATCCTGTTTTTTCTTGAAACAAAATGAAATTTCTTTGAGATCAGTTGGGGCTAGGATTTCTGCCTGGGACTACAGTTTATGCTGTCAACAACCAACACACAAACAAACTGTAAGAACATATGAGCAGTTAGGCTGTTATCTAAGCTTTGCCTAGTTAAAAAGGTAATTGATCTCATCCCTTCATGGTATTACTGGCAATTTTTGCACTGAAAACTAAAAATATGTACCCAGATGGGGCTGTTAGTTTAGATGAAATACAGCAAGGATTCTCCTTGGATACAGCCTTGGATTTGCCTTGACTGAATTACAGCCACTTACATTTCCTCTATAAGAGTATTTGTCAGAATGAGTTAACTGTGGAATTGTTTGCTTTTAACCAATGATTATAAATCATGCACATAAAGTCATTTTTTTAGCTCATAATCATGAATCTCACACAGGAAATATGAACCTGAGAATGACTATTACACAGTCAGAGATCACAAATATGCCATTTGATGTGGGGCCTCAATCTGAGATTGTGTTTATTGAATATAAAGAACCCCGCACCTTTAAAAGAGCTACAGGAAAGAGCTATTTGTGAAGAAAATATGTGAAATATTATTATAACTACTGCTACTACTACTACTACTACTAAACCCAATTTTTTAAAAGTCACGAGAAGTTGTCTCTCTGCCCCCAAATTCCCAGGAGTGCTTTGCCGAACCCGCATCTTTTCACTATTATGCTTGTATGGAAAGCTGAACTATGATTTCCTGTATTCCAGAGCAAAGGCACACTGCTTGTTAGCTTCTGAAACCCCCTAATCTCTGATCTCTGCATGAACTGTTGATTTCCGTGATTTAGCATTTGCCTTAAATTGAACACTGATGTTATCAGCAAACTGCTGCAGCAGGGTTTATCTCTTTTTGCAGCAGCCATGCAATTTATCAGGCAGCTGTCAGGCACAAAGGGAATACACAGACCTACAGATAAACACGGGATCACAGAAAATAGAAGGCCATATCCATGCCCGTGCAAACCCTTCCCTGCAGTGCAGTGTAGCTCTGCAGATAACTACATCCCTGTTTGATAAAGCACATCAATTTTTACATATTATGGATTTCAGTGGAACTTAACAGAGCAGCTAAGTCCAGTTGCTGAATAAGGAATATTTAAGTGATTTGCATTCCTAGAAAAGTGCAAGGAAGCTGGCGAAGGGTCTGGAGAACAAGTCTGATGAGGAGCAGCTGAGGGAGCTGGGAGTGAGGAAAGCTCAGGGGTACATTATTGCTCTACAACTACCTGAAAGGAGATGGTAGCCAGGTGGGGCTCAGCCTCTTTTCCCAAGTAACAGATGATGAGAAGACATGGCCTCAAGTTGCTCCAGGGGAGGCTTAGATTGGATATTAGGGAAATTTTCTTCACTAGAAGTGTTGCCCAGGATATGAACAGGCTGCCCAGGGAAGCTGTTGAGTCACGATCCCTGGAGGTATTTAAATGATGTGTAGATTGGGCACCTGGGGACACGGTTTAGTGGTGAACTTGTCAGTGCTGAGTTAACTGTTGAGCTCGATGATCTTAGAGGTCTTTTCCAATCGAAATGATTTTATGGTTCTATGATTGATTTGATATTATTGGTTGCTTGGTTGGTTACATTTCAGTGCTAATGGACAGATAGGAGATAGTATTTTTGTTTTAATGTTTTCTTTTTCAGAAGTGTTTGTACAATATGCATGGAAATGCACCTCTCCAACAACTTTAAGTTTCTTAAAATTATTGCACTCCTAAAAATATAAAAGGAAATTCTCAATTTATTTCTAGATCACAGATACAGAATAAAACTACAGACTTAGAGTGGATGGTTTCATCTTCCTGAAGTATTTAAAAGTATGACAGAGAATTTTGGCATGGAAACATTTAGATTAATAGTTTTCAATTTCCCAAAACCACATACTTATGGTAACTTGCGCAGACTCCTAGAGACCTGATTCGTTTCTATTCTATTCTATTCTATTCTATTCTATTCTATTCTATTCCTGAGAAAGAGAGGAGATGATCGGTTGATCAACAATACATAAACCATTGATAACTCAGCCTTGATTTGAAGCTGTATTTCCTTCTGGGGCAGTAAGTGGCCAACCCACTTCACCAGCCCAGAGTCCTGGTACTGTGCTGTTGTTCCTTGCACCATCACCCCCAGTAGCAGGGAAGTAGGAGCTGCTGAGATGTTTTATGCTTCTGGGGGCTATCCTTAGTTTGTAGCTGCCTTTTCCATGCAGTGACCATAAGCAGAAGGGCCTGGCAGCAGGACCCCCTCCTCCTGATCAACAGAGGACAGAACAGACAAACTTGCCATTTTCAGGCATGTTGTCTGTGAGTGACTTGCCTTTACTGGGGAGGTAATTTCTGAGCAGAAACTCTTGGTAGGCTGTTGACTGTAGCATGGTCCTTTGGGTAACACAGAAGGCTGGGAGAGGTTTGCTCCTGCTGACTGCAGGAGGAGGAGCAAAGGACAAGTGGGCAAGGTGAGAGTGGAAATGACACTTACCCACTGCTAAACTCTGCCTGCCTATGTGGCTGGTGCAGATCCCCTTTCGATCCTGCAAAAAGCTATAACTGAGCCATAATAGAAGTTCTGCTATCTGAGTTGGAAGTACAGAAAAGACTTTTTTTCATTCAGTCTGTTAACATCAGTGTTTGTCCTACATAAATGACTGCAGTACAGATGGAGAGGAGCTTCTGGGAGGGTCTATGCAGAAGACAAGCAATTACTTAGAGACAGGCTATCCCTGTGCATGTTGTAACTCACTGTCATGCCACAATGGTATTTCAGACAATTACAACACAGGACTGTACGTTTTTGCACACATACATCTGCTTGAAAAAACAAGCCTTTATTCACACGTGATGGGTAATTGCTTGTCCAAACATCTCATACAACTGCACGCACACTGGGTGCAGGCAGAAGAGGCACAGAGGCCCTTGGATAGAAACAAGGGATCCCAGAAACATGCTGAATTAATTTTGACTGAACACGCTGTCCTATAATTGTACTCCCAGCAGCGCGCGAGCGCGCGAGTGTGAGTGTGTGTGTGTGTGTGTGTGTGTGGAGTTCCTGAAAAAACTCTTGGGAGGGAGGGGAAGAAGAACAAAACAATATCAAAGAAAAGCCATGTGGTGTTGATGGGCTTGGAAAAGCCGTCTTGCTAATTGTTTACAGGATGCATTCCAGGTTACTGCAAGCTAAGAGGCTGCAGGGTTTGTTGGGCTGAACTGAAAATTACAGTGCTTTCTCCTGTCCTTGTGTTACTTGACTGATGAGAGTCTCACATCCCCTTGGGCACTTGCAGGAATTAGGATCTGGTGTATCCCACTGTAGGGTGTACTGCTGGTGGGGCTTTGATCAGAGTTCAGCTTTTATTGTTGAAAGGATATATTTAATCTCAGCAGATTCAAAACAGAGATGGGCTGTTCAATGCCATTGCCACAGGACTTGTCTCCCCTCCCTTTCCCCCAACAAAAGACGAACAAAAGCAAATGACCAGCCAAATTATGTTTTGTTTCCACTGAGTAGACTGTTATGAGTTGCTTGTATATTCATTATTACCAAGACTGAAAGGCATCATGCTGGGCTGATTTTAGAGCTGTTCCCTATTAGCAGTATTTTTTAATGTGAGTATAAAAGTCGTCTTTCAATTACCGCCCATGACCTTAGAAAAATACTTAGCATCATACATCTGAAGTTCATGCCACTAAGCCTTGTAATTGAAGCAAGCCTGGTAAATATTCAGGAATGAATAGCGAGAACCTGCCTATCCTTATGTGTAAATCACCCTGGTATTTATGCTCTGTGCTAAGTGCTTTCTTCTGCCACCAGTGCTGTCAGGCTTGGTCCACAGCTGGCTCTTTGCTAGCAGTATTTCAGATATTGCAGTATTTCAGATTCTTTCAAGTCAAGGGAACCAAGTTCAAGGACAAGTTGACAATGAAGGAATAAAGGCAGCAGCTAGCCGTGTTCTGCAGTGCTGGATGGAGAGTAGATGCAATGGCAGGTACCAGGTGAGCTAGCACTGACCTACTCCATTTGTTCAGTGCTGTCATAACTGGAGAGCCCTGCAGGCTGTGAAGTGGAATTCTGGTGTAGCAAGCCTAAACGCCAAAGTAAGGGTACAGATCTGGGAGATCCCAGGCATTTCACCAGGTGAGAGGAATGGCACTTCTGGGTATTGATGCTCCTCATGGGATCTGAATACCCTTATCTTCACCCTGAAAGCACTTTCTAACTACATGTCTTTTCAGTTCTCTTAGGCTCTGGGAACTATTTGTGAAAAGCTTCTTGCTGCCCCTTGAGTTGCTCCTGCCCTTTCTGCCTCCTGTTGAAGTTCACTTTCCTCAAATGAAACAGTGCTCCAACACCAGTGTGGGAGTGAAGGGAATTTATGCTTTCCTGGATGCCCCTGGCATGCCATATACACGTGGGATTTGTCAGTTCCTTTGCTGTTGTCTCTGGTGTTCCTGGGAACTTTTCTGTCCATGTCTTCAGGTTGACAGGGCAGATACCACAGTTAGGATATAATGGATTAATCATATTGAATAAATGCTTTAGCTGTTGAGCTGGCATATAGTGACAGACCCAAGAAATAACTCTTCATTTCATCAGGTAGACAGACACTTTGATGGATGGGGACTACAAGGTAATTCACTGAGGTTAATGGACTGTTATGGCAGAGACTGACAAAACGAAGGCTTCAGACCATTTAAACTGAGTCATGGGGATACTTAGATTTGGTGCCAAGTGGGACCTGGGATTAGCTTTCTGCAGAGTAACTGGGAGATGTCTGTTAGCTGAGAATGGCTGTGCATTGCAGCAGACACATCTTCCCACCAAGCTTAGTAGCTCCCAGCAGGTGAAGGTGTGAGCAGTCTGTAGTTTAACAGGTCACTGCCTGGTCACACTTTCCTCCAGTTTCCTGGGTGCTGCTGAATGCCTTTCTAAGATTCTGAGTAAGGGCATCCCTTACTCAGGTAACACAAAACTACAGATGGGTAAAAGAGCAAAAGATAGCCTTGTCCTGTCATTTGGGGTACAATAGGCAAAGACTGTTCCAGATTCATGAGGAAAGCAAGAGTTACTCCAAACCAGAGCTTTCTCAAGTATTCAGATTTGAGGCTGCACCATAGAAAATTTTTAGTATTTCTGTCAGGGCACTTACAGTAACTAAAGCCCTGGGTGTGAGTGTTCAGCTACCTGTTGACCCAACCCATTCCTTGGAGACCATGAGGGGACCTCAGATTGCAATCGGCCTCTGTCAGCCCCACCGAGATGGGTTTCTGTTACGCAAAAGAGGTATCACAGCCTGACACTCACACCCCATCATTAAAATTCCTCCGGAGCTCCAGCCCAGTCAGGGGCAGATTCCAAGTCCTGAGGGTGAGGTCATGTCTGCAAGGAGCCCATGACAATAATTGCCATTATATGGCCCTATTTATTCTCTGGAGACACATTAATGTTGCAGAATGAGCCGACGGGCAATAGAAAGGGCATCTATTTGTGACTTTATGGTTTTTTTTAACTTTAAGTTGTTAATCCGTTGTTTCCCATTTCCTTGGTCCTTCACACTGATAATAGGGTATGGATTGCTGGGTTCTAGTTAATCACTACTAATATAAAAAAATTTGTTTTTAAATAAATATAAAGAAGAGCAGAAGAGGCTGAGTACTTGCATCAGGCTTGTGTGTGTTTTGGTATAGTTTGCAGTCGGCTTTTACAGTGTTGCTGTTCTTCCCCATTTTGTTTTCAGAAGGCTTGTAAATTGTTATCTTCAATAAAACAAGGGCTTGAAAAGTACCTGACCAGGATTTTACAGAGATCAGCTGTGTATCAATGGGCTTGGGGTTGGAGACAGAATAGGTTTTGGACTCAGGCCTGGCTCTAGCATAACCTTTTTCTTTGTTTTTCTACTTCTGTTGTCTGCCAGGTGAATTTGCTTTTCTTCTTCGTTGTTGTTTATGTTTACAAGAACTGTTATTCTGCCTAAATAAACCTCTGTGCTCCTGTTTAACTTGAGAAATGTGAGTTTCAGAGTGGGTCACATCCAGGAAATGTGCTGACTTGTTAGCATTCATGCATTGTCTGTTGAAGTTTGTACTTCCTGCATCGTCCATGCGTGGACCTCAGAAGTGTTCTACCCTCTTAGCTGGGTTTTCCTTATTTACTACCTTCTCTGTCCTTCAGGGAAGGAATGAGGGTTTAAAGATTACTCATTTACAGTTTCCGTAGGCTCAACATCCTTGTTGCTTTTCTGTGTGCTTCCTTTCTACTAGTAGACAACACTTTGCAGACAGAGGGGTTAAGTTTTTCATCTACATGTGGCCATAGGTCTACTATCAGTGACAATTCTTCCTTCTTCCCCACTAAAATTTACAAAGGTCTCTCAGCAGAATGCTTTTTTAATATGCTACTGAAGCACAGGGGGAAGAAATCTGGGACAAGAGTGAATTAGTAAGAACTTATAACTAGGAGGTAAGACCTAAACAGAAAATACAATTTAAACCAGCATTATGTAGCATAGATTTTTATCCAGCCATTTTTGCCAGTTTCTCTGTGTTATTCAGTGTAAAAAAAAAATTGCTTCTCTCAGGACCTTTCTGTTGCCAGTAGTCACATTGGACATTTAAAACAATTTGCCAAGTTTGATCCCCTTTATGCCCACAGAAAGCAGAATTAGGTCCAGGTATTCTGTGCAGTGAGTCTGGTCAAAGGGAGAGCACCTCTCTCCCCAGATTCTAACTTCTCTATTTGTTAGGGGGCTGAGAGAAGAAGTGATTTAAAGCAGTAGATGACTTAAAAATTAATATTCTTTCATGACATATAAACACCTGCTCCCCCCAGCAAGGAATTAGCAAGGAATGCTAATGAGGAATTTAGAGAAGGTTTTTAACATAGATCATAGCATTCACACTGATGTGCTCCACTAGGTTCTTGGCTCTGCATGGCTACTCAGTGTCCATGCTTTTGTACTGGAAGAGAAATTTATGGCTTTCTTGCTTTATTCATTCCCCTTTCACATAATACTCCTTGAGCTGGCTCTGAAGATAAATCCTTCTTAAGCCTTCAGACATAAATCAGAGTTGGGGATGATGTGCACTCAGAAGATGTCAGCTGTCCATAGCTTGTGCTTGCAGCCTGAGCAGCAGCGAACTGCTTGCTGCAAATTCAGAGAAAGCCTCTGCTTCCCACTGTAAATTCTTTCCCTGGGCATTACAGATCCATGGAAATTCTGTAATCTGGGAATACAGATCCATGGAAACACTGTGCATGATGCACCAAGAGTTAAAGTTTTTAATCTAATTTTATGTGAGTCTCTGCTTTGTTGCCATCCTTTGTGTGACAATTACTGTGCAATGCACAGGCAGTACTTCAATGCCATTTGTGCCACTGCATTCATTAGCGTGTGCCATTCTGATCTGATAAAACACAGCTTGTGCAAAACGTGTAGCACAGACGTGGCCCGAGCCTTGAGTCTGGTGTGTCATCTGCATTTCACATTCCTGAGGATTTTTTACATTTAGTTCAGGGCTTGGATTCACAATACCTTTACCCAAGAGAAAAAGAGAGGGTTCAGTTTGATTGGTCTCACCGCTTGGGTGTGTGCTTGGCAGCAGCACCCACGGGTGCGAATGTGCCCAGATATCAACGGGGTCAGGTCTGAGGGCAGCGTGGGAATGGGGCAATGGGCATTGCAGACATCTGGGCAGGTGAGTGCAGCAGTGGCTGAGGAGCTCTGTGGGCGAGGTGTGAGCTGACCACAGACCACAAAGACACTTTGAAATAGTTCTTTAAAACAGTGAGCGTTTCATGGCTCATGCAAGCGTTTCATGCAAGCCAACCCACGCACACAAGACAAGAGTCAGGGCACTGCATGAAGGGTTTGGGTGCCTGTTCCTCACCATCACTACTGCCCGTTTCCACACTGCCAGAGGTTGTTATCCTATGCTGGACTGTCCCCTCCATAGATTATTGCCCTGAACTTTCCCATGGGAAATTTTCACCCAGCAAGACACCAGAGGTGTTTGCACTTTTTGGGAACAGAGGCAAGGTTCCCTAAGAGTTCTCCAGAAAACACGTCACGGAACACTCCTCAGGCTCTGCTCTTACAAGCAGATCTCCCCCTTCCACATACTACATCCTTCTGAAATCTGAGTGTCACTTCTCAGCCCTGGAGGTCAGTTTGCCCAGAACCAGTCAGAGCCATTCCTAGTTTATATTTATTTAAAACTGCTGTAACTAATCACTGCAGCTTTCTTTCCATTAGTCACTGAGTTTAAAAGTAGACATTTGGTGCATCTGGATTTGTTCCAAGACACGTATTTCTGGCTTTTTAGATGGAATAATTTTCTCCATTTGTATAATATTTTAGAGGAGTTGTATAATTAATTATTTCTTATCCTGATCAATATGTCATCAAAATGGAAATCATACCCATCCTTCTGCTCATTTTTATGAGATTTTTTTCTATCTAAGAATCTACAATAGAATAATTACTTTTTCAACTAAAATAAATATTGCCCAGCTAAAGATCCTCTTCTTAGACCAATATTATCTAAAGATTTTCCAGTACAGTTCTCCAGAGAAAAAGGCCTCCGACTTTGCTGGTCAGAGAAATGGATGGTGTAACTGAGCCCATAGCTCACTGACTCCTGTGTGGTTTGCATGAAAATCACAAATTTACCACTTGATTTATGTTCTCCTTTTGCAAATTGTGTTCCAACTGGCTTTAGCAATGGATGCTGGACAAATTTCTAACAGATCAAGGGAGCTTGGCTCCATGAAACAATCAGCTGATCTGAAATGCAGGAGTAGCTGGAGGAGAGAGTAGAAAGTTGATCAAAGTATTTGCAAGATGTGAAACTGAAAAAGGAGACTGGGGTCTGGTCACTCTGAAATTTTTATTGTTGCGAAAACCTGTATTTCTCTTCTTGTCATCATTTGAACTGTGATGATAATCCAACTTCTCCATCAGCTGTTTGCCCAGTTAATAGGATTATCGTTTTGCAGATATTGGAGATATGCACCAAGAGTGCATATTAAATTGGAGATAAATTTGAGACTTAGGCTGTTCTATCTGAATATTAATCACTTTAAGCACTTTGGAAATGACCACCCATGTTTTCAAGAGAGAGAGGTGTAGAACTGGCTGAAAAAAGTGATTTTATTGAATTGAGTGCAGCTCCGGGTGCAGCTGGGAAGGACAGAAGCATGAGAGGCAGCAGACTGAATCATTCTGCTTGGAAGGGGAAGTATAAAAAAATTACAGAATATGGAGACATAAAAGGTAGGACTCCACAAGAAAATGTTACCAAGCTGTCCTGGGTATGTGTCAGCCTGACTGCCTGCTGGGACTGGGGCTTACAGGGATTGGAATCTGGTGTCTTTGGTGTTTGCTCCAAATCACAGACTCCTTTAGCTTTAGCTTCCACTACCTGCACAAGGCAGTTATTTGGGAAAGGGGGTTGGCTTCTCTTTGTACTGCTGTGCATGGGATCTCCTTGCTGCAAGACGCCTTGAGATACCATCGCTGGTCCAAACCTCTTAGCTTCAAATCTTTTGCAAATCTCTTCTCTTAAGACATATGAAGTATTAAAAATCACTCCATGCACTACTGTATCTGCACCGTTGTGCAAGGGGGAGCTTTGGTGCACCGTGGCAATTCTTGTCTGCAGGACAAGAGCTGTGAAATAGTACAAGAATGTAGGTGTGCAGTAGTACAAGAAATGAGGTACAGCTCCCTTGGTCACCTTCACAAGAAAAAAAAAAAAAGACAACGTGGGCTCAGTGTGTTTCTGTGATGGATTATGTGCAGCCACACGCTGGCGAAGACCACAGGACCCAAAAAGCTCAGCTCCCCTGGGATCATCAACAGCTCTAAGGGGACACCAGGACAGCGGGACGAGCTTGGGTTGAGCCGTCTTTGACTCAACGAGTGCATTTTTCATTGTCCCTGAAAGTATGCCCCAAGGTGCCAGTGGCTATAGAGATCCTTGCTGGATGTCCTGGCCTTTCTGCTGCAGGATCCTGGTTGAGGCTGATGGGCTGTGATGACAGAGTATGGCTGACAGCCTGGCCCGTGGGGTGTGACACTCTACTTATGCTGGGTTTTGAAAGGATTATGCCTTCCAGCAGCTCTTTGAACCCTGTGATTGGAAGTGATGAATGGGTGGTCAGTGAAAAGACCTAGAAATAAACCACTGATTCAATTATGAATGAAATTGGCCTAGCCAGCACTATTAAAATAAATATTTTGCATTACATTGACTAGAGAAGAGAGTGATTTTACAGCTGTGTCCACAGCCAGGGTAATGTAAGGGCCCAGAGATGTTTCTGATGCAAGAGAATTCAGTTGAAGTTGAGCAAAAGCTGTTGCTGTTTATGGATGCTGAAAAGTTAGAAGCAGAGAAATTCTTCAGCCTTTTCTCAGTGTTCTGTGAGAGCATTGCTTTCTCACACAGACTACCCAAAACCAGTGAAGACGGTTTTGTAAACGAATTCTTTATCTTTGCACCTGGAGTTTGTTGTGAAGTGCTGTTATGGTACATTGAGGAAAATATTTTGAAATGGGTGTTGTATAGCCTCCACCAATCATTCTAGGAGGTGGTTGATCAAGGGACCAATAGTACTATGCTACTCTTGCGAACCAAGTTATATAAACTGATTTATAATTAATTAAATATTCCACTTTTTCCTGAACCTTGATCATGTCGTTCTTCGCCGCTCTCGCTACGGACAGCGACAGCTGTTTATGGGAACGTGTTCTGGGTGAAGAAGAAGTCCTTTACTTTCAGGTGATTTAATAAAGTACTTGAGAACACATCCCAGAGAAATCTGCTATAATTTTTCAGATCTCAGTCAACTGCTTCCCTCCCTGGCCCAATTCTTACATGTTCTTTTAATTTTATTATTATTATTATAATTGTCATATTATTACACATTTCATATAACTTTCTGCACTGCCATTAAGTGTGCCATTTGGGCAATGGTAGTTTCACTCATCACATGATTCATCTCCTTGGAACAGTAAACTGGTTTACTGGCACGGCATTTGAACAGCGTGACTGATCTTCAAGTGAGCACCATGATGTGAATAAGGGTGTTTGGGTCTTCTCAAACGAACGCTCCAGGGTCCTAGCAGAGCTGAGAATGTGCCACTGCACGGGTTCTGCTCACTCTGTGCTTGGAAGGAGCTCAGAGAGCTGAAGAGGTTTCAAATACAAAAGCAGTGCTGTCGGATACAGTGAAGATGTTTCTTGTCACCCCCCAAAAGGGGGCAGGTTTCATACTGTGAAGCTCTGGTAGGGAAGTGTCTATCCCCTACTCACAGGGAGACCCTAGAGGACATGCTCAGCTCAAAGCTGAGTACTCAGCCATGTATATCACTGGAGCTCCAAGGGCACTGAATGTTCCTCCAGGGGCGTCGGATGAAGAGATGGTCAGAGATGTGACCTGAGAGAGAAGCACAGTCTCACACTGCCAGTCCATGCAGCGGTTCCTGGAGAGTTATGAGACTGCTGCTGGTGAGGAAGGGTGTTCACTGCACCTCACAGACATCAGAGCTCATAAGAGTGGGTAGGAACTGTCATGAAACTACACCTGAATATTATCTATGTGGGTGACTTTGGTGGTAGGTCTCAAACATGTTTCTAAGACCCTTCACACTATCTCTGTTCTGAACAGTGATATCCACCTTAGTAAAACTCTGGCAGGAATAGATGTATAAAGTAAGACTTGCTGAACAGGAAGGAATCCCATAATCAGAATTTATCACCTTTATATTACAATAAAATTCTCAAAATCATGCAATAACCCAAAATGAGGACAAAGAGAACTAAAATCCATACTGAACTCTGAAAGTCATATTTCCCACTTTGCAGTCTCCTCTCTGTTCTACATCATCAGTATGCACGGAAATCCAGTGAAGTATTTTGTTTGTTTGTTTTTGTTTGTTTGTTTGAGCTCCATGCTGCTCTGAAGTTGAGGGACTGCTGCAAGACTTATGATGTGTTTGGTAATTGAAGAGTAAAGGGTAAAGCTAATAACATTGTCTATTTGAAGAAAAGGCAGAGTGGATTTAGATGGATGGCAGATATTATGAAAACAATTGCTCGTTTCTATGTGTGTATATTTGTGTGTTTGTGCAGTCTGTCCTCCCTCTGGTGACTACGCTAAAGCCATCAATGGGACTAAGCAAGGGTTAAAACCCCCCCCCCCCCCCCGAAACATAAACTAGAAAAAAAAGGCCATTCTACTATTTGCTCATTATACTCCAGCTACAAGATCTTCTCTGAAAACATTTAGGAAAACTCTGTGTCAAGGCATACAATAAAATATTACAATTCCAACCTAAACAGCAGAATACTTTTACAGCTGCTGTACTTGCTGTACCTTAAGCTACCCATTTCCAGGAATTTCTTTTCAAAGATGTATTTTCACCATGTGAAATGGATCTTTTTTGTTCTCTTGCTGCCTGCAGAATGCCTGGGAGAAACAGAGCAGTTAATGGAATTAAAGAGTGAGGCAGTGAGGCTCACTTCATCCCCTGAAGAAATGAAGTTTTCCCTACTTGCATTTTGCTCTCCTTGCAGGAGCCCTGCTGCCTTTGGGCAGCTCAGCTAAAATGGAGGGGAGGCATAAGAGGGGAGTTCCATTTCATTTTTTTAAAATATTTTTTGGATGTTGTCTACCCATCTAACTTTGTGCATCTCTACAAAGTGTCTCGGCCAGGATTTTCTGAAAAAGATGAAAGCCCAAGACCAATCTATGTTTGAAGATTTCAGAACTAAACCCAACCAAAACAGCATTCTCAGCAGTTCCCATTAATATGGAGTTTCTTGGGGTTATCATCATTGGGCTAAATTCTGGTTCCTCCATTTCATTTTGTGTCTACTCACCCCGCCATGTTAGCCACTGATGTAAACTACTTCTGAAAGTTCCAAAACCAAAGTCAAGCCCTTAAAGAAATGCATTCACAGATTAATTGGATGTGAGATGCAGGGGGTGAAGGTCAAAGATGCAGCTGGCTAGGCCAGAGGTATCCAGAACAGGGTACCTGTCTTCATGAACAGGTCCTTTTGGCCCCAGAAAGAGGAAGTCTCATGCCCCCTGTACACCCAGGGTATCTTTCTTTCTAGCCATCTTCTCTGAGTTCTCTGAGATATAATTTGCTTTTGCTTTAAACAGAATATCAAATTTGACAAGGCAGTAGTGAGTTTGAAACCAGTCAATGGTGACTTTAAAGACAAAATAGGATAGATAAGACACTGGAAATTGTTTCACAATAAGCACCTGGGGCCACCATGGAGTCAAGGGATGATCTGTGCAGACTGTGTGTTGTACCTTGCTGTCTTGCTGTATATTTGTAACTCATCTTAAAGATATTCCTGGAAAACTTGACACAAAACACTGACTTCTTTAGTGAGAGACATCAAAAATCATGTACTGTTAAATTTCATTCATTAGATTATCACCTCAGGAGCATTCATTTGCAAGTGTATCCCTGGCCAGTCTGTCACCAGCCCTACTCTAGGACAGTTCCAGGAAAAGATGAGGAATATTTTAAGCCCTGATTTGGGTACCCCTTTTGAGGTGTCTGAGCTCCAGAATGTGCTGTGTTATGGGGGCTGAGCTCCCACAGCAGGGCTGGTCCCAGTAAGAGGGTTGTGTACAAGTGAATTTCCAGACATGAAAATGACTTTGACAAAAAAAGTGAAAAAATAAACGTAGAAAATATTTTCTTTCATATTTTTTTTCCAGTGCCTTTCTCTCCTCCCCAGAGTAACAATCTAAGTTAAAGTACCTTTAAGTAGGAGTTTTCCATTCATATTTTACCTCTCCTGCACCCCCCCTTTTTTTTTCTTTTTTTTT